>CM035098.1:3858533-4348971 GCA_020205505.1 Panax japonicus | reverse complement strand
CAATAGAATTTTCAATAATACAATGCATCATAGAAGTACCTGGATGACCAAGTCTTTCATGCCAAAGCATAAAAGATTTGGGATCTAGGATTTTTTGGAATCATAATAGTATGGGACTCAATTGCTCTAATTTTCATAGTATATAATCCAGAAGAAATTGAATGAAGTTTTCTAGGATATTCTATTTTTCAGAAATAGTAGAAGTGATGAGAAGATATTCATTAAAGATGGTCTAACACATGTAAAAATAAAAATAAAAGTTACATTTCATATATAATTTTATTCGTGATAAACACATACCACTTATAGAATAAAAACTAATAATATTATACGTATGGTGTTTAATTAAAAAAAAATTAAACGATATCCCAAAGAGACTTTCAGAAGGTTCAATAATATCAACAATATTTTCGTCATTGTTGGTCATTGGTGGAACATCAACAATATCCAATTGATGATTAACAAAGTTTGTTTCTTCCTCCATCACTTTGTTCTTTTGAGACTTCTGGAATAAAACCAGATGCCTCGGCGTACGACAGGTACTTGACCAATGCACATTCATTCCACACCTAAAACAAACATCTGGTTTGTTCTTTATCTGTTGCATTTTTTTTATCCGACTCAGACACTTGCCACTTCTGGTGGCCTCAATTGTCGCGGTTCTGGAATTTGTTGTTATGATGGCCTCGTTTATTCTTTCGTCCTTAAGACTTCTTATTATACCATCTAGTCACGTTTATTCTGCTGGAATGACGTACTGTTAATATTCGGCAATGGGGTAGCACCCGTTGGCCGTACTTGATGGTTTTTCAACAACAATTCATTATTCTTTTCTGCAACAAGGAGGATATACAATAAGTCACTGAACTTTGTGAACTTACTCTGTCTATATTGTTGTGACAGAATCATGTTGGTGGGATGAAAAGTTGAAAGCGTTTTCTATAACATTTGGGTTTCAGAAACTGGATCTCCGCACAAAGCCAAAGTAGAGATTATTCTATAAATATTGGAACTATATTCCGTAATTGATTTATAATCTTGTAGCCTTAAATTAAGCCATTTAAATTTGGCATTAGGGAGAACGACCAATTTTTGATGATCAAATCTTTCCTTCAGTTGTGTCAATAAAGACAAAGGATCTTTGACTGTTAAATACTCAGTCTTTAATCCTTCATCAATATGGTGATGAAGAAAAATTATGGCTTTTGTATTTTGTGCCGAAGTTGCTGTACTTCCTGATTCAATGGTCTTTTCTAACTCATTTGCACTAAGGTGCAATTCTGCATCAAGTGCCCAAGCCAAATAGTTGTCTCTAGAGATTTTCAAAATAGAAAAATCTATTTTTTTGCCAAGTTTGCCATCTATTCTGGGTTAAAACATAATTATTATTTATTAAAACAATAAATAATTACATGTATGATATAAAAATAAACTACGTCACGACCTCAAGTGGTGATAAAGTGCAAATAAAATAATATAAATATTCTTATATTTATATTATTAGCATAATACAAATGGATCTTCACCCGGCATGCGGTAGTTCGCATAGACAGGTTATTCCTAACAGAATAATATAATGGAATAACAGAAGAATTTCACCATGCATACAGTAGTCCGCGTAGACATGTTTTCCAACAGAATAATAGAAATGGAATAACAGAAGAATTTCACCATGTATGCGATAGCCGCACAGACAGGTTATTCTCAACAGAATAATAAAGAACTGAACCCAGTCCGGGCGTAATTCCGCACCGACAGGATAATTCCAACAGAATTAATAAAGAACTAAATAGTGTCGACGTAATTCCGCACCGATAATGAGATTCCAAACCAAAAATAATGAAATAACGGAACCAGGTCAGGCGAAATTCGCACCGACAGATGTTCCAACAGAATAATAAATAACGGAACCAGGTAAGGCGAAATGCGCACCGACAGGATGTTCCAACAATTTAATAAGAATGATACAAAAGATTATTCACCAAGTATACGGTATTTCACATATATAGGTTATTCCCATAATTTAATATGTGGTAAAAAGGTTCCCACCAGTCTTGTAAGATTAACAAGGATAGATGGTACCATGTAATAACAGAATGTATAAGCAATTATAAGAATAAAATTGTATATTATTGGTGGCATAGCCCAACCAGTAGTATAATAATAAATTGCAAGAATTTATTTTACCGTCTCATTGGTTAGAGCCTCGGGCTGATAACGTGTTATAAAATTTTAGCAAAGTGTATAAAAGATACGTTAGAATTGCTGCATAAATTTAGAGATAATAAGTAAGGAGAAAAAGAGAGAGAAATTATATATATCCATTTTTCAGTATTATGATACTACTTATATATGCAGGCAGTAGTCACGGGTGAAGGAGAAGGAAAGGAGAGAGGAGAGTCACGGAGTGAAACCCTCTTGAGGAGGGAATCACTTTATCACATGTTATAACACTACTTCGATTTTTGAGAACACGAGGAACCATTTTCAGTGTGGTCCAAGCCTTCGAATCCCCTTAAAAACATTTTTGTTTTATAACACAATATTAATGTATTATTATTATAATTAATAGGTTAGTATAATATAATAGAAAAAACGTATAAATAATATAAGGGATCATGAGCTAGTTATTGTTAAGGACTTCAAAAGTATTACTTGTTGGGAAAAGTACGCATAAAATAATCTCAATTTCAATTTTTTTTCTTTGTGCAATTAAATAGGAAATTAACAAACTCAATATTGAGAACAAAAAAAATAAATTACCATGTACAAGCAAGATACAATATTTAACGTGAAAAATCCTTAAAAAGGAAAAAAGCACAGGTCGAACTCCGAGTCTCCATTATATCACTAATTATGGGCTTATGATAATCCTTTCAAGTTTACGTTCTAAAACTTCAGCACCCCATAAAATACCCCAAACAATTAAAATTTTAAGCTTTCAATTGAACAGAGATGGCGGTGGATACCCACGAGCAACAAACTATAATCCTCTCAATTTATTCTTTCGGTACCTTCTTGCTATCGAACTTCTCTCATGTTAATAAGACTGTCATAGCCTTCTTATTATGGATTAAAAATAATGTATTCTCCTAAAATTATGGATCACATATCCTCGTATTGGTCACTAACCAATCTAACAAATAAATCATTTTCAACTTGGATTCCTTTCATGGGTGAGGACCCATACCCAACAATCCCCCCCTCTGAACTTATGAGAAGAGGAATCACCAACCACAACTTCTCATCCGGAGTTAATTCCAACGAAATCTTAGCTCAACTAAAGCTTCTTGGATTTTTCAACTATCTTCATATCCAGCTTTGTCTCATAGGCATGATTTTTCTTGATGGGAGGATTTAACTCAAACTTGATAGTTTTTTTCTTGTCAAATTATTTCACAACTGTTTTGTACCCTGATTGCGAGCTATCATTTTTTTCTTCACTTTTGGTACATATTTAAAGCGAAAAGCTTTCCTCTCAGACTTTTCTCCCATCTCGCATGACTTTGCACCACATCTCTTTTCGCCTAACTCTCCCATCTTTCACATCACTCACATGCGTCTACATCATATAAAAAGTGTTACCTTCCTACTTCTAATCACCACTAAAGACCCTTTAGTGAGCTTTCACTGATCTTCACCAAAGTAACTTTTATAACCATTCTCGTCAAGTTTACCAATATAGATCAAATAAAGGTGGATATCCGGAACATGTCTGACTTCTCTAAGCATTAATCTGCAACCACTGTTAGTTTCCAATCATATATCTCCAATGCTTATAACCTTGAATGCAATTCTATTTCCCATAGCCAAAATCACCATTAATGTAAGATGTGAAGATCTCACCACGGGAAGTAGCATGCAACGAAACACCTGAATCAATCACCCAATCATTAACACGACACTTCAGTTTATCATCACAAACAATCAACTTCAGATATATACACAATTTACTTTTCCTCATCTTTTTCCTTATACTGTTCCTCCTTAAAAAAATTGCATTATAACCTTAATGTGACCTGATTTTTGACAATGAAAACAAATTACCTCTTTTTTTATCTCTGGACCTTCCCCTCAACTTTTTGTCTTCAGGAGAGCTTCAACCTCTTTTTTGTCCATACTTTGCGTGATATAAACTTTTGGCTGAACACTAGTCATTACAATATCTCTTCGCCTTTGTTATTCTTTGAACAAACTATCATTGACTATATCTAGTCAACGCACCATTGTGAGCAAAATTACTCAACGACACAACTTTCCTCTCCCAGCTATCAAACAAAGAGCTCAACAATAATAAAACTTGCATCTCATCATCAATGATCATTTTCATTGTACTCAACTGATTTATTAAACTCAGAAAATCAGTGTTCTGTAACGAAATTTTCATCCTTGAACTTAGAATTCACAAACTTCCTAATTAAGAAAGCTTTATTATGCGTCGTCTTCTTTCGTACATGTAATTCAATTTCTGTCAGAGAGCATATGCTTTAGTTTTCATGGCAACTTGATGAAACACACTTTGATTAATTCACGATCTAAATTGACCAATAGTCTTCATGTTCATCTTGCTCCACTGCACGTCACTTTTGTTTGTAACCTTGACTCCTTTATTCTTAAGTGGCTCGTACAAATCATTGCATTAAAGTAAAACCTCCATTTCTTTGCTTTCAAAGTGTATAATTTGTATCCTTTAGTTTTATCATGCAACTTGCTCTCCAATCATCCATTTAATTCTCACAAAAAATCACAAAAATAATACCACTGTTAGAAAAAATACGCCTAAAATAATCTCAATCATAGGAATTACTTTTCCTCTTTGTGCAATTGAATAGAAGATCAACAAACTCAATATTGAGAACAAAAATAATAAATAACCATCCACAAACAAGATACAATATTTAAGAGATTGATATTTTCACATTATTTTTTGATATTTTCACATGTCGGGCCCATATATTAGCTGATGTGTCGAACTTTTATTGGCTAATATGTGGGTCATACGTGTGAAAATATCAAAAAGTGATATGAAAATATCAATTTCTAATATTTAACGTAAAAAAATCTTAAAGTAAAAAATCAGAGATCGAACTCCGAATTTTCACTATATCATTCATAATGAACTTACAATAATTCTCCTAAGTTTTACGTCTTAAAACTTGAGGCTACACAATAAATTAAGATGGTACACATTTACCTTTAATTAGGTTAAAAAATCTAATACCACAAAAAAACTCCATGCAATAAAGTCTTCAACCTTTCAATAGAACGGAGATGGCGACAGATATCTACGAGTAACAAACTATAATTCTTTCAATTTATTCTTTAGTACATTCTTGTTAGTGAGCTTCTCTTATGTTAATAAGACTTCTTCATAACTTTATTTATAGTACTCTTCCTAATTCATTCTTATTATGGATTGAAAACAATTTATTCTCATAATCAAATTAGGGATTATCTCATTCTCTTGGGCACTAACCAATCTAATAAGCAAATCATTTTTAACCTAAATTTCTTTCATGGGTGAGGACCCATACCCAACAATATATTGTAGCAGAATTGTATGATCCATAATCCATCCCACATCAATTCATCACATCAATGCAACACACATATGTGTATACTGACCGAATAAGCATGTTGGGTCACCTTCTTACCTAAAATGTTAACTTATTAGGTTGAAACTCCACCATACTTATTAAGCTATCTACACTCTTGAATTTCTTCAATTTGAGATTCCTGTGAAAAATCCCAACAATTTATACCTTTTACTTGAATACCTATTACAAGTATCATATTTTATCATTGAATACACCTTTGTTGAGTCCTTCAAGAGCCCTACTTGACTCTAATACTATTTCACCACGCTAAAGGCAAACTTGTAGTGGCAAATGGGGGAGTGATCCCTTGTACTCCACCTTTCTATTTGTTCTACATCGGAGTAACACACGGCTTGCGAATGTGCTCCACCTTATAATATCAACGTGATACTTGGACCCATCGAACTATGGGCTCTGATACCACATGTATCATAATTGTACAATCTATAATCCATCCTACATCAATTCATTATCATACCAATACAGTGCACACCTGTGTATATTGACCAAATAAACTTGTTAATCACAATTTTACCTAAAAATAAACCTATTAGTGATTGAGACTTTGTTAAACTTATTAATTCATTTATACTCTTAAATTTATCGATATAATTCCCAACATTACTGAGTACTCCAACAAAATTTGTTATTTTAAAAAATTTTCAAATATTCCGCATCTCAACTTAAAAATTAAATGCTTAATAATAAAGAGATTAGAGATAAAGAAAGAGTGAAAGAAAAATAAAAAGGGAAAGGGAAAGGGGAAGGGGAAGGGGGGTGCGGGGGGGGAATTTTTGTTGCTTTTGGTGTCAAGTGCGGGTATTGAGGAGTCTTGGTTTATCATCCTTCCGTTGAATCTGTTGAGCCACCAATATTATTATCTATTCATAACAATGCATTTGCCAGTTTCTTCTACCCCACATCCACCCATAAACAAAATCAAAAACAAAAAAATTACAAAAGAAAGAGAGAAGAAAGAGAAAGGGAAAATAAAATTCCATCTCTCTTCTCTTTCTCTCTTTCTGTTTTCGGAAGGGAATTAAAGTAGGCAAATATGAACGAGAAGGCTTCTGTATCTAAAGAGCTTAATGCCAAGCATGCTAAGGTACATACATAACCTCTTTGTTTTCATTTTATTAAATTTCAGAGCTTTTATGATTTGGGTGTGCAAATTTTCTCCATTATCTCGTAATAAATTCATGATTTATTTTCTGTGTTTTATAAATGTTTTTAGCATGATATATTAAAACCCATTACAATATGTCTTTGTGTATATGTACTTGAAAGATGAACAAAATTTGTAATCAGTTTCTAACTTGGGGAAAACTAACCTCCATAACTGGTAAGATGCATACCATCAACCTTTTCAACAAAACTATGCAATGCTGAGCTTTGTTTTTCACAATTTAAGAGAGACAAGGACATTTTTGTCCAAGAGCTAAATATGCATCATTACATGGTCATCTTTCACATGAGCATATTGTGAGTCTCACCTTCATGTGAGAAGAAACCATGTGGAAATATCAAAAAACAAATGTGAAAATAGTGCTCTCCCTTACCTAGATTGTGATTCTATCAGGGATGAAGCCGCGTTGGTGGGTGTGGGGTCAATTGACCCCGCTGAAAAAATTTACTTTATAATATATGATAAATTTAAATTTTTTTTAGTGTAATGAACAAATTGACCCCAATGAAACTTTGTATATTTTCTAATAAACGCGGTCAAATTATTTTTTTTATGACTTTCTCAGTCTCATATCACTTCTACTCTTTTATATATGCATCTTCCTCTAATACTTCTAAAACAAATAATAATTTAATTTCCATTATTTTTAAAACAATTCAGAGATTGAATATTTATTAACAATTTTGTCAGTAGAAAAGCGTAGGGGTCAATAAAGTGTGTCTATATATATATATATATATATGTGTGTGTGTGTGTGTAATGTTATTACTTGTTATGTCAATAGCATTGTAACCAATATGCAACTGGCCGAAAAGCTCAAAATTATTTAAAAATTTTGGTTTGGGAGCGCTACTGCTTCCCCGAACCCTCACCAAATTATTTATTGCCTCGCAATATTTTGACCTTGATGGATAAAAATCCTGGCTTCGTCATTGGATTCGATTAGGTATGTGCAACAAAACGAGAATGAAAAGGTAGGGTAGGTTTCTTTAAATCATATATGTTTATTTGATGTGATACACTGGGGTAGCTTTTTTTAATAGATATAATTACAACTGGTTGGTTGCGATATATTTAAAGCTGGTTGTTTTTAAATGCGGTGTCAGATGTGCATTTTCAAGGAGCCTGTGCTATTTCATTGCTTACTAAAGTGCCACAAGGTGCTCATTGGGTTACACTAGTTGAAATTCTCTACATTTTATACATATTAGACTTTTAACAGATTGTTATTTATTTACCCATATTCTTGTAAACTTAGATATTTCAGAGGATGATTTTTTATAGTATCTTAGTCCTCCATTATATTTGATTGTATGACCCAAGGCCTATGGTTTTCTGGTAACCATGGAAACCATCAACTTGTTTTTGACAAAACTATTCTTATTTTGATCGTAATTTTTGACAAAGAAATAAGGTTTGTCTACAACGGGTCCAGCAAGGGCTAATATTAGCTAACCCTTTTCAAACTTGTACTTTCATTTTCATAATAGTTACTATGATTTAATTTAAGGAAGCTGCAATTGAATGCAGCTGTTGGGATCAATCTAATTAAAATGAGTAACAACTTTAATTATTTGGTGGTGGTTTGTTTTAGTAAGCTTTTTATGCTACATTATTTACATTCCTATGAATAATGATGAAATTAAAAATAATATAAATATTTTATGCACAATGCACATTCAACATGTTTTTCAATATTAAAAAAATGGTAGGTATAAGAAAGATGAAAAGCAGAAGTAGGCTACCATATTTGAACTTAAAAAAAGAAAGGATGATATGAGCTATTACCACTTCCTTTATAGTCAATATCTCAAAATGTCAGTCACTTGAAAAAAAAATAGATCGAGTGCAAACAAGATCGTGACAGCATTGTCAATGTGAAGGTGTAAGCAACACTCTACCCCCACCCAGATAGCCAGTTCTCAAAATGCTTAAGCTATTACGAGTTAGTACATAAATAAATGTTAAATGGTTTGACAGGTGTATGGTTGCATTTATATCATCGACTTTGCGTGTAAGAAAGGTCTATTTAACATTCTGTTTATGAAAACCCCTTTTCTTCATAGTTTCTGTACTTCCTGAATTTTTACAGTTTTCCAAATATTTTGCAGATATTGGAGGGTCTTCTTAAGCTGCCAGAAAATAGGGAGTGTGCAGATTGCCTCAGCAAGTATGATTTTCAGAACTGATATTCAATGTGGTGTAAAATATATACTTGGCAGTACCCGGATAATGGTTCAATCATGCTATAATCATTTTCTACTCATGCTGGTGAATTGTATCTGTTTATTAGTATTACTGATTGATAAATACTATTTATCCTGTACTTCTTTTGGGCAATTGGTACCTTATATATTATAAATGACCTTTAGCACCTATTATATACTGAGAAGTTGTTTGTTTAGCCACCTATGTTTCGGTACTTCAGAAAAAGTAAAGCAAGCAGTTAGATTGAAAATTTGGGACTCGGAGTTTATGATCTTGGTTTGCCAAGTAAGAATTTGGGAGGCTTTGTCTAAAACTATATAACGAACAAAAGTAAGAACAGTTAGTTTCTGTACTTCAAAATTTTCTGTACTCCAAGCTGGAAGGTTTTGTTCAAGATACTATATTAGGAATAGATGAACAAGTTCAGAGCGAATATGTATAAGGACTGTAAGCCAGGCAATGGGGTTTGGGTGTATTGGGAACAAGTAAAGTAGGCGTATAATTTCAAATTTTCAGCAAGACTAAAATTTGAACTTACAAGCTATGGGGGCTCAAGCAATTGAGAAGAAAGATCATTTATTAAAATCTTGGTTACAGGACATTCACAGATTGAAGCCCCTCCATTGAATCTTCTCTTTTCTATCAGTTAAATCTTCTTTTTCTATCTAAAATATAAAAAGAAAACACATTTATAAACTGAATATCTCGACCAGATGGAGGAATCAAAAGATATATATTACTTACAAGATCCTCACATTTGGGTGGGTGGGTTCTGATAACAAGTTAGGGGGTGTCAAAGTTTTTTATTCGTAGGTTTTCTACGACAACGTTGAACATGGAAAACTGGGAGAAGTTGCCTCAGCTGTGATTTATCATCCAAATGAGACATAAAGTATGACTCCAGATTTTTGGAGGTTGATTCAAAGAATGAAACATCCCCAGTAATGCTTTGTTAAGTTCAGAAGGTAACACAAATGAGGATATGTATATTGAATAATTTTAGTTTACTGTTGTACAATATTTACCTCACATGGTTTTGTGTACATAATATAATTAGTTTTTTTTCCTATGGGGTCAGAGTTGTTGTTCACGTCGAGCCAGCCTAGTTATTTCATATTTTTTGGATTAAGGTCAGCCTAAACCAAATGGTGTAGTCACGGTCAATTGTTGTACTATTTTCTCTTGCTAGTTTCATAGTGCTTCTTTGTCACATCATGTTGAGTTGAGGCTGTTGAACATAACCCCTTAACCGTACTTCAGCTTCTTTCACTTATCTTCGGTTATGTTCTTAAAGCCAAAAATTATCTTAAAAGGCATAAATTCCTACTGTTATACCTCATTCAAATATTCTGTAACATTAGCCTTGAATTGACCATTGTCTCCTTAATCTTCGTGCTGTTAAAGCTTTCTAGGTAGAGCATGATATGAAAGGATCTCTCAATAAATTCTTCTTGCAACCATAATGGGTATCGTAATTTGGAGTTTCTGATTTTTAGGGCATTGGTTTAAGGCTTCAAACTTGCCTTCTGTACTACATCAAACTTCATCCTTGATTAAGTGCTAGTTCCTTGGCCCTCAGTGGTTTCTGTTCCACGGTCTCTTGGAAAAATTGCATAAAAGCAAATTCTACCATAGCGTGATTGCAAGCACGATGAGACAATAAGCAGTTCTGATATCAATTGACACATGGAGCCTGCAGTGACCACCCAAGAAGCTCACAAAAGTTTCAAATGAAGAGAAGGGGAAAAAAGGAAAATTGATCAATCTCCAAAATCTGCCTTTTTATTAGGACAACTATCTTTGTAATCAACTCAACACCCTAATTAAAGGTCAATCTGAGCCCTTGATCAAACTTTATATGAACCATCTCTAATAGATTTGCATACAAAAGCTCAACCATAATTTTCCATACAACAGTTGTAATGTCCGTAGTACTCATAGCAGTGTCTAAGTCTGGTATATATATATATATATATATATATATATTTCTGCCTTATCACTTGTTTAGTGCGATTGATACTGTTGTAACTAGAAATGTGACTACTCTTGTTTTCAAAATTTAGTCTCATGCAATCGACTGGTTCATAGTTTGAACAATAACATGCCACGGTCTTACATTTTTCTACTAATATTTAAAAATTAAATTCCTGCTAAATCAACAATAATTGTTCTTCTATTGGTCTTCTTATCCGTGAACACAAGTGTTGGCTGCCTAAATCATGTAGAAAACTCCAAATGGAACTAACGTAATCTGGTTGATGCTGTATTGAATTTCTTCCAGCTCTATCAAACGAGCAGTCTCAGGGGATTAGTTATCTGCCAATAATATAAAAATAGTTCATTTTAAAACTTTAACTAGATATTTTAGTGCTAAAATTGATCCTGTAGGTTTCAAAATGGGCATACTACGCATCTTGTACTCTTGATTTGTTACTAACAGTTTTATGAATCCATGGTAGTAGCAATCTAAAGTTTTGAAAATAATTTAAATTTTGTCTTGTGTAGGCTTTACTAGTTGATCACTGAATACACGTTAACCCTCATTGTAATATTTTGTGCTTGTAATGCATGTTTATTCAGGGCCCCAAGATGGGCAAGCGTGAACCTTGGAATATTTATATGCATGCAGTGTTCAGGAATACATCGGAGTCTTGGAGTACACATATCAAAGGTTTTCATTTCACATTCTTCTTCTTGTTGTTCTTTATTGTAGAGTTCACAGTATGAATGAGTAACCTTGTCACTCAAAGGTTATTCTCATCATCACTATTCAAGGGAATTGGATTGTTAAATTGTTTTTTCATTTTCCGATTGAGATAGGCATTTCTATTAAATTTAGTCAGTAACGTTTAAAAATTGCAATAAGCTTTCCTGAAATGTATTAAACTCCCCTTGCTTTCTTTTGCTGGTGAATGGAAAATTTCTCACTGTACTTGTGCCATTTGTAGTTTCAACACTAATACTACTCACTGGAGTTGGTTTTGATTTGGATGTACAACAAATATACAGCTCCTTAAGGATAGGTCTTGCATGAACTGAGCTGAGCTCCACCAAGCTCGAGCTTGCCATCGTATAGGCTTAGCTTGTTTACTTAATGAACTGAGTATGGGCCAATCTCTAGAAGCTCCTGACCTCAGCTCAATAAGACTTGAAATTATAAATGGCACAAATTTGAAATATTATTAATTTCTTAACCTATTTATCATCAAAATAAAGCAAGTCATTATACACTTTGAAATAAGTTCATATTAAATATAAAAACAGTTAATAATATAAAATGATAGGACATAAGGTTTAAGTAGACAAATAAATAAGTGGCTTGTATCTTAACATAATTATAGTTTATTACTCTAATATTTACGTCAACCATTCGAGCAGAACTTAAGTGAACCAAGCATACCCTTGTTCATTATTATTCATATAGGAACCTAAGCTATAAATCGAGTTTGAGCTTGGCTTGTTTACATAATAATTAGCCCAATCTGTGCCCTTAAAGAGACAAACACCAAATTTTCATGACCAGCTCT
This sequence comes from Panax japonicus, assembly GCA_020205505.1. NCBI lineage: Eukaryota > Viridiplantae > Streptophyta > Magnoliopsida > Apiales > Araliaceae > Panax > Panax japonicus. The sequence goes on along the minus strand of CM035098.1, from coordinate 4,336,453 downwards.
TAATTAAACCTTACTTAATGAGTAACAAGGCCATATGTTTGGTTTCCATCAAAACATGCCTTCCTATACCCACATTTCAACCCCATTAATATTAGTGAAAGTATAATAAATGATAATATTCCACAAGATCATTCAAATTTATCTATTGTGTGTTTTTTTTTCGTCCTTGCTTTTAAAAAAAACTAGTGGACAATTAGAAAGATTAGTAGAAATAGCAGTAATACAATTTCATTTGACTTAACATTAAATATTTACTAGAAGTTATCTTTAAAGTTCATAGGGATAGCGAATTGTATTTTTATTATTTATTCTCAAGTGAATTCCTGTTTCCTTCACTGTAAATTCTCGATGGCTTTCCTTTTCTCATTGATGCCATCCTTTATTTTCATACAATAGGTAAGATCTACAACACTTGACACATGGCTGCCAGAGCAGGTTGCTTTCATGCAATGTAAGAATATTTCTATTTCTATTTCCCTCTCTCCCCCACACACATGCGCACATCAGCTTTAGCCACAAGAGGAGGTTGTTTCATAAAGCAAATTTTGACAACATCAACTGCATTTTTTTCACCAAACAGGCAGGAATCTTTTGGGTGCCAAACCCCCATTGAATATAACATATGAATGGTTTCTTTGAGAAAGGATAGCAGATGCTCTGATTAAATTCCTGCTAACTGCAAATTTACAAAAAAGCTAGTCATGGGTTTTGGTATTTTGATTTTTCTGACTGCAGATTTGTGGGTTTGGCTCTTTTGGGGTGTGGGGGTAGGGGGAGGAAGAGATCAATAATTAAGAATATTTTGTCAGTTCATTGGTTTTTCAACATGCTTTTGAGTTTTCACTTCATCTTGTTTCCAATATTTTGTGGGAATCCACTCCACTCTATACATTTCTGCCTTATCTTTTTTTTACTGTATTACTTTTGCAGCTGTGGGGAATGCAACGTCAAACAATTATTGGGAAGCTGAATTGCGACAAGATTATGACAGAAGTGAAATTGAAAAGTTTATCCGTGCCAAGTAACTTGTCATCTGAGCTTTTATTGTGGTAGCTTTTGAAATAGCGAATAAGATCATTTCCTTATTTCCTTCTCTAAATAAGTGATTGGGCTTTTCAGGTATGCGGACAAAAAGTGGGCTTCTAAGGACGCGTCACAACCAATTCCAATAGTAAGTGAAAGCTGCGATAACTATAATAAATCAGTGGAAGGTGGAGTGAAGATTCCCATTCCAAAGAAAGCAAGAAAATATTCACTTGAGGAAGAGACTATAACTGGATGTTTGTTCCAAGTTGCTCCTACAACAACAAGAACACGTGCGGTATGTTGGTATTTTTTTATTCATTGGTTTATGCTTGATACTGATTTCATCTGGGTTTAACTTAAATAAGTATACAACTTCAACATGTTTATGTCTTACATTGTCTTTGTATATACCACATTGTTCAACATCGCCATCAATATTTGTGTTTGTTATTTTTAGTTGAATTTTTTTTTCTAACTCTGTGTAAATAATATTGGACATATTCGACTTTTCCCCCCTTTCTTACAAGTTAACGTTATGTTATGAATCTAGGGGTGGGCAAAAAAAACCGGAAATCGAAATCCGAAAAAAGCAAAAAAGGCAATAAATTAAAATCAGAAAAACAGAGCCGCACATTTGGTTATAACAATGGTTACTAACGAAAAACCACACCAAATTAACCGAGTCGCACCAATATATATATATATATATATATATATATATATATTATACATACACACACGCATACATATGTATAATAAAACTCTAGTATATGGTTACTAACTTAATAATAAAAAGTGCATATGAATTAATTGTTTACGTGTTGCTAGCTTTTTAGTTGTTTATATAATTTTATTCTACTTGTTCATGTCATACATGTATAACAAATTTGTGGGGAGTATTCATAGTTTTTTTTTAATACCATAATGTTGCTTCTAAGTTCTAATAATTTCATAAATGCATTAATTAGTAGCAATATTAATAGTGGGTAATAGTTGTGATTTGAACTTTTTAACTCCTTTTATTATTAACTTGTTTATTTACTTCTTTCATTTTTTAAATAGCATATTAACCCGAAAAAACCGTAATTGCAAAATATTAACCAAAACCGTTAGTAACCGAACGGTTTGGTTAACCGCGGTTACAATTACTTCTATAATATTAACAACACTATATTATTTGGTTACTGCTACACCTTATAACCGCACCATGCACGCCCCTATATGAATCTATCATTTAATATGCTGATCTTTCAAAAGCTTTTTGTGGAGTACTTCATTTCCTCATCTGGCCAAGATGCTGCTAGTGTTATATTTTCCACCACCTTTCTTTTCTAGTGCTAAGTAAGTTTCTTTTGTTGTATTGATAAAATGAAATCAACGTTGCTAAAGTGAACATACTGGAAACTGCAAAAACTAACAAAAGAAGGAAGATGAGTGTAATGAGATCTCATCTCGCTGTGTCTCTCTGGATGACCTGTAGTGGGTCATCAGTATGTAAACAGCCAACTAAAAGAGAGGCGTGAACAGTTAACACCTAGCTGGTAACCACAAACTTTAAATTCTCCATACTCTGTGTTGGTTGGTAATTTGACAGATTTAAAACATTCTATTTCTACACGTGGGTACTCCATTTAAGGGGAACCATATTTCCAGAAAGTAGATGAATGTTAAAGATTATAACGGGTAAATAATGTTGAAGCATCTCTAACTCAAAACCAGTTGACTATGAGGGAAGTAATTTCCTTGGATTATAGAGAGAGAGTCTTAAGGCTTAGATGCCCAGGTAGAAGCATCCTACACAAAACGGCGATGAGGGAATGAATGAAGTAGCCATCCAGGATTATTTAGTGAGTCTTAAGGCTTAGATTGGCCGATGGGACTTTGTATCTCAACAACTAATTATAGGCAAATGCAATCATTTTATAGTAAAACTTTAAAACATGTTTTTTTCATGCTTAAAATGTGATAGTAATTTTTATATAGCAAAAAAAATAAAAAATGATAATTATAGTATGATAAAAATTGAAGTTTCAAAGAATGAGATTTAGCTCTCATGGTCATCTTGATTTTTGATTTCTTTTGTTGTACTCCCTCTGTCTAAGTTTACTTGTCCTAATTTCCTTTTTGGTTTGTCCAAAACTATTTGTCCTTTCCGTTTTAATGTTATTTTTAACATTACTTTTCCATAATACCATCATTTAACTTTAAAAAAAATCATTGAAAACAACATGGCATACATTGAAAAAAGTAACACTATTAATTTTGTCATTGGAATCACAATCATACCCCTTCCCCCCTCTCTCTATTTTATTGTTCCAAGAAAAAAGTTGGAATATTAAATAAAATAGAAAATATGATAATATAATAATTAAGATGGGTAATTTGGAGATCAAAATTTTTTCTTAATAGACGTGTACTTTCAAACTAGGACAACTAAAGTTGGATGGAGGGATTATTTAGTAGTAGGTTAAACAGAAAGAGTGTTGACTGCAACAACAGAGCTGGAAATGTGGTTGTTAGTTTGCATGTAATTGCATGTCTGTATGTCATCTTTCCTCGACTTTGCAGGTCACCCATGTGTGATGTGCCAATGTTTTTTAGTTCTGGTGTTTAGGTTTTATTTTTCCTCTGGTAGTGGTTGTTGCTCCTTTCTCTTTTCACTTCAACTTTTGTCCATTTCTTTTCAAGTTCATCATTCATTAGAATTTGAAAGATTCGGATCAGTTATTCTGAATGTTATTTATTTGATCAGGGTTCTCTGGATTTGGGGAACGAGGTTTTCATTACACCTCCACCAATTGATGGGTCCGTGCCTGAACATGATACATCTGTAAAGAAGGTTGATGTTCCTACAGATCTCTTCAGTTTGCTCTATTCAGAAGCAAAACAGGATCGCGCGGTTGTACCTCCATCGCGATGGGCAACTTTTGAGTGTAAGAGTACATATTTGCTATTACTGCTTATTATATACTTCTTGAGGTATTTATGGACTTAATTTTACTTGAGGATCATATGAATAATAAAGTGGTCAAGACCAATATCACAATCATATCATATAACAACTGAAATATTTTTCACATAAACAAAATAAAAATCAATCTGATTCCAAGTCGTGAAGCAAAATAACGAAGAAAGATATTGATACATAGAAGGGTGAGAGAAAAAGAGAAAAGTCATACCATTTGTTTGCCAATAAATTTATACACTGAAAAAGGGTTAATTTATGCTCAAACTTTATACTCCCTCTGTCAATTTAAGACATTTTAAAATGTAAAATTGGCATGATTCATTTAAGTTTTACTTTTTAGATAGTTTATGATATTAATAATTGTAATGACATAAACTAACTGAATCCATGTCAATTTTGAGTTTAAAAATATTTGAAATTTACTTTTGAAAAGCCAATATTGATTTTATAATTTGAAACGGAGGAGTATTAATTTAAGAAAAGCTTGTTACTAATTTGGTCAAGAGTCAGTTTGTAAAGTATGCACACACAAATACAAATGCACTGATTCATGCTTAGTTTTCTGTAAATTTTTAATTATGTATTGAACTTTACATGATGTGTTCAACCACCAATAAGCATTTGGCACTCCTCTAAAATTCGAAGTGTAGTCATTATTCTAGAGTTTTAAAATTATGAATTTGTGCATGCAGGAGCTGCGCTGTTAGAGAAACAAGCAGATGAATATAATGCCTTAGTAGGTTGCATTAAGCATTAGTTAACAGCTAGAAGTGGGCAATGGACCTCGTCAGAAAGGTACATCCTTTCATATGACTTCGCTGGTTCCATTCACCTTCAAATAAGGCTATAGTGAAAGTTATATTTTAGGCTCACATTTCCCGTCCTTTTTATTTTAAAAAGAAATACCAAACTTAGTGTTAGAGACGGTGGTTTTTTGTTTTCATTAGTTTCTGGAGTTATTAGTTAAGCATTATTTCTAACTATCCAAATCTTGAACAACTAGCAGATAGATGACAAATTAGATTGGCTGTCAAGTAATTTTTGGCACAACTAATATTATTTCTTCTTTCATTTTTTTTGTTTTGTTTATAAATATAATTTCCGTCTCTTCTTAAGTGGTATGGAAAAGTAAAACTCTTGGGGTCCTGGGTATTTGTCTGTCTGAAACAGTTATCATATATTTTAGCAGTAGCAATTAGCGTGTGCAAACATTTTCTGTTTAAGTATCTAGAATTTTGAACTAGTATTTGTGTTCCTTGGTAAAACATAAGAGGTTATACTTTTTTGCTAATGTCAACCTGATATAGTAGGCAAATAGATTGGTCAAATCGTACATCAAAATAGATAGCTGTTCTAGCATATTTTGACGAGGAAATGTGGGAGGCTCAAGGCTAAGTAAGAAAATGTCCAAAATTTTAACACCAGTCTTGCCTCAATGGATATTCCTTTGAGATGAAGAATGGACCAACAGCAATTAAGTTATGATCTTTTGGAGGGCAAGTTCAGTTTAGTACACATAAAATAAATGGTTAGAGCCTTTTAAATTACCCCGGAAAAAAAGGGGTTAGAGCCTTTTATGATTTTAAGGATCTCAAAATATGATTGACAAGATGAGAAGTATTGAGTTTCTATTTCATATGCATAATCCAATCAACAACTAATTCCTAGGCAACTTCAACATGAGAAGTACAACGTGTATGAAAGAGATATCAATCTCGTACCATTTTTAGTATCTTTCAATCTACTAAATCATAAACACCACCACAAAGTCGATAATTAGCTTGCTGCAGGTTCACAACCATATATATATATATGTGTATATATATATATATATATATACACTTTCATTCAACAGGTCAAGAATATACATTATATGAGAAACAAAGACACCATTTCTGATCTGGAAACCTCAATTGCACTAAAGTATATCTAGGAACCAGTTCTTTGGTTTTAAATTAATTTATATTGGTTCTGTGGAACCACTATGTTATGCTCATCCACTTTCACAAAAGGTTCCAAGGCATGATGATCAACTACCATCATGGCAAGCTAACTTTTGTCTCGGCATCGATGTCAGATAATACACAACAACATGCGAAAGTTGTAAAATAGAACATATTAAGTGAAATTAAGAAATTTATAGTAATTTTATTTATGGTACATACAATCTATGTATTAACACACACACACACACACACACACACACACACACACACACACACACACACACATATATATATATATATATATATATGAGCTCGAGGAATGATAGGTGTATTTGCAGATAATTACTTGCTAGCTCTCTATCTTTGTGTCTAATATATGTTTTCTTTCTTTAATATATATTACAGGAATTCAATTGGCCTGAAGTTTTTCCCACCTCTCCTCTACTACAAAACCACGTTTGAGGAGAAAAGAGTATCTTTTCCACTTCTTGTTTCTTTAAATCAGCTATCAGTGGCAGAATTTCCTTCTTTTTGTTTTCAGTTTACAAAATATGATTCTAAAAATGTGCTACACTCACTTGCTCGGGCTTAAATTTATTCGTCTCGGTTTTCTCGTGATGTTTTTTTTTGGTAATTTGTATGCTCTGATTTAGCAGTCGTGTTGATGTATATCTTGAAAATTTTACTATAAAAGAGTTGTATAAAATGCCCAATCTAAACGATTATGTTTGTGTATATATACACGAGAATGATTCATAGTCAGTGTTGGTTCACTACAAAAACAAAAAGGGATTTAGCGACGGACGGTTGCTGACCGTAGCTACAAGGCAATGATTCATATTCATTTTTAGTATGAAGCTGTACCTCTGTGTATTTACTGTATAAAGATAGGAGAACATTATTTCTACACGTTTTTTTGATATTTTCTCATCACATCATCACATGAAAGTGAGATTCACTGTATACTCGCATGTGAAAGAATCAAGTAAAAATATCAAAAATACATATAGAAATATCAATTTCTAGTTATACCAACTTTATGTGAGATATCAATGCATTGTCCTATTTCTATAGAATTGTTGGGGTTTGGTTATTCTATTTGACTATTTCTAATGCTTCCATTCCATCACTACTCAGCCGAAAGTTGGATTATATATATATATATATATATATATATATATATATATATATATATATATATATATATATATATAGAGTCCGGATCAGGTCCGGACTCCCGCATTTTAACAAAATCCGAACTTTTTTTTTTTTGCTTTTTTTTAAAACAACTAAAAAAAATAAAAAAAAATTATGGAATTGAAATTTTTACATAATACAGTGTTTTGGGTGTGATTTGGATGCCTATACCAAAATATTTCTGTACAGTCTGGGCAGACTGTAAATACATTGGTTGGTATAGGTATTAAAAACACACCCAAAACATTGTATTATGAAAAAATTTTAGTTCCATAATTTTTTTTTTTAGTTGTTTAAAAAAAAAAAAGCAAAAAATAAATAAATTATTGGGTCCGTATTTTAGGACCAGTCCGGGAGACCGGACTGGATCCTCATTCTATATATATATATATATATATATATATATATATATATATATATATATATATATATATATATATATATACGGTCCGGATCAAGTGCATACCCCTTATCTTACTCACCCGTGCTCACCCCCTTTAGGCGACGGCTTCGGTCATACAATCGTCGCCTATACTTTTAGCGACGCTATATGTTGTCTGTCGCTAAAAGTATAGGCGACGGTTGTATGACCGAAACCGTCGCCTAAAGGGGGGGTGAACACGGGTGAGTAAGATAAGGGATATGCACTTGATCCTTGCTCTCTCTCTCTCTCTCTCTATATATATATATATATATATATATATATATATATATATATATATATATATATATATATATATATATATAGGGGAATGATCCATAGCATCTATTTGCTATGGATCAAAAAATGACATATAGCATCTATACCGTAGATTTAACAAATGAATGGCTGTGATTTGGTATGAGAAGACGTCGTCCGCTAGTATTACTAGCGGACGTTGTAAAAATATGCTTTGGCCAATTATGCCCCCGTTCAAAGCCCCACTTCTTGAGGAAGTTAGAGAGAGAGGCTCCTCCTCTCTACATTTCCCCCCCTCATCCTCCTTTTTCTTCTGTCATCTCCATCTATCCTCTCATTTGGGTTTCTGATTTAGATGCCAGATTCTGGATCTTCTGGAATCTATATTAATCGTATTGTTTGGTTGGATTGATTATGTTACCCACTTGATTTGTTGTTCCTGTTGCCGGAGTATCTCGCCGGTTTTGCAGGTAGAACCCACGTGGGCATGACTGATCGGTGATGGAGATGACTCGTGGGCATGACAGATCTGTTATCGCATCAACTCTTTAAAGTAGGCTACCACAACAGGAAAGGGACACTTCAGGATATTTATCAAATAATGCATAAAAAGACGTTAGATTAAAAAAATTGAGATTTCATTACCCACGTCTAAACTATTACATGGTACAAACATCTCAATAGAGGGAATGCATCAATTCATTGATAAAGAATAGCACAAATTACAAGTCCTGTTACTTTTATTTACACAACACAAAGAGCCCATCCAAAGCTCCATAATCATTACCTGAGGTCGTACGTGTATCTATTTGAAGGAAGCCTTCAAAAGATGCAAAAAAAAAAAAAATCATACATCAGTTGTATCCGTAGTAGCTTCGTATTTCTTGATTGCTTTCTAGTTGTAAATTGGACTAAAAAGTAGTTTAGGTTCCAGGAAATGTGCTGGTTGTACTAGAGAGGATAATGAAAGCACAAACTACAAAAAGGAGAAGACAGAAACCCAAGTATTCTCGTTGTACGTTTCCATGGCATCGATAAAAGACAATCAAGTCCGACTTTCTGCCCAGTTCCCTGAAAGATACCAAAGAATCAAGATCTGCTTTGTATTTAGCAAAAAAAACAACAGAAGATCTGCCCAAATCGCAGTTTGCCCAAATCGCTACCCCTTTGTTTGCCCAAATTACAGAGAAACGTATTACCTTTGTTCAGAAGTCTCCCCAATGCATCTGATTTGGTATGGCTAATTGAGTAATTGGGGGCATAAGGGTCTTAAATTTTCACTAACAACGTCCGCTAGTAATACTAGCGGACGGCGTCTTCTCATACCAAATCATAGCCATTCATTTGTTAAATCTACGGTATAGATGCTATATGCCACTTTTTGATCCATAGCAAATAGATGCTATAGATCATTCCCCATATATATATATATATATATATATATATATATATATCCTAAGCTCACCCCTTATTCAACTCACCCAAACTCACCCCCTTTTAGCGACGGACACGGCGACGGTTCGATCATACAACCGTCGTCTATACTTATAGGGACACTATATGTTGTCCGTCGCTAAAAGTATAGACGACGGTTGTATGACCGAACCGTCGTCGGGTCCGTCGTTAAATGGGGGGGGGGGGTGAGCTCGGGTGAGTTAGATAAGGGGTGAGCTTAAGATCCGGACCGTATATATATATATATATATATATATATATATATATATATATATATATATACACGGTCCGGATCTTAAGCTCACTTCTTATCCAATTCATCCGAGTTCATCCCCCTTTAGCGACGGACCCAGTGATCAACCGTCGTCTATATTTTTAGCGACGCTATATGTTGTCCGTTGCTAAAAGTATAGACGACGGTTGTATGACCGAACTGTCGTCGGGTCCGTCGCTAAAGAGGAGTGAGCTCGGATGAGTTGGATAAGGGGTGAACTTAAGATCTGGACTATATATATATATATATATAGAACTACTCTTGTGATTATAAGGAAATTGATATTTTCACATAACTTTTTGATATTTTTACGTGAAAAGTGTTGTTATAAATATATAACGACGATAAAAAACGTTGTTATAGGATTTATAGTGATTATTTTTATATGAAAATATCAAAAAATTAAGTGTCCTATAAAAAAGCTCAAATTTTTTTCCCTTCTGAAAGATGGTGGATTATGGACTAAAACCAAGACATGGATCTAGATCCACAATTTGGTTGGGTGCCTTTAATGATAGCCTACAAAAAGATACTTATCAATTGCATTGGTGGTTATTTAAATCTATTTGTTTAGTAGATAAAAGTTAGTTGATTTTTGGTGTTTATTGATTGGTTTGACCCATTTGCATCTATATTTGGGGGCAGATTTTGTTTCTTTGTATTTTGTCCCTATTATTATCTGGCTATATGAGTATGACAACTCAACAGTCTTCTTCTCATGGCCCCTAACTACCCTACCACAGCCTTTAGAATTAAGGGAAATTAATTTTAATTTATAATGTAATGATCTCCATAATCATTGAATATTTAAGTATAATTTTTATAAGAAAATTAAAATAGTATTTAATTACACAATTGTAAAAGTATTTTTTTATAAATAGAAGACTGGATTATACAAAAGTGAGTTGAAATATGTAATCTAATTATATTGAAATTAAACATATAATGAAATAAATATTCATTTGTGACGGGCAATTGGAATAATAGCATTGTTCAACATTAATAAATAACATTAAGCATTACTCTTTATTTTAATAATCAACTGAAAAATATTGAATGAAATATATATTACCCTTTATTTATTTATTTATTTTTAGTAAAGGGGAAGTACTATGAATCAGAGTTCAAATTCTGTTTGGATTCTACAATCTTGGAGTTACAAAATATTATACTCTCTTCTTCATTCTACGAAAAGAATATTTATTTATTTAATTTATAAATATTAAAGATATATTTTATTTTTATATAAATTGCTAACGATTATAACGGTTAGTTAAGAGTGTGTTATGATAATAAAATGATAACGATAAACTTGAGAAGATATTATATATTTTATATTATTATCAAAAAAAAATTAAAGTAGATTTTTTTTAAAAATAATTATTTTTCTTTTAGAAATGATATTTTTTTTGTAGAACAAAGGAAACATCTCTCTCTCTACACACACACACACACAAACACACACACACACACACACACACACACACACACACACACATATATATATATATATATATATATATATATATATATGTTTATGAGTGATTTTTATGGAATTATAGGATAGGTTTATTATGTGGAAATAACCAAAACATGAGTCTTTGTCAACTAACAAAGTCATGTGCATATGGGGTTCCTCTTCATATAAAAATTCACTTGGAAACGATTGATATCTATTCCATGTTTTATTAAGATAGAGATGCTTTAACTCTTTAACATATTTTAATTAAATAACCAATTAATTAATTAACATATATATATATATATATATATATAGGGATTTCATTCACAGCAACCGGTTGTTGGGGAGCAACCCCTTTTGGCCCAGCCGCTACAACCTGTGGCGACTTGTTACTTAATTTTTTTTTATAAGCCGCTACAGGGTTGTTCTCAATAACCGGTTGCTGTGGATGTAGACCCATATATATATATATATATATATATATATATATATATATATATCTAATAAAATACAAATGATTTTGAATTTCCCGCTCATTCAATAAATCATCTGGGTCGTTCAAAGTTTGAGATAAATCCCACCGTTTATACATCTATCTAATAAAATACATCTATCTATCTAATAATCTAATAATAATCTAATAAAATACAAATGACTTTAAATTTCTCGCTCATTCAATAAATTATTTTGGTCGTTCAAAGTTTGAGATAAATCATATTGTCCATACAGTGCCGGAGGCACGGGACCCAGCTAGTATATATATATCTAATAAAATACAAATAATTTTGAATTTCCCGCTCACTCAATAAATCATCTGGGTCGTCCAAAGTTTGAGATAAATCCCACCGTTCATATATCTATCTAATAAAATACATCTATCTATCTAATAATCTAATAATAATCTATCTAATAAAATACAAATAATTTTGAATTTCCCGCTCACTCAATAAATCATCTGGGCCGTCCAAAGTTTGAGATAAATCCCACCATTCATACATCTATCTAATAAAATACATCTATCTATCTAATAATCTAATAATAATTTAATACTCCCTCCGTCCCAGGATAAAAGTCTTTATTACTATTTTGGGTTGTCCCATGTTAAACGTCCTCTTTCTTTTAATAACCAAACTTTTACACTTTTTCTATTATGCCCGTAGCATTAAATATCTCATACTTTTCTTATTCTAATTCTCTCTCCATATTTAATGACATTATTATAGGCAATTTTGTCATTTTATTCCTCTTCTTAATATGCGTGAAAAGTCCACCAGAACTTTTATCCTGGGACGGAGGGAGTAAAATACAAATGAATTTAAATTTTCCGCTCACTCAATAAATTATTTTGGTCGTTCAAAGTTTGAGATAAATCATATTATTTATACAGTGTCGGAGGCACGGGACCCAACTAGTATATATATATGCACCCACTCTTCTCACTTTTCTTATTTCCTTTTTGAAACTTAATCACATGACTTGGTTATTCTTGGGGCGCGGGGGCTTATTGCCTCTTTCCCATTTCTTTAATGTACACTTTATTTTTTGAGGTGCCCACCTAGGAAAGTGTTCAATTAAATATCATACAGAGAATATACAAGTTAATAATGTTCTTTTAAAAAGTACTTTTTATATTTTTGATCAAATTTAATAGGATTGTATTATAATTTTATAACAATGTTTGATTCTGTACATCAAATTTATTAGGACTATCCCTTAGTCGCACATGAATTACGTAAATTATATGAAGTATATTTGAGCGTAATTATTTTAGTTATAGTCCACACGAAAGAAGTCTTCTAACGTATGAACATGTTTAGGCAATTAGAGGATTTTAAGGAATCTAATATTCTTAATTATATTTGATTACTAATTGATAAAGATCCTTCCTTTAAGGAGATTCAGTTCAATCTCATTAAGGAATCTAACCTAATGAAAAATCTTATTTACATACGGGAAATGACATATAATGGAGGCGTGATCATTATAAATATAAGGATATACCCTGGTTCCGAGACACACACAAACACTACAAAAAAATAGCTAATTCCGACGGACTAGTTCGTCGGAAATAAGGTTATTCCGTCGAGAATAACTTATTTCCGACGGAATATTTTGTCGGAAATTCGGACGAATATAATGGTGTCGATCTTATTTTCGTCGAGAATTCGGTCGAAAATATATATTTAAGAGGGATTTATTTTCGACGAACTTTCTGTCAGAAATACCATATACTCGACGGAATTGATCTCGTCGAAAATAATCGTCGAATATAGCATGCCACGTGGACGAACACGAAAAGTGAGAATATTTTAATTTCGAGGGAATGTGCGTCGGAATTAACTACAAATCCGTCGAACATAAAATTTATAAAATAAATTATTTCTATAAATAGCATTTTATAAAATAAATTAAATATATTATTTCCGACGAAAATTCCGTCGGTTTTATTTTATTCCGTCGAAATTATCAAATTTTTTTAAAAATCATTTCTTTTGCTTTTGCATTTTCAAGGTTTTTAAACCACATTTTTGTTCCTGAAACCTGTTTATCACAACAATACATACAATAATATTCAACCCATATTACAACTACATCCAACAACCAACAACAACATATATATCATAATCAACCCATAATACAACATTGTAAAACTAAACTAAACTTATAAACTACAAATGGCGTATATAAACTTCAAAACTAAACTGCAAAATAAAACTACAAAAATATAGAACAATAATCATGTACAGATAACAATGGTGTTTATATGTAGAGTGTATATACTTTAATATATATAGTATGACTTATAAACTAAAACGAATAATGAAATGGCGCCGAATTATCACTACGTGCTTGTACAATGTTCAACAAAACATCTAGACAAATATATGATAGACTATATATATATATATATATATATGAAAATAGATCAGGTCCGGACCTCCCGGACGGGAGAAAATCCGGACCCAATAATTTTTTTTTTTTTTTTTTGTAGAACAACTAAAAAAAAAAAAATTTATGGAACTGAAATTTTTCAATAATACAGTGTTTTGGGTGTGTTTTTAATACCTACACCAACCAATGTATGTACAGTCTGCCCAGACTGTACAGACATATTTTGTTATAGGCATCCAAATCACACCCAAAACACTGTATAATGTAAAAATTCCAATTCCATAAATTTTTTTTTTTTTAGTTGTTTCAAAAAAAAAACAAAAAAAAAAAAGTCCGAATTTTAACAAAATCCGGGAGTCCGGACCTGATCCGGACTCTATATATATATATATATATATATATATATATATATGTACATCAACCTAAACTAGTACTACCACCAGTAGTATCAGAGTCATCTGGCGGGGGTCGACGATGTTGCTCGGGTGTCCGGAAATCCTGCTCGCCATCATCATCAATAATAGCGTCACCCTGTTGATACAAACAAAAATAAAACGCATTAGTCTGTATGAGAGAGTCAAAATAAACGGCATGAAAATTAAATAACATACAAATTAATAAACTTAAAATAAATATAATACCTGAGTAGGTGGGGGCTGACTCCCTATCGGGGTGGGGGTACCGGGGGCAGGGTGGGGGGACCAGGGGGAGGGGGTTGGGAGTGAGAGGTATGAGAGAGAGAGAGTGACTGAAAATTTTAGAGAGATATATGAAAATGATGAGAGGCGCTGGAGAAGAAGAAGTGAAATAGGTTTTAAGGTTTATTTTGGATGGAATTTTTGTCGGACTTAGGTCCCTCGAAATTAACATAAGACCGACAGATATTCTCTCGGAAATAACCCTCGTTCTGTCGAGGTTATATTTGGCGCTGACGGGAATTTTGGCGCCACCGGTGGAGTTCTACTTCCGACGGAATTCGGTCGAAAATACAATATTTTCGAGGGATATAATATAAGTCCGAAGGATTATTCTCACGAAACAAACTTACATTCGACGAAATTTAGTGCATCGGAAATAATTCCGTCGGAACTATCATCTTTTCTTGTAGTGAAATCATTATTATTTTTCAGCACTAAATACTTCCATTGTGAAACTTTATTCAGCTTGTACTTATTCTCACACCGGATCTATCTCCCGGTGGCTCAAGTCGTCAAATTTTACGCTAGCGCTTTTAGTGATTGTGGCGCGTGTACGAATCTTAGCTTTATATTTGGACGCGCTTTTAGTGATTGTGGCGCGTGGACGAATCTTAGCGTTAACAAAAAAATAAAATTGAAGAACTAAATAAAAAAATAAATAAAAAATAAAAAGAACAAAATAAGAATTATTTAAAAGTAAAAAGATATTTTGAAAGCCAAAATCAAAATTTTATTTAACACCATACCGCCTACCCTGGCTTTATATATTAGATGTCACCACTAATTTTGTTAGTTGTTATTATGACATTTATGTTTACTCAGCAAATACATCAAAATGATTTTTGGAATATAGCAAGATTCTAACATTCAAATGAATTGTTATAATATGTTTTTCTTTTTTTACTTTCTTTTCCTTTAGTGGAAATAAAAAGTAGAAAAAAGGAACCTCCATCAAGCCTAATTTTACAATTTATATTTATCCAAAAGCTACTTTTAAGTTGTCTAGATTAGTTTGTCTGTGAAAATTACAGAGCTTAATGGTGGTAGTTGTTGACATAAATTGGAACATCACCATATTATTGGGAAAGTGATGATTTGAAATAAGATGCGACTTTTCGTAACACTAGGTTGCAAGCATAAATTAATTATAGCAAAAATGTGTTGTAAAGGGGAAAAAAATATATTATTTTAAATTAACATAAAAACAACTTTCTTACCGTAACAGAGTTACGGTAAGAAAGTTGTTCAGTAATATTGTGTTGCGGAAGATTTTTTTTTAAAATGTTGAGCGTCAAATTTTATGGTGCAAGAATTGGTTGCAAGTAAGCCCTATAAGCATTATTTGCTATGAATTCGATGCTCTCTCTATATATCAAGAGAATTGATATTTTCACATGTAAATTTTATAGTTTTATAACTCCGCTCTCACATGAGTGGAGCCCACTTACTATTCATGTGAAGAGTAGCTTGTGGAACTATCAAATTTACTTGTAGAAATATCAATTCTCTATATCAAAATTAAGGGTATAAATGAATCGAGTCGAGGCGCGTATTGAGTTGTTCAGATTTGGTTCACAAAATTTATCGAGTATAAAATAAGGTTTGATTGAGGCTCGTTTAGCTACTGAGTCGAGCACGATCTCGAATCGAGTCTGAACAGTTTGAACTTTTCGAACAAATATGATCCGAGTATTAATAGAAAATTACAATTTGAAGAGGTTCGAGTAATTTATCAAACTTTAAAATTTGCTCATATTTGAATCGTTTATATTTCGAGTCGAACTCAAATCGAACTTTTAGTTGAACGAATACAAATCGAGCCCGAACTGTTTGTTCATTTTACAGTCTTAATCAAAATAGATGAACTTTAATTAGGGTTTATTTGGTATTTTGCCAACAATTTAGTATATTGAGGAAAAGCCCTTCGAGGAGACAAGGAGCCCAAGATTAAGCTAATTAAACTATGTATAATTGTGCGTGTGTGTGGCATATACTGTTAAATTACAACACCAGCACGTGGTCATGGGTTGACAGAGTCTGTTGCTATTTTTCAGTTTAATAACTGTTAGCTTAAGTGGTAAAGTTAGTGGGTCTGTTAGTTATGTTAGTGGGTTTATTAGTTATACTAATTTCCTAGTCTTTTGCAAGTACTTAAATAGTTTCTTCAGAGTCTCTAGTTGTTAGGCAACGTGGTCTCTTTTTATGTTCTTTGTATGTCTATATAAGGCAGTTCATTTGCACCCAATAATATACATTAGAATGTTGCGAGTCCTGTGTCCATATTACTTCTCTGAAAATTGTCTTTTGTTTTCAACATTTTGGTATCAAAGCTAGTCAGGTCCTAATACGTCACTTGCTAGTAATTTTGGTGTAAGCTTATTGTTGACAAGATGAGCGATCTTCAAGTCGTTGGTGGAATAAAAAAGCTTAACATTCAGAACTACAATACTTGGTCTACATGTATGACGTCCTACATGCAAGGCCAAGATTTGTGGGAGGTTGTCAACGGAAGCTAAGTTAACCAAGTGGAGGCAGAGGATGCAAATGGTACATTACGGAAATGGAAGATCAAAGCAGGCAAAACATTGTTTGCCTTGAAGACAACAATCGAAGAAGAGGTGTTGGAGCACATTCGGGATGCAATCACACCAAAAGAAGCATGGGATATGTTGGCCACACTTTTCTCAAAGAAGAATGACACACGGCTGCAACTTCTAGAGAGCGAGCTGTTGTCGGTAGCGCAACGTGACATGATGATTTCACAATACTTTCACAAGGTGAAGTCGATATGCCGTGAGATTTCAGATTTGGATCCAACAACTCCAATTGGGGAAACCAGGATGAAAAGAATAAGTATCCATGGTTTGAGGCCTGAATTCAGAGGCTTTCTTGCTGCAGTACAGGGATGGCCAAAACAACCATCACTTGTTGAGTTCGAAAATATGCTTGCTGGACAAGAAGCACTAGTTAAGCAAATGAGAGGAGTCTCACTGAAGGGTGAAGAGGAAGCACTCTACTCCAATAAAAGCAGAGGGAACTCCAAGCAGCACACGTTTGGTGGATTTAAAAAATTTGATGATAAGGCAAAAAGTCATCAAGGCGAAGGAAGCGTTTGTACAGGGGGAGCTTCAAAGAATCACGGCAACGACAGTAAGTTCAAAGGGAAGTGCTACAATTGTGGTACAAAGGGTCATATGGCAAAAGCCTGTTGGTCGAAGAAAAAGTCGGTGGAGAGTAATGTTGTTACTTCCAGAAGTGAAGAAGAATGGGATGTTGAGGCATTATTTGCATCAGAAGAGGAGTTAGCTCTTACAGTAACTGCATCTGAACATATTGATTATGAAAAAGATTGGATCATTGATTCGGGATGCTCAAATCATATGACGGGCGATAAAGAAAAGTTGCATAATTTATCAAAATACAAGGGAAGCCGAGAGGTAGTGATAGCCAACAACTCAAAGTTACCAATAGCTCATATTGGTAATACAGTAGTCTCTCCTCAGTATGGTGATATTGATGTGCCGCTTCAAAATGTCTACCACGTCCCAGGTATGAAGAAAAATATTCTTTCAGTGTCACAATTAACATCTACAGGCCATTTTGTTCTGTTTGGTCCACAAGATGTGAATGTGTATCGCGACCTCGAGATTGTAGAAGAGCCAGTGATGAAGGGAAAAAGACTAGGGTCAGTCTATGTGATTCCTGCAGAAACTGCATATGTGGACAAAACAAGAAGAAACGAGACAGAAGACTTGTGGCACATGTGGTTAAGTCATGTTAGTTACTTCAAGCTAAACATGATGATGAAAAAGTCAATGCTAAAAGGTCTTCCCCAACTTGAAGTGAGAACAGACGCAATTTGTGAAGGATACTAGTATGGTAAAGCGCATCAACTACCGTATGAAGAGTCCAAGTTTAAAGCAAATGCACCATTAGAGTTAATACACTCTGATGTGTTTGGACCTGTCAAGCAGCCATCAATTGGCAGGATGAAGTATATGGTGACCTTTATTGATGATTATTCCAGATATGTGTGGGTTTATTTTATGAAGGAAAAATCTGATACTTTTTCAAAGTTTAAAAAGTTCAAGGAGGTAGCAGAAGCAGAAGTTGGTAAGAGGGTTTGTTGCCTGCGCATCGATAACGGGGGAGAGTATACCTCAGATGAGTTTCTCAAGTTTCTCCAAGAATGTCGAATACGCCATCAGTTTACATGTGCCAACACCCCACAACAAAACGGTGTGACAGAAAGGAAGAATAGACATTTTGCAGAAATTTGTCGAAGCATGCTTCATGCGAAGAATGTACCAGGGAGATTTTGGGCAGAAGCAATGAGGACCGCAACCTATGTGATCAATAGACTTCCCCAACAAAGGTTATGCTCTCTTTCACCTTTTGAGAAATTGTGGAATATGAAACCTACAGTTAGTTATTTTCGAGTTTTCGGATGTGTATGCTATGTATTTATACCTGATCTCTTACGTAGCAAGATTGACAAAAAGGTTGTTAGGTGTATCTTTGTGGGATATGACAGCCAAAGAAAAGGATGGAAATGTTGTGATCCTACAACTGGAAGATGTTACACGTCCCGAAATGTGGTGTTTGATGAAACGTCTTCATGGTGATCATCAGGAAAAGAAATATTACCAGATTCAGATGGTTTTAGAGATGAAATGAAACCTGCTAAGATTCAATTAAGTTTAGGTGGGGCTGAAGATTTAGACGTTGATGGTGATTTTGACCAAGACGTAACTCAAAGTCCTTGGCGAACAGGTGTCTACCAACAACCAAGTGATGAAGGTGAACCTGGAGAAGCAGAAGCACCAACTCCGCATTCTCAAATTAGAAGATCAACAAGAAACTGGAAGCCAAATCCCAAATATGCTAATGCCGCTATAGCAGAAGAAGTAGTGGAAAAAGAACGTGAGACATTTGAGGAAACATCTCAGAATCCAGAGTGGAATAAAGCTATGGAAGACGAAGTAGTTGCCTTAGTACGAAATCAGACTTGGGAGCTCGTGCCAAAGCCAAAAGACGTGAAACCTATTTCGTGCAAATGGGTTTATAAAATAAAGTGTCGTACTGATGGATCAATTGAGAGGCACAAAGCTCGTTTGGTAGCTCGTGGATTTTCTCAAAAATATGGACTAGACTATGATGAAACGTTTAGTCCAGCAGCGAAACTTACAACTGTGCGAGTTTTATTGGCACTTGCAGCTAGCAAAAATTGGAATTTATGGCAGATGGATGTGAAGAACGCATTTTTGCATGGGGAGTTGGATAGGGAGATCTACATGATTCAACCAGTGGGATTTCAGAATCAAAATCATCCCGAGTATGTGTGCAAACTAAGGAAGGCGCTTTACGGTTTAAAGCAAGCACCAAGAGCTTGGTATGGTAAGATTGCTAAATTTTTAATTCAAAGTGATTATTTGGTGACACCTGCAGATTCTAGTTTGTTTGTCAAAGTCAATGGAGGAAAGCTAGCTATCGTGCTCGTGTATGTGGATGATTTAATCATAACAGGTGATTTTGAAGAAGAAATTCATCGAACGAAGAAGAATTTATCAGTTCGTTTCTAGATGAAAGAACTTGGACAACTCAAACATTTTCTTGGTCTAGAGGTTGATCGTACTCAAGACGGTATATTTCTCCATCAACAGAAATATTCCACAGATGTGTTACAGAAGTTTAGAATGCTTAAGTGCAAGCCAATTTCGACTCCACTGGAGCCGAACACCACAATGTGTGCTCATGAAGGGAGAGATTTGGAAGATGCAACGATGCATCGACAATTAGTGGGTAGTTTAATCTACTTAACTTTAACTAGACCCGACATTTCTTATGCAATTGGTGTGATGAGTCGATACATGCAAAATCCAAAGGAGCCTCATTTAGAAGCAGTTCGATGAATTCTGAGATACGTGAAGAGTACGCTTGGTTATGGTGTTTTGTATAAGAAAGGTGGAGAATGTAAGCTACTTGGTTATTGTGATGCTGACTATGCAGGGGATCATGATACCCGATGCTCAACTACAGGGTATGTTTTTATGCTTGGGTCAGGAGCAATTTCTTGGTGTAGCAAAAGGCAACCAACTGTGTCTCTGTCAACAACTGAAGCGGAGTACCGAGCCGCAGCAATGGCAGCTCAAGAGAGCACTTGGCTTGCACAATTGTTGAAGGATCTGCATCAACCAACAGATTATACATTTCCTGTGTACTGCGACAACCAGTCGGCAATACGTTTGGCAGAGAATCCAGTTTTTCATGCAAGAACTAAACATGTGGAAGTACATTATCATTTTATCAGGGAAAAAGTTCTGGAATAAGATATTGAACTAAGGTAGATTAAAACAGAGGATCAAGTTGCAGATTTGTTCACAAAAGGTTTGAGCGTCGGCAAGTTTGAGAAGTTTCGTTATCAGTTGAACATGGTTGAAAGAACGAGAGCTGGTGTTGAGGGGGAATGTTAAATTACAACACCAGCACGTGGTTATGGGTTGACAGAGTCTGTTGCTATTTTTCAGTTTAATAACTGTTAGCTTAAGTGGTAAAGTTAGTGGGTCTGTTAGTTATGTTAGTGGGTTTATTAGTTATACTAATTTCCTAGTCTTTTGCAAGTACTTAAATAGTTGCTTCAGAGTCTCTAGTTGTTAGGCAACGTGGTCTCTTTTTATGTTCTTTGTATGCCTATATAAGGCAGTTCATTTGCACCCAATAATATACATTAGAGTGTTGCGAGTCCTGTGTCCATATTACTTCTCTGAAAATTGTCTTTTGTTTTCAACATATACAAGACTTGTAGTAGCTAATTAAATTTTGGCACTAGCAGATAATTTTTTTTAATCAAATTAAATAATTAGAAATCATTTGTTTTCTTCTGAACTCAAATAAATAATTGTGATGTACTCCTTTTTCTTTAATGGTGCCCTTAATGGAGCTTCATTGTACTATCGTCTATCAATGGAGCTGATAGGGTACCACAATGATTATTATGTAATAAATGTCAAATTATGGAATAATCAAACACTAAAAGAAATTAATCAATTTGTTACCTCAAAATATGGTACCCATTAATAATATGCCAGTATTACTCATCCACAAACTATACTACAAGTCTACAACAGACATACCCCATTTGTTCTAAAATGAAAGACCTATATATGCAATTCTCAAAACTATTTAATTTCATCAGAGTGAAATTTCATATATGATCTGAATGGTTAGTATATATCTTAATAAATTAGATCATCTGAATGAAATAACATCTGAATTTAAAAAACTGTATGATAATTAAAAAGTAGTATAAAACATGACTTTTAATTTAAAAATATCTGAAACTGACATTTCAAAACTCAATAATGTTCTTAAATTTGGAATGGAAGGGGTACAATATTTATAGATGTTCATTAAGAGACCCCTTTTATTGATTTAGATTTATATTTTACTCTTACCGATTAAGAGACGATAAGAGGCAAATAAAATTTTTCCAAACAACTTTACCCTCCTACCGAATCAGATGTGAAACTGTTAAGATGTATTAAGAGATAAACAAACAAGCACCTCCTTAATCTGTTCATCTTATTTGTCGATCTTGAAAATACTTAGAATTAACTGAACAAGAATCGATTTCAAATAGCTTAATTGATTGTTTTATATATAACCCTAATGGCATATAATAATCAAGTGCATGCACATATCGGTACCAGCTGGATCACTGAATAATTGAGCAGCATATCACCTTACAAACCCTATTCCTTTATTTTAGTTTTTATTTTTATTTTTTTTCATAATTAATCCCTTATTTCTTGATTAAAGACAAATGATAGTACAATTATTGAAAACTTTAGTTAGGCGTCCTAAAATATTTAATACTATTTAATTAATGGGAAAATATATATATATATATATATATATATATATATATATATATATATATATATAGCTCGGCTTTCTTCAACGAATCGGAGGAAGCGAACTAAAAACAAACCGGTTATAGTGACAGTTTTTTTCGTTGTTATAGCATAAAAATCGGCTTTTTATGTTGTAATGACAAAAAAAATCGTCTCTATAACCAATTCGTTCTAAATTCGTTTCCTCCAATTCGCTGGAGAAACTGACCATATATATATCATCCCTAAATTCCATGAAATACCGGAGCCTAATCTTTGTTGGCTCCTTTATTTAGGATTCTTTGACTAAGCTAAACCTAATATTATGACTACCTTCATCTCATATCTTTGTAATAATAATTAAGATCTTGGACTGAGCTAATAAAGTACACCTAGGAGATTTTGCATTAGGGTGCCTAACTGCCTAGCTATAGGATTAACATACAATATTATACAATTGACTTGGCATATGCTACATTAATTTCTTCTTTCATTATAGAGAAAGACAAGGAGAAGGGTAGGAAGCTTGAATTTGTGTCTTTTTCTACCATTATGCATGTTACATTATTGTTATTATTTCTTTATCTGTTGTCAAATTGAGTCGGAAAATGAATTTGGGGGACATATATTGTACGCAATTAGATATTTTATGTTATGAATGGTTAACATGAAGTTAACTTTGGTCAATTGATCAATACAGTGTCGACACGCAGGCCGAGAGGTACTGATCTCTCTCTTTACGTGCCAGCACTGTATTTATTAATTTACCAACTTACCAAAAAGTTAACTTCATAGTAACCAGATCCATTTATATTATAGCGATTTGTAAGCTCAATTACATCGGGATCAAATTACGAATTTAGTAATACTTGGTGTAACATATGTATATTTAGCCTCAATTATAATATAGTTCTTTAAACTCTTAAATATTCAGTTCAGAAAAAACAGCTGATTAAATTTAGATGAATTAAACATCAAATTTTCATAATGTTAAATGCATTAACTAAAAGTCTACAACATAATAATGAGGATTGGGTCATTAAATTATAGTGATAATAACATAGCAAGAACCCTAAAGTGCTCAATTCTTAGCTTGGCATCTAAGTGTGTCCCCTCCACAATGCAAAATTTTGAAAAACCCTAATCTTAACAGCAAAGCAATTATAATAAGCATGCTAATTTTCCCACTAAAGTTGATAGCTTTTTGACAAAGTCTAGGCCATTTATAAAGGGACCCAATATGAAAAAAACCCCATTCCCTAGCCATTCAAACATTACCCAAACCTTAGTGCATGTGTGTGTATAAAGAATAGGGAAAAGGATAGAAGCGCCACCGTGTGGAGCCCCACCACCACCAGCTCCACCATGTCCACCCCCCACCACCGCCACTCTTGGTGTGGTGTAATTTTGTGATGGGATATTTTAGTTAATTCCACATAGCTTGGCTAGCAATGTAACACCCTCATGTCTATATGTCTTTAGGCTTTACTCTCATTTTCCCATTCTCCAAGAAATAATTTACATATATTACTCCACTTTGATTACTAGTATATTGTTAGCTTTTGGCACACAAATGATTGGATGTAAGAAATTTACACAAGAAATATGATTAGCTGTGTATATTTTTTTGAAAAAAATGATTGGATCTACAAATCTACTATATATACTAACCCAAGAAAATCAGCTAAAATATTTGGAGCGAGATCAGATCCACTGTCCTCAAATTCTATGTTCTTCTTGTGTCTCCCACTTAAATTTTGATACATGTCTTTTTATTTAATTTTAGAATTAATTAATGTTAATTTTAGACTAGATGTCAAAATTTAAGTAGAGGGACACAAGGAGACAGAGAATTTGGGGACAAAAAATCTCCTCTCATTTGCAGCTTGATTAGGAACCTTTTATTATACTTTTAACTTATTTTTTTAAAATATACACATTCAACAATATATATATATATATATATATACACACTCTCCAGTGAACTGAAGGGAGCGAACTAAGAGCGAACCGGCTATAGCAATAATTTTTTTCGTTGCTATTACATAAAAATTTGGCTTTTTATGATATAGCGAAGGAAAAAATCGTCGATATAGACGGTTCGTTCTTAGTTCGCTTCTTCCAGTTCGCTGGAGAAGCGGACTAATATAATCTCAATAGCGAACATGTTTATTAACGAACCGGTTATGACGACGGTCCGTACCTTCATCATAATCAATTCAATAAAATTCATCACAATAATTAGCAACACAATTAAATTTATGACAAATAAGTATGTCTTTGTAACAAAAAAAAAACAGCTAAAATATGTGTTGCTTGATTAGAAACCTTTAATCAAACGTATGACTCAATTTTTTCAATACACATTCAACGACATATATATTACAATTAACTTCAATAAAATTCATCACAATAATTAGCATCACAGTTAAATTTATCACAAATAATTATTGTTTCTGTACAACCGCTAAAAGCAATATTTATATCGTTAAATATGGGATTTGGATCCCCTCCATTACATTTTTCCCTCAATTCTATCTATCTAATATAAAATATTTTTATAGTTGTGAATAGCATAATTAAAATCCATACCAAACAATTAATTTATTATGAAAATTGATATTTTCACACGAGTTTCTCACATGAAAATATCATTTTTTATGTGAAAATATCAGTTCCTTTATTATAATGAATAGCATAATTATTTCAAAAAAAAGTAGTCTGATATTTTTTCACTATTTGATGAACCTGTGAATTTTTCATCAAAATTTCAATTGATGAAAATTCTTTTAAACTTTTAACTCTAAAAATATTTTTTATGATTCTAATTTTCGATATAATTAATCTTAATATCGTCAACTATCTATTAATATATTTTAATTATTACTAAGAAAATTATTAAAATCAAATAAATAATGTATTGAATAGAATGGGAAAAAATGTGTAATTGAGTGAAAAGTAGAATGAGAAGGCATCCATTAAACTTGTTTAAAAAATAAAAATAATTTTTTTATTCTTTAGTAACAACTAACAAGGGTTTACATCCTACACCAAACAAGGGGGTAGCTTGTGTAAGTGGACTAGTAGTGGCACAAATCTTGATAATTGGAGTAGATGGGTATCGAAAATTCCAAAAAATAATTGATAATTGAGATTACAAATCTTGTTCGTCAAATTCAAATCATTCCCCTCCTTAAAAAGACTGATCTAGGAAATTTTTAAGGAAATTAAAGAGATTCTAGGTTTCTTTTATTTTAATGTATATGAAGATATAATTTATGGTCAATTTAATACGAAAAATTTTAGATTTAGTGCAAATAATTATAGTTATTATAATCTAATTAAAAAATGTACTTTTAAATGTTATATTTGTTGGTTGTAAAATTCAGACATCAATTTTGAGTTTTAAAATTTTGCAAAATAATTTCAAAAAAATCAAGACTCTAATTGATTAATACAGTGCTGACACACAGAGAGATCACCTTTCGCATACGTGTTGACATTGTATTGGTCAATTAACCAAAATTAAATCCATGCTAATCACTCCCATATAACTATTTCTTGCATTATTATGATAGGGACTAGATCTTCTCCGAAATTTCAAAGAAATAAATTAATCTAAACTTTCATTATGCATAAATCTTGTTAGATATCGTAGTTTGTTGAAACCATTCATTAATTCTAATAATGTACACTAAAATAATCTATTTTTTCATAGAAAGTTTGTCTCAAAATAGTACTCCATCCGTCCTAAATATATATTTTAAATAATTTTTTTAGAAAAATAATTTGTATTCTCAAATATATTCCTAATGTTAGTTAAAACTTTTAGTACAAAACTAGAAATGATAGTAAAAAAATAGTTGCAAAACTATATTTCTAAGAATATTGTTGGGTGTTGCGAAAATTTTGTGTCGAATTATAATTGCGATATATATCAATACATGAAATTGGATAGAATTATCAGATGGTCTCGTTTATTAGACATGGTTTCATTTCAAAAAAGTTATCACTAATACATATCTACGTAATTGATAATCAAAAAATGATCATAAACATTCGTAATATATATCATTTTTCTATTTAAAAACAATGATGTTAGAATTTAGGATCACACACACACACGACAATATAGAATTAAGATTCACACAGAGATTTATGTGGTTCTCCAATTTGGGTACTCCACAGGCGATTTGTTGTTTATTGATGATTTCTTGGTTATATAGGGTTTCACAATAATTAGTATTTATAGCTACTAACCATATTCAAACCCTACTTCACATTATGTCTCAATTACCCATAATGTCCTTCCAAAAATAACCCAGAAAAAATTTTGACTGCCTACCGGTGCGGCTCGCACCGCTCACAGGCTATCCATGGCGCGCCCCGCGCTGCGAGTACAGAAACTCCACCGACTCTGGCGCGCCCCGCGCCACACTTGGCCTTACACCCAGCACGCTCAGCGCCACACCTACATAAACTCTGTACCGTACCGCCCCGAGCGAAGCGGCGCGACGCACTAGCCTTTTTCAGTAACTTCTATGTTATGAGTCACAAGTTCCAACAAATGAGGCGATTTTAAATCTTAATCAACATTTAAAAAGATTTCCCAAGAAAAAATTAATTTCAATAGTAAGTCAAAGCACCATTTATTGCATAGAACAAGTTGAACTAGTGTAATTTTTTTTAGTGTAAACAGCCAAATTACACATCAAAATCCTACATTTGAGTCCATATCATGTGGACAACATTGAGAAAGACTTAACTAAAGATACTACTATCACGCAAGGTTGTTACATACTAGTAAGAAAATTAGCGACGGAAAATCAAAGTTCAAGTTAGGGTGGGCGTTGCTGTTTCCCTGTTTCAGACAAGTGACCATTTGTAATTTTGTGACAACAAGGGAGGGAAGATTTTTCAATACAACAGCAATTATAACACCACTGCATTACAGGGAACTGATATTTTCATAATAATTTTTAATATTTTTGCATGTGGGGCCTACTTTTTAACCATATATTAATATTGGTTTGGAAAAAAAATGAGTTCCACATGCAGAAATATTATCGTAACACTTTTTGATTGTATTTTTATCCATAAAATGTAGGAAAGTGATATTTGGGCAATAATTTTTGATATTTTTGCATGTGGGGCCTACTTTTTAACCATATATTACATTGCGAAAATATTATCGTAAGACTTTTTGATATTTTCGCATTTGTGACCCATTTTTTAACCAAATATTAATATTGGTTTTGTTTAAAAGTGAACCCCACATGCGGAAATATCAAAAATTGCTGCCCAAATATCACTTTCCTACATTTTATGGATAAAAATACAATCACAATCAAAATTTTAAAAAAATGTAAATTTAAACAAACTGAGAATCAAATCAGACACCTGCTGATCTCATAACCTTAGACCTACAAATTTGGTGTGAGAGGAGATTACAAAACTACATATTCACTTCTGAAATCAACAACTCTTAGACCTTTTATTCTCATAATAATGACTCCCTTTGTTCAGCAATACCAAAAAAGAAAAAAAAAACGTAAAACAAATGAAATAGTCTAGCAACAACCGTCTCAAGAACACATTTAAAGAATCATGTTATTCGTGAAGTTAATTTCATGATAAGTTGGTCAATTGACCAATACAATGGTGACACGCATAGAGATCACCTCTGAGTCTGTGTATTGGTCAATTGACCAACATTAACTTCATGCTAACTACTCACATTTAAAACACAAAATGTTATGTAAAGACTAGTTTACTCACAAAGGTATATTTAAGTGGGTTTCTAAGTTTTAGTAAAGAGAAAAAGTAAGAGAATTGTTATTTTCACAAATAAGTCCAACTTATAAGTCAATGCACTCATATTTTTATAAGATTTATATTTATAAGATATTTTTTCAATTTAAAATCTTTTTCAAGTCGGTGTCATTTATACTCCTCAAGATCTATCCCGATTCAAAGAAAATTTACTATTGGTATGGGAGAGATCTTACGTTAGTTGTGTAGGATACATGATAGGTAAAAAAAAACCTTAATTTACGTTAAAATATACTTAAAAGACGTCTTTTATTGAGTAGAGGAAGTAAAACATACATAGAGGACTAAGAGAGTGTTTGATAAAAATTGAATAAATTTGAATCTGAATCTGCATGAGTTGAATCTGAATCTGAATGAAAAAAGCTGTTTGATAATTGAAATGTCTGAAACATCTGAATGACAAAACTTTATTATTTTACCCTTCTGAAAAAATTCAAAATTGTTGTAAATTTATTTAATATTACTTAATATAATAGTTAATATTTTTTTTAATTTTTTTACTTCATTCAGCTGCTCATTCAGCCATACAGCTTAAAAAATCTGACTTAGTCATTCAGCTCGTCCATCTTACCAATTCAGCAATTCAAACCAAAATAAACACACTTACCGATTCAGCCATCTAAACAAACACCCTCCTAATTATTAATTTTTAAATTGGTAAGACTTGTTTTTTTACTGTGTAAGATTCACAAGTTGAGGAGGTCAATACAAAGATTGAAGCACAAAACTTTGCAATGATTTTAAAGAATCATTATATATATAACAGGAGAATTTAGTGCTTTTGGATTATAAGCAACAAGCTGAAGCTTCTCTCTGTTTGTGGTCTAAAATTACAATATGTACTACTAATATGTACTCTCTGTCTCTTCTCTCCAGTTCCTAGGCCGTACAGAATCTGTTTGCCATATAAAAGCCTATTCCTTCCATGGGAGACCAACAACCTCACACTTGACACTACTCTTCCCCTTTTATCTGCACATATTTAAGCAGATGAGACTGGCCCGCTTTTAATTTGGCCTTCTACCATATGCTTATATTTTCCCTTGTTCTTATTTTCTAAGCAATTTTCCCCTTCTTCTTAATCTATTTCCCCCTGTTTTTGTTAAGGGTTTATTGGATTTCATATTATCCATCTAAGTTCTCCCCTTTTCTTCATCTCTATGCTTTTGTTTCTCACATTTCAAATCTCTTTAATTCCTGTAATTTGGTCAATACCCAGATAACATTTTCCCCTGTTTTTGTTAGGGACTTCTTGGATGCCATATTATCCATCTTAGTTGTCCAGTGTGTTCTTTTCAATCACATCTCAAATCTCTTGAATTTCTGTAATTTTGGTCAATACCCAGTGAACATTTTTACAAAGTTCAAAGGATATTAGGTTCAAAACCCCATCTACTCATCTTTTTGAATTGTCTCCTATAGCTAGTTTTCTTGATTTTCTTGGTCTGCTGTGCCTATTTTCTTGAAAATGGTGGTGTTACTATTCATGGCAAAGAATCTGTTTGGGAACAGCAGAAAGAACAGATTGGAAACCACAATCTGGGCCATCCAACTCATACTTCTGTCAGCTGGTTTCATCTCAACCGTTCTTGTATTCAAAACATCTGTGATTCCATACTCACTTGACATAGTGATTTCTACACTACCAGGACTCTGGGTCAAACTCAAGTCCTGGTTGTCTCCACCTTATATCTACATCATTATAAATTTCATCATCATTTTTATCGCCGTGTCATCCACTTTACACCGCCCTAAGGCAAACGAGGACCACCATAATGATGACGATTATGGTGGTCCTCGTTTGCAACAACCACCGCCGCCTCCGGTATCAGAGGAAATAAATCAAAATGATTTCCTCTATACTACAATTACGGCGATGGCAGATTCTGTCAGAATGTGCGATTTTCCTGAAAAGGAAATATTTGCTTCTTTTAAATCAACAGCAAATAAGGCAATGGAAAAAGAAAATTATGGGGAAAATCCGACTCCAGATCATGTCAAACACATTTTAGTGACTGAGCAGCCGAAAAATAACCACGGCCACCAGAATGATTATAGCGGAGATATTGGAAATGATGATACAATGGAGGGGACATGGAAGGCGATTATTGAGGGCGGGAAGTCGCCGGCGAAAAAGGAGCTAAAGAAGATGGAAACATGGAATGCGCCACCACAAGTGGCGGTGGTGGAGGATGCGGAGTTGATATCAAAGGCGGCGGTTTCAGGGTGGAAGGAGATGAGGAAATCGGAGACGTTTAACGATTCGGTGTTGCGGAGGCAGAGGGGTGGGCTGAGGAGGGATCTGTCAATGAGTCAGGACGAGTTGAACAGCCGAGTTGAAGCGTTTATTAGCAAGTTCAACAAGGACATGCGGTTACAAAGGCAAGAGTCTGAGCAGAGGTTCTTAGAAATGATTAATCCTTGAGCAACGTTAATTTTGATCATATTCACTTTCTATTTATTTTAACTAGTTGGTTTGCTAAAAAAAAGAAAAACTAGTTGGTAATTTTGTTTTTCTTTACCGGTTGTAATTATTTTCTACATTTTTGGTTTGGTTTGGTTTAATTAGTAGAAATATGTTTATGTAATTTGACTCTAATTTCTTTCATGAATTGTTTTTAAACTCGGTACAGATCAATAGGTTAAAATGGTTGAATCGGAAATCGATTTTATGCTTAACCCCGATTAAACCAATTTGGTCAAAATTGATTGACCAATTGACCACTTATTGAACCACCGGTTAAGTTGACTTGGTGAACTTATTTTTTATTATTTTTTTTGTTTCAATTTTTTTTAATATTAAAATTAACTATTTTCAGTAATATTGTTGTAAGACCCCGAAATTTTTTAAATAAAAAGGAATTTTCTTTATTTATTATTTTCAAATAGTAAAGGTTGATTTGATTAATGTGGTTAGTTATGGGTAAATTGCGCAAATATTTTAAATAAACAGGTGGTTATAAAATATTCATTGTTGTCGGGGAATATTTGTTTGGTCGTGGAATATTCTTGCTGTCGGGGAATATTCGTACGACGGCGCAGTCTTTTGTGGGTCCCATAACTGAAAACGATTGAATGAAGAAAACGACAAATATAAGTTGTTTATAAAAAAACGGCATAGTTGTTACCGTTAATACTGTTGGAATACCCGGTGGTTAAAACACAGTAATACGCGTTGTTGCACAGTAGCACACGGTATTGCACCAATTATTGATTCTTACGTAAGAAGGCACTACTCAATAATTGTTACAGTAATTACTGTTCAGTATTTTATCTTATTGATTCAATAATTGCTGCATTGATATTTTATATTACTGTTGTTTAAATAATTGTCATTACAAAGTATTTTCCATTATCGAAGCAATAATTCATATTATCTGAATAATATTATTTGATAACATTATTGGCAATGTCTAGAAAGTTCTGTCTAAGGAGAGGTTTGGTCACCTAATTGCGCGCCAGTAAGGAGAAATTCTTATTGGAAAGCCCCCTCTTTCCTGGGAACGGCCTGGTTGCCAGTACTGTGATTCTGTAATATTATTTGTGAATAATTAATTATTGATTTATATGATGAGAAAAATGTTGATTTTATGTGGATATAGATGGAGAAAATTTTTTAATGTGACAATTGTTGAAAATTAATATTTTATCTTTTTCTGATAAAATAATTCATTTAAATATATTATTTTAATAATATATTAACGATGATATTTTTATAATGAATGTGGGATATATGAGTATATGAGGAGGAAGAGTATTTTTGTGGCATTAAATGTTTAACACATATTTTGTGTGTTGGTGGACACAATTATTGACTGAAATTTGATTATAGTCTGAAAAATCGTCCGTTTATGAATTTCGGTCAATTTTTGTTTGGAATTTGGAAAAAATTTCTTCTGCAAAGTTGTAGAGAATTGAATTTCCTATAAAAACTAGCGAGATTCGAATTTTCTGGCAAAAAGGGCTATTTATTATGAATTACTGAAGTTCCGAAGCTCCGAAATAATTGATTTTTGGAAGTTTTAATTATTTTAAATAATAAAAACGTTATTTATTTATTTTTCTAGAAGGGAGCATGTGTTCAATGGCTGAAAATCAGATTCAAGGGTTGGCGTAGATGATTATATATATATATTAATATTATATTAAATTTTTTGCTTTGGTGTTCTAAGCAATTTCCTATAAATAGGTGCTTAGGTTAGAATTAAAAATCACACCAGAAACTGAAGTTTTCTCTCTCTATATTATCGAGCGTATTCTTGTGAGTATTTTGAGTATACTTTGAGTATTGTTATACGGTGCAAGTTCAAGTCATAGCCTATATCCGGTGTTTTAACTAGAAGTGCTGTCTTTCGAGGTAAAGGATGTTATTTTCTTCTCAAATGATATTATTTCTTCAATATCATTATGCTGAA
Source organism: Panax japonicus (assembly GCA_020205505.1). Lineage (NCBI taxonomy): Eukaryota > Viridiplantae > Streptophyta > Magnoliopsida > Apiales > Araliaceae > Panax > Panax japonicus. The sequence continues at coordinate 4,303,717 of CM035098.1, read as the reverse complement.
ATATTGGTTGGAAGTTTTTATCAAATTTGGAACTTTTTCATGCCGAGATTACTATTCATGAGTTACTATTCATGAGTTACTATTCACGAGTTACTATTCATGAGTTACTATTCACGAGTTACTATTCACGAGTACTATTCACGAAGTGTGATGATGTTTTTTGTGAAATTTCTATCTTTTGGTGTCGGAGTTACTATTCACGTATACGGCACTATTCATGAATACGACACTATTCACCGAAAAAATGAAATTTCTTCTTTTTGTCCAAAATATCTATTCTGGATACTAGCTTTGATTGTATCCATGTTTTGATCATTCTTGAATTTTACTTCAGTATGATTATTTATGAAGTATTTTTGAACTCAGATTGTTTAAAGTACGAATCCTTAATACTTGTTATTTTGTTTCACTGGATTCGTTTCCTTTAAAATATTTTTCATCATCCTCAGTCCTAAATGATGGTGTTACTGAATATCTTTGGCCTGTAGTGCAAAGATGGTTGATTTTGTTATGAATATCTTTGGCCCGTAGTGCAAAGATGTACAGGTGTTGAGATGAACATGAACAATTGATGAATATCTTTGGCCCGTAGTGCAAAGATGAACAGGTGTTTAGATGAACATGACCAACTGATGAATATCTTTGGCCTGTAGTGCAAAGATGAATATTTGATTTGATTTGAGATATATATTGATTGATGTTACAGGGATAAAATATTGATGATGGACTTTTAAATTCATAGATGTTAGTAGACTTTATTCTCTACTTAACTCTTCTAATGAATTGTTGTTTCCGCTGCAGTTGTTGATCTAAAACTTGTTGTCTATTGTATTCTATCAGATTTTTCCCTGTTGAAGACTAAGGATAATTTGTTGTACATTATCTTAGTCATAATATTCTTTACTGGGCTAGTTGAGCTCACCCTTTTCCTTGTTGTTCCATTTTTCTTCTCAGGAGGCGAGAATGTAGCGAGTACTAGTCGGGGTATGGAATGAAGGTTCTAGAGAGAGTTGTTTAGTAGTCCTCACCATTTTTTTTTGTAAAATTATGTATCAATAATTATGATGGGGATTTATTTGCATGTGGATATTGTCTAGATGATAATGTTTGTATTCAAACTCACAGCTTATGGGTGGTAAAAGTTGTAGTTGTTTCTGTACCATGTGTATTTGGCGACTCAGAATGGGTTGGATGGAATGGACCTATTTTGGGGGTGTCACAGTTGGTATCAGAGCTTAGGGATATGATCTCTGGCGGAGATCGGGGAATAGAACTAGGAGGGGAGAGACGAGTAAATCCTTCGCTAGTGTGTCCTACCTAAGCTTATTGTTGGTTGGTCATAATATAGGGGTAATATGTGATTTGTTAAATTGTTTAATTAACCCTTGTTTTATGACAGTATTTGAGAATGTCGACTGAGAATGTTAACAGTGGAGTAAATGAGACCGTAGAGATGCATGTACTCACCAATGAGGAGAACGTGCAACAGGCTGGCAATGTACCTCCTGTGAACAACACCACTGAGCAGACGATGAACGACGGGATGTTTATGAGCTTTTTGCAGTTCATGCAAAACCAGACGAGGGAGACTCGTGTTCAAAATACAGGAGGAAATGATAGCAATTCACGAGTTGTCACAGCCAAGCAGTTCAAAGAGTTGGGACCACCAGAATTTAAGGGAAAGTCCGATCCGATCATGGCGGAAACATGGGTCAAGTAAATTACCAAGATATTCGATATCTTGGGATGCACGGAGGAACAGAAGGTTCCATTCGCCACCTTTATGTTTCGTGGCGAGGCAGACTACTGGTGGGAGTCTGTGAAGCGTACGCATCTAGCCGCACTCAGCATGTCATGGGAGACGTTTCAGAAACTTTTCAACGAAAAATACTTTCCTGAAAGTATTCGCCATATGAAGGAAGTGGAGTTTATTAGACTAGAGCAGAATAACATGACGGTGTCCCAGTACGAGGCGAAGTTCGCGGAGTTATCCAGGTTTGCACCTCATTTGGTGGAGAATGAGGAACGTATGACGCGGATGTTTCTGAGAGGTTTGAAACCCGGCATACGTTAGTATCTCATTTCTCATAAATTTTCTATCTATTCAGATGTTGTCAACAGGGCTCAGTTGTTAGAGCGAGATAACGAGTACGTTCAACCGAGGGACCATAACCAGGATCATACCGAAGATAGCAGTTATCAGAATAACGATAACCAGCGGAGAAAGAAGAATATGGACAAAGGCGGTAACCACTTTGGTGGTAATCGTGGCCATGAAAATAGAAGAAGCGAGTCGGGAGGAGATTTTAAAAAGAGGAGATTTAACAACGACCATGTGAAGACGACAGTGCCAGCAGCAACTGGTTCCAAGGGAGGAGAAAGACCACCGGTCGTATGTTACAAATGCGAGAAAGAGGGACATATCAGCCCAAACTGCCCACAACAGTTCAAGGTATGCTATAATTGTGGAAAGGAAGGACATATCGCTCGAGAGTGTACGGTAGCGAAACCAATTCCAGCGGGGATGGTGATTCAAAAGGATGTCCCAGAAAAGTCAAAGTCAACAGTTCCTGGAAGAGCGTTTGTCGTGACCGGTCAAAATGTGAGGAACCCGAACGAAGTTAGCACGGGTTAGTTAATTATAATTCTTGCGAAGTTTATACCTTACTAGATACCGGTTCTACCCATTCTTTTATCTCTATTGCTTGCGTTCAACGTTTGAACTTGACTACGGAGAAATTAGACTTTGAACTATCTGTGGAGACTCCGTTAGGAGAAACTTTCATTACATCCGTTGTTTAGAAATCTTGCTTGATTCAAGTTGGCACTATCACATTACCTGTTAACCTTATTTCTATAGAGATATTTGTTTTTGATGTGATTTTAAGGTTAACTACTCATCTTGCCAAAATTAATTGTTTTTGTAAGGTTGTTAGTTTTCATATTCCTAAGCAACCTGATATTCGAACTCAAGCAATCAAACCATTGAAGTCAAACATTTTTATATCAAGCCATGAAGTCATTCGTTTATTGAAAAATGGATGTCATGTTTTCTTAGCCCATGTCATGGACTTGAACAAAAGTACATCAGATTTGAATGATATTTTTGTTGTTAGTAAATTTCCTGATGTATTTCCTGAAGAATTTCTTGGCTTACTCCTAGAGCGTGATATTAAATTTTGTATCGACTTTGAATCCGGTACAAAACCCATTTCTAAAATCTCATGGCTCCTATTGAACTTTAGGAGTTAAAAACCCAACTGTAGAAGTTGATACCCGAGCCTTTATCGGGTGACTTCCTTTGTGGAATACACAGAAGCCAGACTCTCTGTAGGGGACACCATATTCGTGCGATAGTAAACTGATAGGTGTCATTGTAACGTGCTATCCAAGGTTGGGATATGAGTCAGTTGAGAACCACCTAAGTCGATAATCGAAATACGTAGCTTTCTAGTCTTAGTTGGTTATTATCGGAGATTCGTTTAAGGATATTCTCGAATCGCTATTCAATTAACGCAGCTGACTCGTAGAGATACAAAATTCGAATGGAGCAAGGAATGTGGGAAGAGCTTCGAAGAACTCAAGAGAAGACTCATTTCAGCACATGTTCTGACCATGCCGTCTTGGAAAAGCGAACGTGGTAGCTGACGTGTTGAGTAGAAGATCGTATACGAGTACGAATGCGATATTGGCAAAGACCCATTTCGTATAATTTACAAATAATAGAGATGGAGATGAAAACTCTAGGTACCCACGTGATGATATACGAGTATAATCGATAAAGTTAAAGTTGTTCAAGCTACACACCGGACCTGATGAATTTGAAGAAGGAGGTGCAAGAAGTTGTTATTTCAAAAGCGAGAATTGGCGATGTGAGCAAAGCTCAAACTTTCGATTTATTAATCCATTTGAAATTCTCGATCGAATAGGAACTGTGGCCTATAGACTCGTTTTACCGCCAAGTATGACGCGTGTTCATAACGTTTTTCACGTATCGATGTTACGTAAATATGTGGACGACCCGAACCACGTCATTGAGTTAGAAATGGACCAGATAGCCGAAGAATTAACGTACGAGGAGGTACCTGTCAAGATATTGGATAGGAAAGGAGCATGTCCTACGCACGAAGGTCATACCACAAGTTAAAGTTTAGTGGAGGAATTATGTTATAGAGGAAATGACCTTGGAGTTGGAAACGAAAATGAAAGCGAGGTATCTTTACCTTTTCGAAACACCAGTTACGTACGTCAATTTCGAGAACGAAATTTCATAAGGAGGGGAGGTTGTAAGACCCCGAAATTTTTTAAATAAAAGGAATTTCCTTTATTTATTATTTTCAAATAGTAAGGGTTGATTTGATTAATGTGGTTAGTTATGGGTAAATTGCGCAAATATTTTAAATAAACAGGTGGTTATAAAATATTCATTGTTGTCGGGGAATATTCGTTTGGTCGTGGAATATTCTTGCTGTCGGGGAATATTCGTACGACGGCGCAGTCTTTTGTGGGCCCCATAACGGAAAGCGATTGGATTAAGAAAACGACAAATATAAGTTGTTTATAAAAAAACGGCGTAGTTGTTACCGTTAATACTGTTGGAATACCCGGTGGTTAAAACACAGTAATACGCGTTGTTGCACAGTAGCACACGGTATTGCACCAATTATTGATTCTTACGTAAGAAGGCACTACTCAATAATTGTTACAGTAATTACTGTTCAGTATTTTATCTTATTGATTCAATAATTGCTGCATTGATATTTTATATTACTGTTGTTTAAATAATTGTCATTACAAAGTATTTTCCATTATCGAAGCAATAATTCATATTATCTGAATAATATTATTTGATAACATTATTGGCAATGTCTAGAAAGTTCTGTCTAAGGAGAGGTTTGGTCACCTAATTGCGCGCCAGTAAGGAGAAATTCTTATTGGAAAGCCCCCTCTTTCCTGGGAACGGCCTGGTTGCCAGTACTGTGATTCTGTAATATTATTTGTGAATAATTAATTATTAATTTATATGATGAGAAAAATATTGATTTTATGTGGATATAGATGGAGAAAATTTTTTAATGTGACAATTGTTGAAAATTAATATTTTATCTTTTTCTGATAAAATAATTCATTTAAATATATTATTTTAATAATATATTAACGATGATATTTTTATAATGAATGTGGGATATATGAGTATATGAGGAGGAAGAGTATTTTTGTGGCATTAAATGTTTAACACATATTTTGTGTGTTGGTGGACACAATTATTGACTGAAATTTGATTATAGTCTGAAAAATCGTCCGTTTATGAATTTCGGTCAATTTTTGTTTAGAATTTGGAAAAATTTTCTTCTGCAAAGTTGTAGAGAATTGAATTTCCTATAAAAACTCGAGAGATTCGAATTTTCTGGCAAAAAGGGCTATTTATTATGAATTATTGAAGTTCCGAAGCTCCGAAATAATTGATTTTTGGAAGTTTTAATTATTTTAAATAATAAAAACGTTTTTTATTTATTTTTCTAGAAGGGAGCATGTGTTCAATGGCTGAAAATCAGATTCAAGGGTTGGCGTAGATGATTATATATATATATTAATATTATATTAAATTTTCTGCTTTGGTGTTCTAAGCAATTTCCTATAAATAGGTGCTTAGGTTAGAATTGAAAATCACACCAGAAACTGAAGTTTTCTCTCTCTATATTATCGAGCGTATTCTTGTGAGTATTTTGAGTATACTTTGAGTATTGTTATACGGTGCAAGTTCAAGTCATAGCCTATATCCGGTGTTTTAACTAGAAGTGCTGTCTTTCGAGGTAAAGGATGTTATTTTCTTCTCAAATGATATTTATTTCTTCAATATCATTATGCTGAAATATTGGTTAGAAGTTTTTATCAAATTTGGAACTTTTTCATGCCGAGATTACTATTCATGAGTTACTATTCATGATTTACTATTCACGAGTTACTATTCACGAGTTACTATTTACGAGTACTATTCACGAAGTGTGATGATGTTTTTTGTGAAATTTCTATCTTTTGGTGTCGGAGTTACTATTCACGTATACGACACTATTCACGTATACGGCACTATTCACGAATACGACACTATTCACCGAAAAAATGAAATTTCTTCTTTTTGTCCAAAATATCTATTCTGGATACTAGCTTTGATTGTATCCATGTTTTGATCATTCTTGAATTTTACTTCAGTATGATTATTTATGAAGTATTTTTGAACTCAGATTGTTTAAAGTACGAATCCTTAATACTTGTTATTTTGTTTCACTGGATTCGTTTCCTTTAAAATATTTTTCATCATCCTCAGTCCTAAATGATGGTGTTACTGAATATCTTTGGCCTGTAATGCAAAGATGGTTGATTTTGTTATGAATATCTTTGGCCCGTAGTGCAAAGATGTACATGTGTTGAGATGAACATGGACAATTGATGAATATCTTTGGCCCGTAGTGCAAAGATGAACAGGTGTTTAGATGAACATGACCAACTGATGAATATCTTTGGCCTGTAGTGCAAAGATGAATATTTGATTTGATTTGAGATATATATTGATTGATGTTACAGGGATAAAATATTAATGATGGACTTTTAAATTCATAGATGTTAGTAGATTTTATTCTCTACTTAACTCTTCTAATGAATTATTATTTCCGCTGCAGTTGTTGATCTAAAACTTGTTGTCTATTGTATTCTATCAGATTTTTCCCTGTTGAAGACTAAGGATAATTTGTTGTACATTATCTTAGTCATAATATTCTTTACTGGGCTAGTTGAGCTCACCCTTTTCCTTGTTGTTCTATTTTTCTTCTCAGGAGGCGAGAATGTAGCGAGTACTAGTCAGGGTATGGAATGAAGGTTCTAGAGAGAGTTGTTTAGTAGTCCTCACCATTTTTTTTTGTAAAATTATGTATCAATAATTATGATGGGGATTTATTTGCATGTGGATATTGTCTAGATGATAATGTTTGTATTCAAACTCACAGCTTATGGGTGGTAAAAGTTGTAGTTGTTTCTGTACCATGTGTATTTGGCGACTCAGAATGGGTTGGATGGAATGGACCTATTTTGGGGGTGTCACAATTGTAACTCAACTTTGTTATGTTTTAGTTCGTAAAAATAATATTTTTTAAATTTAATTAATTACTAATAATATATTTTTACATATTTATGACGTTGTCGGTCCAACAACCATTGCTTGAACAAGTGAACTCATTCACCCGATAACTTTTTCAGTTCGATAATCGCTTCGGGTCTAAAAATATTGTTTAGCAGTATAGTGATATTGAATGGTTCTCTTATTTTAAGACTATGTTTGTTTGCAAGAATTATAATCCCGGGATTATAATTATTTCCTAAACTAATAGTCTCAAGTCTAATTTAAAAATAAATAAGATATTTAAGATTAATAGTCATATCCCAAGTATAATTCTTACAAACAAACATAACCTAAGTATTAGTTATTTTCGTTCCTACTCAATAAATCTTATAAATATTGTAACATTTTTTGGGGATTTGGTTAATTTATAGAACTATTCAAAATTATTTTTCACATAGATTGATAAGCAATAACTAGGAAAAAGAAAAGGGTTCTTTACACTAATATACAACATTTAGAAAGTAATTACAAAAATAAAACATACACAAAATAATTACAAAAATAAAACAACCCAATAATAAAATTGCTAACATCACGCATACGTCGGTTACCGACTGCCCTATCTAACACTAACCGCTCCTAAATTCAAGCAACTGAACACAACATGCAACATTGATATCGGACAAATCCAAATCTTCTATCGACGTTTCCCTTTCGACTCACCTTTGAGATCGCGACATACAAAATCATCATCAACAACTAAGATCACAGCAACTTCAAGTTCAATTTCGGTAACATCTAAGATCGGAGAAGACGAAATAGAATACAAAATCATCATCAACTTCAAGTTCAGTAACCAAAAACAATATCACAGCAACTTCGATACAAATCTGAACTCTGAGGTATGTGAGTTTAAAGTTCGTATGCATATAGTTACCTATGGTTACTACGGTATTCGTATGTATATTGGTTACCTTTATTAAGTTTTTCACGATTAAAATGGTTACTACAAATTCCTATAGCGTTTGGTTGATTCATTCATATGTTTTAGATTATGGTTACTAAATAAATATAAACTGTTCACTAACTGTTTATTTGAATAATTTATAATTTTCAAACGAGTTCTACTGAATTTTTATATTAATGGTTACTCATCAAAAACATTGGTTACTGTCTTATGCAACTGTTGGTTACTGTCTATTGTTGTCTTGGTTACTGTATAACATTATATTGTTCAGTGCTGTCTTGGTTACTGTCTAATGATATCTTGGTTACTGTATGACATTATGTTGGTTACTGTCTAATGCTGTCTTGGTTGCTTTGTAACATTATATTGTCTAATGTTGTCTTAGTTACTGTATGAAGCTATGTTGGTTACTGTCTACTGATGTTTTGGTTACTTTGAACATTATAATATCTAATGATAAGCTAGTTACTGTCTAATGCTTCCTAGGTTACTATGTAACAATATATTGGTTACTGATTCATGATGATTTGATTACTGGGTAACTTTATTGTGGTTACTGCATATTGCTGATCTGGTTGCTGTTTAAAATTATAATGGTTACTGTATAATATTACTGAACAATACTGAATTGGTTAATGAAAAATGATGAATTAGTTACTGACTAATGTTGACTTTGATATATTAGTTACTAACTAATTCTGATTTATATTATTATATATTTGAGGTTACTCATTGACTACATTGTATTGGTTACTGTCTAATATTGAGGTGTATCAGTATAAAAATTATATGTATATATTTACCTATGGTTACTACAAATTCTCATAGTTATATATGGTTACCGAACAATTAAATGTATATAGTTACCTATGTATGAACAATTATATGTATATGTTTACTGACTAATGCTGAGTTGATTACTGTTTAACATTATTTTGGTTATTGAATAATACTGATTTGGATACTATGTAAAAATATAATGGATACTCATTAATGCTGAACTGGTTACTGCATTAATGATTAATTGGTTACTGTAATATTGGTTGCTGAAGCATATTAATGCACACTTCTACTTATATTGTTTATATTAATGGTTACTTGTTAGCTACATTGGTTACATTCTTACAAAAATTTGCCTTTAGTTGGTAACAAACAAATTATACTAGTTATTTTTTACTATAAAAATGCAATGCAGAATGTATTTATCTTGTGTATACTAAGTAAATATATGTTGGTTACTGTCTAATTTGGATTTGGTTAGTATATAATACTGATTTGGTTACTGTGTAATATTATCATGGTTACTGCATTATATTACCGTGTTTTATAGTGATTATATGGTTACTGATTAACTACATTGGTAGGTACCTTCATACATTTGTTAGTCTTTAATTTGTAACAAAGTCATTACTGATTATTTTGGTTGTAAAATGAATGTAAAAATATTTTTTTTAATCTTGGCTACTAATTACATATATCTTGGTTACTGTATAATATGTATTTAGATATTGTAAGGTGTTTATTTGGTTACTCTATACTGTTATTCAGTTTTATAATTGTTTCTTTTATATTGGTGGTTACTCATTGAATACATTGGTTACCTTCATACAACTGCTAATCTGATTATATATATTGGTTGTTGTATACTATTTAATTGGTTACAGTATAATGTTTATTTGGTTGCAGTAACAATTTGATAATTTCTGTCAAGTTTGGAGTGACAAATTTTGGCATTTTTAGATCCTAATTTCATTGAAAGCGGGTCAACGATCAAAAGTCACGAGCTTCGCTGGTGAACTGCAGGGATTTTTGGTCGAATTCCATCATTTAGGCCTTCAAAATTGCATGTAAAAAATTGGTTTATTTTCTGGTTACTAAGATTATGTAATTTGGTTACTGTCTAATATTGATTTGGTTACTTTACAATGTTTATTCAGTTGTTATACAATGGCTATTGACAGTAACCAATACAACAAATTTAATTACTTACATTAATATATAATTTTTTACTGCTAGTAACTATTAACCACATGGTTGGTAACTTTTTTGATAGTGAACAGTAACCAAAATTGATGTTGATTAATATTTTAATTTTTGATTCCATCATGAGTTATCAATATAAAGTAAACATATACATTGAACAATTGGAAACTGTTCTGAAATATTTTTATGTAAATTTGGTTATCCATCTAAAATAAAATTGTTACCTCTATATTCATATTTAGTTACCAACTGGTATAGACCATTTTCAAATAACTTTTATAACTATGTAATTTAAAAGTATCAATCAGCTAGATAAATGAGAACCCTCACATGTACATTAAGCACTTGATAACTGTTCTGATATAAATTTTTAATTATTTGGTTACTAACAAAAATTAAAATGGTGTACAATAATAGTTGTCAAACACAATTCAAACACAATTAAATAACAGTAAAACAAATATAATAAATAAGTAACCAAATAGTTACATAACAGTAACCATAATATGTTTTAATGGTAACCAAAACATAAAACAACTTGTGTATCCAGCATCTTGTAATGAATGTGATATTGTTTGTTTAGGAAACCAAATTATACTATGACATGTACATTTTACAATTGATATATGTCCTGAAACAAGATTGTAACTCTCTGGTTACTATCAAAACAATAGTTGGTTACCTTTATATACATATTTGGTTACCAACTGTACATCTCAAACAATGTATCCAACACAACTTAAAAGATACAATAAATAATAACTAAAATACCTCATTGATTGTACAATAATAGTAGTCAAAAATAATTAAATAACAGTAAAACAAATATAATAAATAAGTAACCAAATAGTTACATAACAGTAACCATAATATGTTTTAATGGTAACCAAAACATAAAACAACCTGTGTATCCAGCATCATGTAATGAAGGTGATATTGTTTATTTAGGCAATCCAATTATACTATGACATGTACACTTCACATTTGATATATGTCCTAAAACAAGCTTGTAACTCTGTGGTTACTATCAAAAATAATAGTCGGTTACCTTTATATACATATTTGGTTACTAACTGTACATCTCAAACAATGTAGCAAACACAACTTAAAAGAAATAATAAATAATAACTAAAATACCTCATTGATTGTACAATAATAGTAGTCAAAAACCATTAAATAACAGTAACCATAATGTAACATAATAAAACAGTAACCACATAATTATATGATAGTAACTAGAACAAGTTTTAATGGTAACCAAAAAAGAAACATCATGTAATAAAACTCAGTTCAGGCAATCCATATATACTATACAATTATATATTAACCAGAATAAAAAATAAAAGTAACTAAAATCCCACATCGATGGCACAATAATAGTAACCAAACCATAAGATAACAGTAACCAAAACATAATAAAGAAGTAACCAGATAGTTATATGAAAGTAACCAGAACAAGTTTTAATAATGATAACCAAAACAGAAATAACCTGTATATCCAACCCAGTTTACATAAACTCCAATAAACATTACAGACTCACAAATCATAACAAATTGTTATGAATATCCAACAAAATCAAAGTACGAAATAGGGAAAATTTAGCACAACTCTCAAAATTATATTTGTACAAATTCAGATGGGGAATAGTTGCCCAGATGTGCTGCCATCTCTACAATATGCAAGTTTAAACTGCCAATTTGGTATCGAACGAATGTCGTCAGAGAAGTAAAAACTCATAGTATGACAACATCACTTCAACCATGTACATATCGCATGGTAGGTTCCAAAAGGAGGCGGTTCCATCGTTTGAAAAAGTAGATTCAGTCCGTTGACGACGAGTGGCTTCAAGATGAGTGAGAGAAATGGTAAGGGCGGAGAGAATAAGAAGAAGAAGAATAAGAAGAAGAAGAATAAGAAGATTTTAGAGGGAGAAATACCAGAACAAAGGATATGGGACTTGGAAGAAAAAGAAGGAAGAAGAAGAAGATTTCACGCGTTTAAAAATAACTACCAGATTTACCATATCAGCCCATTAATACTAATATCTTAAATTAAGGATTCCTAATTGCACTATTATTGTAAATAAATATGAAAAAGTGTAATATTTTTGTAATTATTTTATGAATGTATGATTTTTGTAATTACTTTTAAAAATGTACTATAATATGTAATTGTTCCAAAAGAAAATGTTGTGGGCCAATTGACCCAAAGAATTGTAATCCAATGGTTGGGTGCGATTACAAAGTCCAGCAAAAGAAGTGGGCCATGGACTTTTGGGATTTGAATAATGTAGGGCCACGTCATTGAGTGAGAGTTGGATTTAAAATGTAAAAAAATTGTCAAATCTAAAAAATGGACAATATAAAATGTGTTAACTACTGAGCACTCAATAGATAAATTTGTTCGTTTTATGTTGCTACGGGATACAAACAATAATTGTTCTTGAAATTACAATTTTTTAGACTTCTTGTCATTATTTTTAATTCAAGTCGATCTCAAATTTCATTATTCGACTCAACTTCATTATAATCATATATATATATATATATATATATATATATATATATATATGTCTAGGGTCCGGTTCCTATAAGGGTTCTCTTACTTTGTTAAAATGCGGACCTTTTTTTTTATTTTTTCTGGGTTTTTTATTTAAAAAAAAATTAAAAAAAGTTTAATATTTTATAGAACTGAAATTTTTTTATAATACAGTGTTTTGGATGTGATTTGAATACGTATAACAAAACAGGTCTGTGCAGTCTGTACATATATTTTTTGGTATAGGTATCCAAATCATGTCCAAAACATTGTATTATGGAAAAATTCTAGTTCCATAGAATATTAAAAAGAAAAAATTAGTTGTTTTAAAAAAATTCGCATTTTAACAAAGTAAGGGAGCCTTCACTTGATCGGTTATGTATATATATAATCATATATATATATATATGAAAAAAAATTCCAAAGACGAATCAGACTGTAGCGACGATTTTTTGAGATATAGCGACGATTTGAACAGTCGCCTTAGATATAACCAGCTATATCAACGATTTTATATGTTATAGCGACGAAAAAAACTATCTCTATAGTCGGTTCGATTTTTGTCCGTTTTTTTGGTTCACCAGAGAAGCTTTCCCATATATATATATATAAACATTTTAATTTAAAACTATTAAATTTGTTACTATTAGTAGCAGATGACAGGATTACTTTTGTTACTAATTTCGTCATCCCCTATTATTAATGGTAAATGGTGAACGAAATTAATACGAAATTTACTACTATGAGTAAATGGTAAGCCGATGTTTAAAAAACAAATTAACCTATAGTTCTTGATATTTCTCCTAGTCTTCCTCCTCAACAACCACTAGAAACTTATAATCAATAATAAACAAACTCACTAGCATTTTGAAAATGACTTTTGTACATAAAGCTAAAGGTCACTATTTGAATACTTGAACTTTAACAAGATATATATTACTAAACAACATAAACGACAGTCTACTTCTCCAGCGAACTAGAGGAAGCGAATTAAGAACGAACCGGCTATAGCGACGATTTTTTCCGTCGCTATAGCATAGAAAGTCAGTTTTTTTATGTTATAGCGACAGAAAAAATCGTCGATATAGCCAGTTCGTTCTTAGTTCACTCCTTCCAGTTCGCTGGAGAAAACTAAGCTACTAAACGATTCCAAAAATCATTTAAATATTTGTCATCTCAAATCAACACTTGGGACTGTTGCAACCTATAATAATAATAATTATTAAGTGTTTTAATAAGCAAAGATAATAAATATAATAGGTGGTTAAAATTAATTAACATTAAGCTAACTCCCATATATCTACATCTACATGTAGCCGATAAGGTCTTAACCTGTTGGTTAAAACTGAGGTACTTTGATTTTTAAGTTTTTGATTTGATTCTCGCTTAGACAAGTTTGTTTATTCCTATGTGTGAAGTGAGTTTCTTATTTTATGCGAGTCCTATTTGGTTTATGAGCTTATTTTTTCATATTTTATTGCGGCTTAAAAGATTATTGATATTGTAATAGTTAGGGGTGTGCATTTATTTCGTTTTTTTTCGGTTTTTGGACGAATCGGACCAGTCCGAACCGGCCGGTTCAGTATAAATATGTACCGGTTCGGTATCGGTTAAACGGTACCGATTTCGGTTCCTTGTTTTTTTGGTTCGGTATAAATCGGACCAGACTGGTCCGTACCGGTTTTCTAATTTTTTATTATTATTAATAAATAATTAATAATAATAATAATAAAATAATGATTATAATAATAAAAATACTAAAATAATAATAATAAAAATAATAATTATATTAATTTTCGGTAAAAATCGATACCGAACCGGTACCGCCGGTTCGGTATACCGGTCTAACCGGTACTGATATCGGTATCAAGATTTGGACGATTTCGGTACCGGTTCAGTTCGGTACCGGCCCGGTTCAATCCGGTAAAAATCGGTTGAACACCCCTAGTAATAGTGATGATGTATTTTATTATGAGTTATATTGTACATTTGTACTCCTTAAAAAGTGGGACTTATATATATATATATATATATATATATATATATATATATATATATATATATATATAGTCCGCTTCCTATGCGGGTGGTCCGCATACGGACCACCTTTAGCGACGGATAAAATTGTCATTAAAACTGTCGTCATATATTCTGAACCGGACTATAGCGACGGTTCTGGGCTATGGCGATAGTTTAGATCTTATGGCAATGTGTTTAGCGACGATTTTGTCTATTGCTAAAGGTACATAAGAAGCTATCTATCTATCTATATCTATATCTATATCTATATATATATATATATATGAATGTCGACCAAGCACCTCAAAAGCACTTATTTTTAAGTAGATTTTGAAAGCAAAAGTAGTTTTCAAATGGACCCTTTAATAGTTCAGTCAAATAATCTTTTTCTGATATTTTTAAAAAAAAAATTATTTATTTAATTTTTAAAATCTTTTTTTTTAAATATTAATTTTATTAACTAAACATTTATTGTGGAGTTGAAGAGGAGTTTAGGTAGAAGAATAAATATGTGAACAAATGGTAATATTCCCCAATACTTATCCGTCAAAGGTATCAAAAATTAGCTATACACCCTGGGAAGGCCCACCATTGATATATGCTAGTTGGTAGTTGCTACTACTACCTCATAATTATTCCATTGTCAAATTTTGCGACATGTAGGGAAATTGGCTTAAAAAGGTTTTTAAATTTTATATCTATCTAATAAAATACAAATAATTTTAAATTTTTCGCTCACCCAATGAATCATTTGGACCGTCCAAAGTTTTAGATAAATCCCACCGTTCATACATCTATCTAATAAAATACATCTATCTATCTAATAATCTAATAATAATTTAATAAAATACAAATGACTTTAAATGGACTATATATATATATATATATATATATATATATATATATATATAGCTGTGTATTACTCAGTAGAGTTATGACGACGGTTTTTTTGGACTATAACGACGGTTACGGTTTAGCCCAAAAAACTGTTGTCATAGTCGACTGTGTAATACACAGCCGTGTACATACATGTATATATAGATAAAAAAAATGTATGTATACAACTGTGTAGTACACAGTCGGCTATGGCGACGGGTTTTTTTGTGTAGTCCAACTACGCAACTGTGTAGTTGGACTACGGCGACAGGTGAACCGTTACCATAGTCCAAAAAACCCGTCGTCATAGCCCGACTATATAATACACAACTATATATATATATATAGGGTCTCCATCCACAGCAACCGATTGCTGGGTAGCAACCCCTTTTGTCCAGCCGGTACAAACTGTACCGGCTTATAAAAAAAATTCTAAGGCCGGTACAGCTTGTACCGGCTGAACAAAAGGGGTTACTCCCCAACAACCGGTTGTTGTGGATGGAGACCCATATATATATATATATATATATATATATATATATATATATATATATATGGGTATCCATCCACAGCAACCGGTTGTTGGGAGCAACTCCTTTTGGCCCAGCCGCTACAACCTGTAGCGGCTTATAAGAAAAAATTATCTAAGGCCGATACAGGTTGTAGCGGTTGGGCCAAAAGAGGTTGCTCCCCAATAATCGGTTGCTGTGGATGGAATTACTATATATATATATATATATATATATATATGAGAGAAACATTTCTACCATTATTGTGATAAATTTAGACTATATTTTTTTAAAGAAAGAATGACATTAAATATATGGACCAATGCAATAGTGACATTCACTTAGATTCATTGTAAATATATGAACCACCACAGGAATTTCCATTTCACGTCCTATCTCCTCTCTAGTACGACATCTCATCGTTCTCTCTCTTTTTTAGTACACGTAATAACTGTCTTATCGTTTGACAACACATTAAATAATTTCAGTCGGCAACTTAAAAATTGAGCTTCACAATCTTTTTTTTATATTTTATTTTACTTTTATATGTATATAATAAAAAGAAAATTTGTTAAGGAATATAACTATTTTGTTTCAAAATATAAATTATATATGAGATCATAGGAAATTGAAAAAACCAAAATTGGTTAGAATCCGGAGCCCACAAGAGAAGTCTGCTTTTAAAATGGATCCAAGTGTACTGATCATGTAAAATATGGAGGATTAAAATTTGTGTAAGATGTGTAGTACTTTTCTTTATAATACTACTATCCCCTTCTGAATTATAAAATTAATACTGATTTTTTAAAAATTAATTTAAAATATTTTTTAATTTAAATTAACATGATTTATTTAAATTTTAAAAATAATAAATTTTATAATTAGTAGTACTTTTTATGTAATTTATGATATTTATGATCGTATTGGCAAATAAATTCATATCAATTTTAAATTGTTTAAATTAATTTTAAAAAGTCAATATTGATCTTAAAATTATAACAAATGAAATATATTTTAAGATATTATCAAAGAAAATAAATATAGGCTTGAAATATATTTTTTATTAGTCTTGAGATTATTAGCCTAGGTTATGTTTATTTAGAAGGATTATTCTTTGAATAAAAATATTAATCGCAAGTGTTCGTCACATGAAAGAGGTAGAGTTCATTAAGCTGGAGCAAAACAACATGACCGTGTCGCAGTACGAAGTCAAGTTTGCCGAGTTATCCCGGTTTACGTCTCATTTGGTTGATAATGAGGAGAGAATGACGCAAATATTTCTAAAAGGTTTGAAACCCGAGATACGTCAATATTTTATCTCTCATAAACTGTGTTTTGTATTCAGATGTTGTTAATAGGGCTCAGTTATTGGAGCGCGATAATGAGTCAACACAACCAAAAGAGAGCAGCCGACAAAATGATAATACTAGTGATAACAGTCATCGAAGCGGTGATAATAAGCATGGAGGGAATCAACATGCCAGAAATGGTAACCACTTCGGTGGTAATCATGGCCAAAACAATAAGAATGAACATTTAAAGAAGAGGAGATTCAACAATGATAGAAAGACGTCAGCACCAGCACCCGTTGTTAAGGAAGGAGAACGACCACCTATCATATGCTTCAAATGCGGAGGGGAGGGACACATCAGTCCAAACTGCGCGATGCCGTCCAAAGCATGTTATAATTGTGGAAGAGAAGGTCACTTAGCCCGATTTTGTCGTTTACCGAAGACAAGTTCAGCTAGGATGGAGGCACCAAAGGACGTCCTAGAAAAGTCAAAGCTAGTAGTGCAAGGGAGAGCGTTTGTCGTGACCTCCCAGAAAGCAAGAAACCCGAACGAGGTCATCATGGGTAAGCTTATCATAAACTCTAGCGAAGTATATACGTTATTTGATACTGGGTCTACCAATTCTTTTATTTCTCCTACTTGCGCTCAACGTTTAAATTTGACTAAGGAGAAATTAGACTTTGGCTTATCTATTGAAACTCCGTTGGGAGAAACCTTTATTACATCCACTGTTTATAAGTCTTGTTTGGTTCAAATCGGTACCCTCACATTACTGTCGATCTTATTTCATTGAAAATACTTGCATTTGACCTAATTCTAGGGATTGATTAGTTAACCACTCATCATGCAAAAATTGATTGTTTTGTAAGGTTGTTAGCTTTTATATTCTTAACCAACCTATTATGCGAATTCAAGCAACTAGACCATTAAAATCAATCACTGTAATCTCAAGCCATAAAGTTATTCGTTTATTAAAAAGTGGATGTCAAGCTTTCTTAGCTCATGTCACGAATCTAAACAAAAATACGTCAGTTTTAAATGATATTTCTATTGTTAATGAATTTCCTGACGTATTCCCTGAAGAAATTTCTGGCCTACCCCCAGAGCGTGAAATTGAATTTTGTATTGACCTTAAACCCGGTACAAAACCTATTTCCAAAGCCCCATATCGTATGGCTCCTATTGAACTTCAGGAGTTAAAGACCCAACTACAGAAATTGTTAGACATTCGCTTTATTCATCCTAATACTTCTCCCTGGGGTGCTCATGTTCTATTCGTGAAGAAAAAAGATGGGAGTATGCGACTTTGTATTGATTATCGGGAGTTGAATCATGTCACCATCAAAAATAAGTACCCATTACCACATATTGATGACCTGTTTGACCAGTTGCAAGGCGCCAAATTTTTTTCAAAGATTGATCTTCGTTCCGGATATCACCAATTGAAGATTAGAACCGATGACATTTCAAAGACGGCTTTCAGAACTCGGTACGGGCATTATGAATTCCTAGTCATGTCTTTTGGATTGACTAATGCTCCTGCTGCTTTTATGGATATGATGAACCTTTTATTCAAGGAATATTTGGATCACTTTGTGGTCGTCTTTATTGATGACATCCTTATTTATTCCAAAAGCCGTGAAGATCATGAGCAACACTTGAGGATGATACTCCAAAAGCTTCATGAATATAAGTTTATACCAAGTTGAAGAAATGCGAGTTCTGGCTTGAGGAAGTAGCATTCCTTGGGCACGTGGTATCAAGTCATAGAATATCTGTTGACCCGTCAAAGATTGAAGCCATTTAAAGCTGAGAACAACCTAAATCAGTGACCGAAGTACGTAGCTTTCTCGGCTTAGCTGGTTATTATCGAAGATTCGTAGAAGGGTTTTCTCGAATCGTTACTCTATTAACTCAGCTGACTCGGAAAGATACAAAATTCGGTTGGAGTGGGGAATGCGAGAAGAGTTTTCAAGAACTCAAGAGGAGACTCATTTCAGCACCTGTTTTGACAATACCATCTGACTCGGAGGGATTTGTCATCTACAGTGATGCTTCGGGTAAAGGGTTAGGATGTGTTCTCATGCAACCTGGGAAAGTCATAGCCTATGCCTCTCGACAACTCAAAGAATATGAGAGGAATTATCCTACTCATGATCTAGAGTTGGCAACAGTCATTTTTACACTAAAGATTTGGAGGCATTACTTGTATGGGGAGAAAGTGGAGATCTTTACAGATCATAAAAGCCTCAAATATTTCTTCACTCAAAAGGAACTCAACATGCGATAGCGACATTGGCTTGAACTGTTGAAAGATTATGATTATACCATCCAATACCATCCTAGAAAAGCGAACGTGGTAACTGACACATTGAGTAGAAGGTCATATGCGGTTACGAGTGCGATATTGTCAACGTAAAGGCTCATTTTGTATGACTTGCAAATGATGAAGATAGAGATAAAGACTCCAGGGACCCACGTGATAATGACGAATATACGAGTAGAACCAACTTTAATCGATAAAGTTAAAGTTGCTCAAGCTATATACCTGGAGCTGATGCGTATGAGGAAGAAAGTACAAGAAGGTGCTATGCCGGAAGCAAGAATCGATGAAGAAAGAATACTTCAAGTCAACTCCAGACTTTGTGTTCCTAACGACCCTGAGTTAAAGTATAAATCATGATGGAGGTGCACAACACACCGTTTGTAATCCATCTTGGGAGTACCAAAATGTATCATGATCTTCGACATACATTTTGGTGGGGCAATATGAAGAGAGAGATAACGCTGTTTATCTCAAGGTGTTTAACTTGTCATTGCGTCAAGGTAGAGCATCAAGTACCAAAAGGTCCATTGCAACCACTTAAAATTCCAAAATGGAAGTGGGAGCACATTACCATGGATTTCGTTATTGGTCTTCCCATGGTTTCTCAAGGCATAGATGCAATTTGGGTTATTGTTTATAGATTGACCAAGTCTGCTCATTTCTTACCTATACGAGAAACTTATACACTTGAACATCTTGCTCGTATGTACATAAACGAGGTGGTAAGATTGCATGGCATGCCAGTATCTATAATTTCTGATTGAGACCCAAGATTTACTTCACAATTTTGGGTTAGTTTGCAAAAAGCTATGGGCACGGATTTACGATTTAGTTCGGCATATCATCCTCAGACGGACGAAAAATCAGAGAGGACTATTCAAACTCTTGAAGATTTATTAAAACTCTGTTTCCTTGACTTCAAGGGAAGTTGGGACAAGTTCTTACCATTGGTAGAGTTTTCCTACAACAATAGTTATCAAACAAGTATTGGCATGGCTCCATTCGAGGCGTTGTATGGAAGAAAGTGTCGTTCTCCAGTATGCTGGGATGAGGTGGGTGAAGCAACATTGTTGGGACCAGAGTTGGTACGTATGACTACGGAACAGATTCAAACGATCCGGCAACGTATAAAAACCTCACAAAATCAACAAAAGAGTTATGCTGATCTTCATCGAAAGGACGTGGAATTCGATATTGGAGATCATGTGTTGTTACGTGTTGCTCCATAGAAAGGAGTTACGAGATTTGGAAAGAGAGGAAAGCTCAATCCTCAATTTTAATCCTTGATCGAGTAGGGACTGTAGCCTATAGACTCGCTTTACCGCCAAGTATGTCTCGTGTTCATAACGTTTTTTACATATCCATGTTACATAAATATGTGGAAGACCCGAACCACATTATTGAGTTAGAACCGAACGAAATAGCGGAAGATTTAACGTATGAAGAGGTTTCTGTTAAAATCTTGGATAAGAAAGAACATATTCTACGCTCCAAGGTTATACCTCAAGTCAAAGTTTTATGGAGGAACCACGATGTTGAGGAGATGACCTGGGAGTTAGAATCTGAAATGAAATCAAGGTATCCTTACCTCTTCGACATACCAGGTACGTACCCTAATTTCGAGGGCGAAATTTCATAAGAAGGGGAGATTGTAAGACCCCAACTTTTATGAATAAATATGAATTTTCTATAATTATCATTTTTGAATAATATGGAATGAATTTGATATAATGTTATAGTTGTGGGTAATATTTATAAATTTTGTAAAGTACGCAAGTTGTTATATAATATTCGATTGGTTAGATAATATTCGTTTTATCAGGGAATATTCGTACGACGGCACAATCATTGGTGGACCCCACAATGAAATTATTGTCGGATTGAGAAAATGACAAAAATATTTTATAAAAATAACGACAAAAGTTTTACCATAAACTGTTGAAATACCCGGTGTTAAAATTACAGGAATACGCGTGGTTGCATAGTAGCACACGGTATTGATTATTGATGCTTACGTGAGAAATCACTCAGTTTTGTTTAATTATTGCTACAATAATTGTTGCATAGTATCTCACGTTATTTGATTCAATTATTGTCGAAATTTTATATATTATTAAATCAATAATTGAGATGACAGAGTTATTAATATTATTATTTGCAATATTAACGATGTCTAGAAGTTCTGCCAAGGAGAGGTTTGGTCACCCAATTGCGCGCCAATAGGGAAAAATTCTTATTGGAAAGCTCCCTCTTTCCTGGGAACGACCTGGTCGATTAATATTGTGAATTATAATAATGATGATAAATGTTGTTAAAAATATTGAGATGATTTTAATGAAATATTTGTTGTATATATTGGCGTATTTTTGGACCCCCATTTACCTATTTTTCAAAATCGTCGGAGGAATTTATCTCAGTTTTGTTATATATATATATATATATATATATATATATATATAAGTATTATATATATATATTAGCGACGTGTTGAATTATGATAACATGGGGGCCGGGGATTTTGAAAGTCACGGGAAGGAGTATTACAAGAATGTAATATATATATATATATATATATATATATATATATAATATCATGTGCTGAATGATGATATATATATATATATATTATATAAATGTTACATGTATATATTTATATAATGTGATTCTAGTGGTAGGAAATCACGGGATTCATACCCCGTGAATTGGTGTGTTATATATACATATAATATATATATATATATATATATATATATATTAATTTTTATTTAAAAGTTTTGCATAGTATCTTTTCTATTCTCCTATAAATAGGATGCTTAGTTAGAATCGAAATTACATCAGAAATTCAGAGAATTCTTCTATAATCTTGAGCGTATTTCTTTAGAGTTTATGAAATCTTTGAGCGTAGTGCAAGTTTTCTTCAAGTATATCCTCGCCCTACCGTCGGAGTACTCTTCTTTATAAGGTAAGGAGTATTAGTTCCTGGATAAATTAATTCTTGAACTTGTTTTATTGAATTCTTATATCATTGTCATCATCTTCATGTTTATATTATATTAAAAGTCATCTGTGGCCTGTAGTGCATAGATGGACTTAGTATGATTATGACCAGGGATTATTCGGTATAATCATGACCGTAATGTTACAAATGATGTGGTAAAAGTCCTCATTGGCCCGTCGTGCATTGATGGACAGTTGTTGGCATGATCATGACCATTGATGAATACACGAATATCCTTGGCTCGTAGTGCATGGATAATTTATGGTTATGATACTAATGAATATCCTTGACCGTAGTGCAGGGATGATGTGGATTATTTATTAAGCTGAGTCGCAGCGATAAAAGTAATGAAAAATCTTTTTAAATCATAAAAGATAGTAGATTTTATTCTCTACTTGACTCTTTTAATGGATTGCTTGTTCAGCTGCAGTTAAACTTGATGTCTATTGTATTTTATCAGTTTAACATTGTTGAAGACTAATGATAATTTATTCTGCAGTATCTTAGTCATAATATTTCTTACTGGGCTAGTTGAGCTCACCCTTTCTTTCACTGTTCTCTTCAGAAAATGAAAACGTAGCCAGCCGCAAGAACTTCAAAAGTTTTAAGGCAAATTCATAATTTGGAATATTTATTTTAATTTCATGTTTATCTATATTTGTTTGCAAGAATTATAATCCCGGATTATAATCTATGAGATTATAATATCAAGACTATTAATCCTAAAATTATAATTCCGGAATTATAATTATAATGTTAAGATTATTAAGTCATTTTATAATACAGAAAAATAGTCTCAAGTCTAAATTTGAAAACTAAAAAGACATTTGGAATATGTTTGTTTGCAAAAATTATAATTTCTGGATTATAATCCATGGAATTATAATCCCAAGACTATTAATAATCCCGGAATATAATTATAATATTATTAAGTCATTTTATAATATCGGGATTAGTAGTCTCAAGTCTAAATTTGTAAACAAACAAGACACTTGAGTTATGTTTATTTATAAAGATTATATTTGAGATATGATTATTAATCCTAAGTGCCTTGTTTATTTTAAAATTTAAACTTGTATCTATTAGTCTATAAATTATAAATAATTTAATAATTTTTAAATTATAATTATAATTTCAATTGCAAACAAATATAATATTCCTAGTAATAGTCAGTAGAATAGTATAATACTTAAAAACAAACATATCCTAAATTCTGCAATTTCTATTTTCCTGATTGCCCCTTGTCCTCGGGAACACTGCAGACAGAACACAAGACTTAAAAATTTAGGGCCAACTCAACTACTCCGACTTAGCAGCGAAGTTAAACTAAAACACCCGACCCTCGATACGAAGCCTAGATACTCTCCAGTCTCCATTGAAGCCGCTGAAGCTGCAATAATCTCTCTATGCGTTAGTGCTAACTGTTTCTTCATCTTTCTTCTGCAGATCTAATATTATTGAAAGGTATCAATTTCATTTTTTGATTCTACGTCCTAACAGTTTTGTTTGAAATTTTAGGATTCTTTTGTTTGTTTATGTAATTGATAGGGTTTTCGATTTAAAAATGCAGATTTTTTATCGCATTTTTCTGCCAAGAATTAGGAAATTTCTGTCTAGGGTGAAAATTTGATGATTTCTAGGGTGATTTTTTTTTCTTTCAGATTTGGGTAATTCTGTTTGGTTTGTTTTTGTTGTTGATTCCCCCCACATTTTGGTGGGTTTTCATACGGTGTAATAAGGTTAAATTACCTGCACTGTAGCATTTCTATTTTTCCAGTTTGTGCGGTTGAGTTGGGGTTTTATAAGCTTAACATTTTAGTTGTGCTAATTTGTTGGATTGGTCTTTTGGAGGAAGGAATTACTATAATCTAAAACTTTCTCTCAATTGTTTTGTATGACAGTTTTTGATTGCTTGTTTTCCATTATGGCAACTATGGAAACTGAAGCTAGTGCAAATCAATTAAATAATGGGGAAATTGTCCTTAAGAAATTGGATGAGAATTGTGTAAGTATAGAAGCTAAGGATGCTGTTAAGCTTTCACTTCCATCAGGGATGCCTGTTTCTCCTGATTTAGACGCAGAGAGTGGAGGCTTACCTCCTGATTTTGCATCGCCAAATACTGTGCTTACTTCACCTCCAGAAACAACATGCTTCGAGTCTCATCGGCATTACTATGACACGTGTTATCGTAATGAAGATAGCCCCTGCACCCCAAAGGAGGGTTTCTTTGATCCTTTTGCTCCTGGTGCTGACAAGTTCATGCTGGCTCCACTTTGTAGGAAATACCTGCAAGAACCGAGGAGCAGTGCTGCTCGGCGCCTTAATTTCAATTCGTCTGTGAAGTTTGCGGGATATGAAAAGTGTGAAAGTGATACTGAAACAATCTCAGACGAAGAGTTGTTACTGGAAACGGTATATGTTGATCTATTGGAAGTAATCGTCTCTTCACAGGCTGTTTCAGTACAGACCGAGACCTCTATTCCTGAGATTTCAATGATGTATCCGGTTCCTGATGAATTTAAGACCCCTGCTGAATTTAAAACCCCTACTTGTGAAGCACGTCTCAGTGGTGTTGCTGAAACCTGTCCTGGTGCTCCGATGAAGGCCACAAGGAAATTTAGGAACATTGACAAAGGGTTATGCAGAAAGCTTGAATTTTGATTCTGGAGTATGCAGAAAGCTTAATTATTGATTTTGAGAGCCCATTTGGTGATCTACATAGAATACAACTTTTTATAACTGTGCTGCTAACTTATCCATTTTGTCATGGATTGTTGTGCTTGTATGTTCCTCTTTACTTTTGAAATTTTTTACATATTTACTCCCAAAGTTTCTTATAAACTTGTGTTGTTGATAGAATCTGTTATAATGGGGAGCAAATATTTCTGACCAAGTGTGTACTCTAGTTAACATTATATATTAAGCTTAACTGGCATTGAACTTGGATTTCTATTTGATGAACAAAAAATGATTTCATCTGTTAGTATGTTGTTTCTACACTTTGACTATAAATTTTCTGTGATAATACTTTTGAAGTCTTTATAATTATAGTTTCTGGCTTGGCCATCCCTTGCATCTGCATTAGTTATTAATTTCTCTTCCCATGTGTTTTTCTGTCTAAGATCTCTTTGGGTGTCTAGGCTGCTAATTTGATGAACGCTTCTCCGTCCTTGTACAGCCTCTCTTTTCATGCTAATTTTTATCCATCTTTTATAAGATAAGAAGTTAGTACACAATTTCTTTTATCCATCTTTTATAGGTTAAGATGTTCCATATTAAAAGCTGATTTGAGGTAGTTGATCCTATTAGCATGTCTTGAAGATTTAATTCCTAGCTTGGTTGTATTGATGAATTAAGAAATGATATTGAAGGTTCTTGATAGAAATTAAGAAAAGTGAGGGCCTAAAAGAAATTAAAACAAGAGGGAATATACTTATGTCTGGATTTAAATTGTGTGCCAATTAGAAATCTGACCAGTATCCAGTTAGTCTGTATTTGAAACTTTCACTGAAGCAATTCATCAACAAATAAAAAATAAGACCTCTTCCTCCAATTTGTAAGATTTCAAAAATTATTTGATTAATCATCTGTTTGAGGGATGTAGTCTGCATATACAAGCTGGTAAAAGAAACCCTCTAGACTTCGATGTCATCATCCATGAGAAGATTGTCTCAGCTTTGTTTTCCAAGGATTTCAGTTGCTGAACACTTCTGAATGAAATTCAGTGATTTTGTTTAATTGCAGTGAATTGATAGTTATTTGTCTAGAAGCTCTCTTACTAAAATTGTTCAGTCACTCAAAATTAAGTGGCGAATGCTTCTCAGACAGTGGAGGCACCAGTGCAATTCTCTCAGTCAAAGCACAATATTCCATCCAGATGCTTCATGAAATGAATAAACCTATTTCATGAGCAAGTATGTAACCATGGATTGCTGAAGAACATTATTTCTGATGGGTGTTACTTGATTATTGTCGAATTTGGAATGATGCAAACTCCTAGGGCATGTGCTTTTTTGGCTTTTGTCATTACCTTTGTGAGAGACTATGCAGGTGATTGTGCTAGACTGCCCCATTTGGCATCTCAACTCAGTGCTACTGGTCTTGTGCCTGTTGATCTGTTCATTCATCCCGTGTTGCCTCGGTGGAGAAGGATCATTTTGTTAACCAATTTATGGTTTTTGCAACCATGGTGGTAGGAATTTTGTTCAGTTTTTTGTAATGCCACCTTCCTGTAAGATATGTCAAGAGATTAGGTCTCACAGCAAATTTGTTGTAGAATTTAAATGCTGAAGCTGTTGTAGCATCTGGTGCAAGAAGTATAGCTTTATTGAATATTTTTCTTAGTTTCATGGATAATTTTCTTTACGATTGTATGACTGCCTGACTTCACAATTGTGGTATTTGTGTTATTCAAGATTGCTACCAAACACTTAAAAGAAAATGTAAGTAATTTGTAACAGAAGTTCGGAACTTGAGCAAGAATCTGATTGATTTGTCTTCAAAAAGCTGTGAGGAAAAAGCAAGGACTGGATCATATTGGGAATAGGGGTTTAGCGTTCATGCAAAATTGTTTGCCTGAGATTGGTTTGGCTTAGGTACCAGATCAGGCGTAGATCCTTGGCATAACAGAGACTATGTAAATCGATTCCTTACCATCCTGATGTGACATTCTAAGTTTGTATCCTAGGGTTGGTAGCTCTCCTATACTGAAAAGTATTGGAAACCTTGGTGGTGGCATTAGTACCAAAGTTGTGTTTAGTAAAATTTTAGCTTTACGTTGGTTCTTATTTATTCTGTAATTCTGATGCTATTAAGTATTGGTCTTCTTGTCACATGTCAGGTATTTACTGCAGAGCTTGCAAGCAGTTACTCTTCTTTCTGGTTTTGATGGTAAGTTGTGGCTTAATCTTGCTATCAGTATTCAGTGCCAATGATTAATTCATTGTCCTTTGAGCAATATGGATACTGGATACAAGTCCGTCCTCTTTCTTTCTGCTTGATAACAAAGTGCTCCTGATCTTCATATTAGTTATATATTTGGTACACTTTGGACACTATTGAGTAGGTTAAGTCTTTCGCCATATGCATTTCTAGGTTAGGAAAGTTTCTCTAAGATGTACAGAGGCAATAAAATTAAAGGGTGTCGGAGAATAACCCGTCACAGAGGCATAAGATCTTTCCACAAATTAGAGAGACGTATGAATTCCTCAAACTTAATACAAACATATGGAAAAGAGGCTGCAGCACTCATTTCTGCATAGCTGCTAGCGCTATATTGCATCCATGAAATTCACATTTTAGGAAACCCATCTTCAACCCCCTTTTTTTATATATGTATTTTGTGGCTTTGTAATCCCTGTTGCTCCTCTCTTTTATGGATATGAATGCTCACATTTTCTTCTTCCTTTTTTTGGGTTTTTGTATACGGTGGAACCTGCAGCCACTACTCTAAAGGGTGAATGGTGTGGACTAGATAAACCACCAAGTTTATTATGTGACTGTACGAATTGAGTCTTCATATGTTCTTCCAAGTTGGATTCACTAGTCGTGACCTATGAAGTATGAACTGAGCTATGAGTGCAATACCACCACTTGATTCTTATTTTCTCGTACAAGTATGCCTGTCATTTAGTTCCTGAACTTAAACTCGGATATTTTTATGGATCATTATATCTTGGATTTTTGGAATATTGCTGTTTAACAAGTGATTTGATCTCATCCTTGTTCACAAATAGCCTATGTAATCGCTTTGAGATAATTTCTTATGGGGTTTGAGTATCCTGCCATAATATTATCTCTTCGCAAATGATCGAAGGCAGATATAACTTATAAAAATAAGAATCGAAGCAGATAAATTTTTGTTTTTATTTTTATTCTGCAGTTCTCAGGTGAGGCAGAGGAGCATGTATCTTCACATTGCCAATGAGATGTCCATCATTTTAGTTAGGGTAGTCATCCATTCGTCTGATTCGTGTGCTTATATCTGTTGATCAAAATGGTTTGATCATCAAATTTAATGTTCTAAATGGTTGATGGTGGAACCAAGCACACACGAGAGTAGTGTGTAATAGGACTATAGGAGGATGTCACTTAATGTTAACTTTTAAGTACTGGCGTTCGGTATGTATACGCCATATTGTATAAAGTATAACTTCTTATCTCGAGTTTGCGCATCTATTTTTGATGATATATCTAAGCATGTTATGGTTTCATTTCATGCTAATACAATAACTTTCTTTGTATGTGATCATTCCTTGCTGCTTGCGTTTGAAAATATGGTTGCATCATAATTATATTGCTACCTGCAGTGCAATCTCACTTCAACATATGTAAGTAAAAAGGTTGGGCATTATGGAGTTTACTTTTAATCCTCTCGATCGAAGGCTGCGACTTTTCACTGCTCAATAGACGAATTTGCTATTTTCAGTTTGGTCCTTAATGATACTCCAAATGGTAAATAGACTTTTCTGTTTTCTCCATCAAAGGCAATGTCCTTTCACTACTCATTAACCGTATTTGCTATTTCTATCCCTTCAGTACCTAATTATACTCCCGTTGGCAGATGGATTCAATGGAAAGCTTCTCCATCCAGGCATATACTTTTTAATGCTGATGGTTCTTTTTTGAAAGAATGTACAGGAGGCTGCGTAGAGAGTCTAATGGAGATTGTATTTCTGCCTTCTCAACCTGTTCAAGCTCATGTCAATATATGTATGTACTAAATTTACTTCTTTCTTAGCAAATCTCTCAAGGATGAAGAGCCTTATTTTGCATTTAGGTCTCCTCGAACTTCTTTTTTGCCAATTGGGGTTATTAGGACTGTGCCTGTCAGTCTTCCTTATTTTGCATTTAGGTCTCCTCGAACTTCTTTTTTGCCAATTGGGGTTATTAGGACTGTGCCTGTCAGTCTTCCGTGAATGAGATTAGCAAAAAGGAAATTGTGTAACTTTCTTCATTTATGGTATTTATTTGCACTCTTTGGTTACATTTCCAATAGTGCAACTGCAATTTTTTTGTACTTACTACTCCCGCCGTTTCTAAAAGATTGTCGTTTTAGAAGAAAAAATTTGTTCCAAAAAGTTTGTCGTTCACAACTTTCAAGAAGAATAAATTATTTACTTTCCTATATTACTCCTACATTCTCTCTTTGTTCCGAGAAATTCTTTCCCTTGTATTAATAGTTTTCAACTTCCCATAAAGGGCTAGTGATGGAATTTCAAATAAATTTTACTTGGTAAATGATATTTTTTTAATTCATGTGCCAAAATTTTAAACTACAATTTTTTAAGAAAGGAGGTAGTATTAATTTTTCTCGGGAAGGGCTTGCTATTTTGTTGGGATCTTTGTGGCATGTTTTGCTTTGCACAATTTGTATGATGAAAAGCAAGTTTTATTTCCACAAGAGATGTTTATATTTTCACAAGGTTCCCATGAGAGACTGCTAGCAAGGTGGAGATATTAAAAACACTAGGGCTAGGGATATGTTTATTAAAATGGCTATGTTTGTTTACAAAAATTGATGGGGGTGTGAAAGGATTTTTTGTACAAATTAATTTTAACTTTTTAAAAAACAGATTTTAGTCTTTTCTATAATTGTACCAAGTTTCTGAGTTTTAAAATGGACGAAAAAAATAGTTGGAAAATTTAGGTTTTGTTTCTAATTTTTTTTATTACCAAGTTTTTAATTGAAAAAAAGAAGAAAAAAGGCAAAAAATGTGTCCTTGTAAAAATTTTCGTCTTAAAATGAACAGATTTGAATGAAAAATTAAATAACATAAATAAATTTTATATAATTTTTATTATAACATTCACGTTACAAACACAACAAAAATAATATATAAATAAATTTATAATCTAAATGTAAGAATTACAAGTCTCATATTGTTTTCTTTTTTTGCTAATTTATGTCTTCTATAATATATATATATATATATATATATATATATATATATATATATATATATATATATATACGGTTTCCTTCAAAAACGTACCGAGAAGGCGGACCAAAGACGGACTAAAAGAAAAAACGATGTGATTCCAACAAAATTCGCGGGTCAAGAAGAGCTGAAGCAGAAAAAGAAGCACGCGGGTCAAGAAATACATGGGTCAAAAAAAACCCATGCCATATCAGTTTCAGAAAACACCGTTCTCTCTCGCTCTTCCCTTTCTCTCTCTCTATCAGCGACCCTGTCCCTCTCTCTCTATCAGCGAGCCTGAAGCAAATCGGAAGGGGGAAAAAAGCGATCGAACATTGGTGTTGCAAATCGGAAGGTAAAGATTCCTACTTAATTTTGTAATTTCTGTTTGATTTGAAAGAAATCTAGGGTTTGTTTTGGAGAAAGTGTATTGTTGATATGAGGGCCTCTTTGTTACGATTGGTAATCCTTCTAATTTGATTATTCTAATTATTATTTGAAGTGATTATCGTGATTATCGTGTGTATACTTTCATTAATGTATAACAGACTATCTGTTTTATTCTATTTTTGAGTTGTCTCTTGAATTTTTTTTTGGAGGAAATTAAGAGCTAGACCTGCGTGTATATATATATATTGATTTCAATCTTCCTTTCTTTCTTTTATTGGGTTCAATGTCAAAATTCAACCTTTCCTTTTGATAGACTAACTGGTTCTAAGTTCTAACTGCCTTTGTTAATTATTACTACATTTTTCAAGACTGCTTAAGTTGTGCAGTAATAATTATGGGATACATCTAGCCTGTATTAGTTTTTCTTATAAATTAGACCATAAACAATGAGATTTTTAAACTGTCACTTGGTTATTTTTTTTCAGTTTAGTTATTTTAGTGTGAGATTGTTTTTTATCTTAGATATGGAAAAATATAGCATTATGTGAAATTTTTCAATCATAAGTTAAATTCATAGTAAATAATATGTAATGAAATTTTTGTAGTGATGAATAATAAATAACCTGTAATAAATTGTACACCACTTCGAATAGTGTAATGCTTTGATATAGTGTAATGCATGTTTGGGGACTTCTTGTTGTTTAGAGTGCATGTTGTTTGTTTGTTTTAACTGTAGGGATGAATGCTAACTTAGAGGATGAAGTACGGGGTAGTGATGAATGTGGTGATAATGTTGACAATAATGAAAAGGAAGTAGAGAATAAGATAATTGAAGGGGAGAGTGATGAAGGTAGGGAAATTTTTATCTATAATCCGCAAGTAGCCGATCAGCTCAAACCTAGTGTTGGAAAAGAATTCAAAACAATAGATGAAGTTAAGGATTTTTACAATGCATATGCTAAAGAGGCGGGATTTAGTATTCGAAGTTGGGCTACTAAGAAATTCGAAGGAAGTGACGAAATCAAAAGGAAAGAATATGTCTGTTTTAAACAAGGTAAGGGAAAAAAAATTGCGGATGTTGAAACTAAAAGGCGTCGGGGATCGATAAAAGAGAGTTGTAAAGCAATGGTAGCTGTGTTGAAAATAAATTATGAGGCTTATGTAGTCACCCAATTTATTGAGGGCCATAGTCATCCATTGGCAACTCCATCAAAGAAACATCTAT
Source organism: Panax japonicus (assembly GCA_020205505.1). Classification (NCBI taxonomy): domain Eukaryota; kingdom Viridiplantae; phylum Streptophyta; class Magnoliopsida; order Apiales; family Araliaceae; genus Panax; species Panax japonicus. The sequence continues at coordinate 4,271,559 of CM035098.1, read as the reverse complement.
TAAGATCTCACCGAAGTTATTCTAGTGGGCAAAAGTGTTTGACTCAACAACTTTCCATGATAAACATACCCTCACATCAACAATTCAATTTCCTTGGAGTACAGGCTGGAGGGTTTGAAAACATTGGGTGTACACAAACAGATTTATATAATTATGAAAGGGATAGACGTAATGAATTGAAGGGGCATGACGGAGAAATGTTTAGTGAGTTTTGCAAATTAGAAAAGGGCAAGAATCCATCATTCACTTATACAATTAGGGTCGATAATGAACAGAGGATAACACATTGTTTCTGGGCTGATGCTACTTCTAGAAGGGCATATAGTTTTTATGGTGATGTAGTCGTCTTCGATACTACATACAACACCAATCGATATAGGCTGATTTTTGCACCACTGATGGGAGTTAACAAACATGGTCAAACCATAATTTTTGCTTGTGCATTCTTAAGTGACGAGACCTCGGACTCATTTGTTTGGTTATTCAACCAATTTTTAGATGCTATGCCAGGTGATGCCCCTAAAATGATCATTACTGATCAAGATCCCGCGATGTCCAAGGCAATATTAGAAACTCTTCCGGATACTTTTCATAGATTCTGTAGTGGGCACATATTGACAAAATTTTCAGAAAAAATAGACTCAATGAAGTATAATGCTCACTATAATGAATTTGCCGATTGTATTTGGAATTCAGAGTCTAAAGAAGAGTTTGATGTGACATGGACAGAGCTAGTTGGGAGGAGCGGGTTACATGACAATAAATGGTTGCGCACAATGTATGACATTCGTACAAATTGGGTGCCAGCTTATTGTAATCAGGTTTTCTTAGCCAATATGTCAAGTAGCCAACGAGCGGAAAGCTCTCACGCTTTTTTCAAAAGATATGTTTCTAAGAATAATTCATTAGTTGACTTCATGATCCAATTCAATAGGGGGCTAGTACGCCAACGTCAAGAAGAGTTGTTGGCCGATCACAAAGATTTGATTGAGAAGCCTAAAGTGAAGATGAATCATGACTTTCTATTCCAAATGGTTGAAATTTATACTCGGGAAATGTTTTATAAATTTGAAGATGAGATATGGGAATGTTTGAATTACCGTTTTGAACTTATCAAGGAGAGTGACAATATACATATATTTTATGACATTTTCAGGTTCAGAGATGCAACATCAAGAGTCGCCACAACAACAATTAGATTGATTGTAACAGATGGTACATATTTCATAACTTATTTCAACTATTTCTGTTTTTAACATTATAGACATCCTTCTAGATCGTTGGTATACTAATTGAGACATTATTTAAATTCTTGGTTCTCTCAAGTGGTATACTGCATAATAAAGATTTGGTAATTTTTTCATCAATATTGTCCTTTCTATATTTTGCAGTGGATGTTCTTTTTGTAGGTTTTGTTGACCACAAATGAGGATGGGTAGAGATTTGTCAAATTAAGGATGAGCATTACATTCAACAGTAGGCATGGACAGAAGCACAAGACTGTTTACTGATATTTTCCTGTTTTTGAGCCTTATTTTCCTTTGGTTGTTTGAGATGTCTGGGTTCCATTGTGAATTTTTGGGTCTATGAAGATGTATTATGATACTACTCCAATTTTTGGGTAGCTGCAGATTTTGGGTCTATGAATACATATTTCTTAAGGTAAACTGCAGATTTTTGTTTTTCTATTTTAGTTTCTGGATGGGCAACTCATTGTTTTGGGTTTACGTGTTCTTATTTTATTTTATGTTTTATTTTTTTATTTTGAATTTCTTTGTTGTTTATTTTAGTTTGTTGGTATTGATACTACAGTAGTTGACCATAATAATTTGGTTAATTTAAGCTTCATCACATCTTTCTTTCTTTCTTTGTATGATGTGAAACTTCACTTTTTAAACAAAAAATAAGGAGGTAAAGAGAGAGGTATGAATTTCAGGATCTGATATCATGATTCCAGGAAGGTGCATATGAGCTCACTTGCATTCTCATAAAGCAAATAACATATCTGCCTCAAACGCATTTTATGTGCATTTTTCAAATCAAGAGGTATGAATTTCAATTAACATTTTGTGTCCATTTGAAGCAACATAGTCGGAAATCTCATTCAATACCTATAAATGCACATATCTCATACATAAAGTGTTGAGTAGTTAATGAAAATTATCAAAATTTACAACCGATTTAATAACATTAACAACAACACCGCATAATGAAATTATAAAAATTACAACCGATTTAATAACATTAACAACAACACCGCATACATAACATTAACAATTATGACAAATCGTTGAGTTAGTTGCAATTGACGCAATTCAATTTTCATCATGGATAATTCGTTGGAGTTGTTAGCAATCGTTGGATGAGTTGTTACATTTACACGCTCTGATGTTTCCATTTGCAACCTCCCTTGATTTTGCAACACTCGAACATATTCGTCACACCAGCCGATAAAGTAACCACATTGCTGCATATTTTGGGACACAATAAATATATTCACTTGTGTGAAAGGAACAAAAATACAATTTTCAAAATTTTCAGATTACTAGAATGATATTCAAAATTTTCATCTTTTTGGTTCCTGTAGGAACTGAGTAAAATAAAAAATTATAGATACAATAATTTTCCAAAAAAATGTTGCAAATGTGAGTCTCCCCAGTCACAAACAGAGAACCAAACTAATAATTAAACAGGCAAGCATAATTTCACCAAGTTGCAGAGCAGCAATAGAGACCCAAAGATAATTTCATCCATAATTTTCTGTCTTACTCCAGGAAAAGATAAATAGATTTTACACCTCTTTATACTCCTTTCTTTTCAAAATTTGAGCTACAATAGGTAAAACAAAACCAAAAAAATATATTCAATAACATGTCTAATAATTGTAGAAATACAGTATAAACAAATATATTCAATAAACCCTAGATTTATTTTGGTTTAAACAAACATTACACAAATAATAAAGTGAAGTACCTTGAGAGAGAGGGCACGAACCTTGGAGTACGAGAGGAGGGGACGAGGGAAGGAGGGGATCGAGAGAAGGAGGGCACGAACCTTATCAGAGTCTCGTCGGTAGCCTTGAGAGAGAGAGAGAGCCTTGAGATGCAGAGAGCCTTGAGAGAGAGAGCCTTGAGATGCAGTGAGCAATAGGGATCTGGAAGAGTACGAGAGAAGGAGTACAAAAGAGCCGGCTATTTTTCGACCCGTGTCGTGTTTTTCGACCCGGAATTGTGACCCGCTAATTGTTTGTTTTTTACTTAGTTCGTTGTTGGTCCGTAACTTTGGTACGTCTTAGAAGGAGATTGTATATATATATATATATATATATATATATATATATATATATTAGGACGAATCTAAAATATATTTTTTAAATAATATATATTTATTAAAATTACGTAAAAAAATTTCAAAAAAACTTAGTTTTAATAAAAATATATTATTTAATATATATATATATATATTTTAAAAAAATACTCAGAAACATAGTTTTAGAGAGATTTTTTCAGAAAAAAAATCTGTCGAAAATTTGCAAAGTAGTATTTAGTTATTGAGTCCTTCTACGCAGACTGGCGTAGAGGACCGGAAAATTGGACCGGTCAATTTTTTTTTTTTTAATATGACTCTCAAAAAATGTATAGTATTTATTCTAATAGGATTTTTTTATAAAATATGGTGTTTTAGGTGTAATTTGGATACATATACAAATATAGGGTTATACAGACTGTATAACCCTGTATTTGTATATGTATCCAAATTATACCTAAAACACCATATTTTATAAAAATTTCTGTTAAAATAAATACTATACATTTTTTGAGAGTCACATTAAAAAAAATTGACCGGTCCAATTTTCCGATCCATTTTCACTGTCCGCGTAGACTTATTCTTAGTTATTTTTTAGAAAATTGTTCCACATTAACATTGTTGTCAGAGGCGGAAGGTCGAGGGGGGCATATGACCCTCCTAGGATGAAGCTTACTGCCGTCTATCCGTCTATTGCTGCCGCCTGCGACCTGCCCCAGCCGTATTATGGTCATCAACACAAGGTTCAAGATGGGTCTGCAGCCGTTTCTGTCATCCGGCCACGTCGGGCAAGCTTAGTGAAGAGTTCGCCGTCCGAGCGAGCTCCATAACCAGGTAGATCTTGGTCTTGGTGGCCATCGGGTGGTTGTTGAGGAGACGCATGGCGGCAACTTCTCGAACGAGGCGGAGCTCCATGGAGGAGTAAATAATGGTGGGTTTTTTCAATGACTTTGATTGCCACGGAGGAATTGCAAACGAATTTATGGGTTGTGTATGGGCTTGTATAAAAGTGAATCAAACTTATTTTGTGATTAGGAAGTCAACATATGACAACCTGTCATCTCATTGAATGGAAATATGGAATGCTATTTATTTATAGTATTACGTACGTAAACTCTAGTTAATATAAGTCGGGCTCATTTACTAGAGCATGTGCTTCCCATTTTGATTTTTGCCAATCATAGCAAAGTTCCATGCTGTTTTCTCCGTGAATAGTCAATGCCTAATTTCATAATTTTGTGTTAGAAAATATAGTACTACTATATCTTTTAAATTATTTATAAAATAGCAATAATACACCTAATATTATCAATTTAACTCTAATTAACATTCATTTTTTGTAATTAAATATCGGTACTGTATATACAAATATATATGATAAATAGTATATGTATGGAATACATTTTCTGTGTCTTTCTTTTTTGCATCTTTCCATGTGTTGCAATCAACCAGGTCTGATTATTTGTGTTCTTGTCAGTAGCGTGTTGTCTTGTGTATTGGACTACGATTTCTCTAGTCGGTATACATTGGACCGCTAATATATTTTTTATTTTTTTTCAATCTGGGTCAAAATCAAACCAAGGATCTTAACTCCTCGCCGCCGCAATCTACACGTGGCTACACGTAGCTGCTCCGGACCTTCGATAACGGTTCTCAAATTTTGACCCCCTCAAATTTTGTTTCGGTTCCGCCGCTGATTGTTGTAAATACTTCTTTATTGGCAATGCCAAAGTAGGATGAAGCCATTAACCAGATGCTTTTTCCAGCCTTTCTTCTTCTCCAACTGAAAAAGCTGCCGTCTTCATTCCCACCAGTTCTCCGTTGTAATTGCTCCCTTTTTAGTGCATCTTTTTCAAATTGCTCCGATAATTTTTGGGTCACTGAAATTGAAGATGAAGATGAGAAATACTCCCGCTTGTTGCGAAAATGCGCCGAATCATCAAGCTTACACCATGGCAAAGCAATCCATGCGAAATTTATCAAAACTGCGATTCACCCTTCGGTATATTTACAGAATCATCTGGTTAACATGTATGTGAAATGTGGGGATTTTGTGGATGGTCTCCAGGTGTTTGAAGAAATGCCCAAAAGAAATGTAGTGTCCTGGACTGCTGTTATTGCGGGTTTTGTTCAGCATGGTGGTTCTTTGGAAGCTCTTTCTTTGTTCTCCCGGATGCACAAGAGTGGAAGTAAGCCTAATGGGTTTACCTTTGTTAGCGTTCTCCAAGCGTGTTCTTTCTCCAATAGCTTGATGCCTGCGTACCAAGTTTATGGGATGATTGTTCGGTTTGGGTTCGAATCAAATATTTATTTGGTGAATGCTTTTTTGACTTCATTATTGCGCCATAAAGAATTTGGAGAGGCTTTGGATGTTTTTGAGAAGTGTTTAGATAGGGATATTGTGTCTTGGAATGCCATGTTGGCTGGTTATTTGCAGTATTCTTATTCGGATGTTCCGGGTTTTTGGTTTAGGTTGAATCGGGAGGGGGTGATGCCGGATAAATATACTTTTGCTAGTGTTCTGACTGGGTTGGCTGCTCTTTCTGATCTTGAATCGGGCTTGCAAGTTCACTCAAGGCTTGTTAAGTCTGGTCATGGAAGTGAGATGTGCGTAGGGAATTCTTTGGTAGACATGTACTTGAAAAATCAAAACTTGGTGGATGGTTTTAAAGCATTTGAGGAAATGCCTTCCAAAGATGTGCACTCCTGGACTCAAGTGGCTGCTGGGTGTCTATATTGTGGTGAACCTAGCAAGGCACTAGAGATTATTGAAGAAATGAGAGAGGTGGGTGTAAAACCAAACAAATTCACTCTTGCTACTGCCTTTAGTGCCTGTGCCAATTTGGTGTCTTTAGACGAGGGGAAGAAAATTCATGGGTGGAGAATTAAACTTGACGATGAGGTTGACGTGTGTGTGGATAATGCTTTGTTGGACATGTATGTAAAATGTGGATTGATGGATGGAGCATTGGGTGTTTTCCATTCAATGAAAGACAGAACTGTTGTTTCGTGGACCACAATGATAATGGGGTATGCACAAAATGGACATGCCAGGGAAGCTTTAAATATCTTCAGTGAGATGAGGGTGGAGGGTCCCGAACCTAATTATATTACCTTCATATGTGTACTTTATGCATGTAGCCTAGGAGGATTCATCGATGAAGCTCAGATGTATCTTTCCTCCATGACTGATGACTATGGAATATTACCTGGAGAGGATCATTATGCATGTATGGTAAATCTCCTTGGTCTAGCTGGACGCACAAAAGAAGCCGAGGAACTAATCCTAAAAATGCCATGTCAACCGGGAGTGCTGGTATGGCAAACTTTGCTGGGTTCTTGTCAACTTCATGGGGATATGAGTACTGCAACCCGTGCGGCAGAGCATGCTTTAAATCTAGACAAGAATGACCCTTCAACTTATGTATTGTTAAGTAACATGTTTGCCGGTACAAGCAATTGGGATGCTGTGGGGATGTTGAGAAAACTAATGGAAAGTAGGGATGTGAAGAAAAGGCCTGGTTCTAGTTGGATTAGCTGAATGGAGATCAGTCAGGACCAAAATAACATAAAGGATTTTAAAAGAATGGGAGTTGACAAGGGCAAAACATCCTAACGCTTATCACAGTGGTACATTTCTGGAGTGCCTGAAGTCATTTGCGCAGGCTCACATTTCTTACTAGTTGAAAGGTGCACTACCTACGCTGAGAATCTTCCTGCTTTTTTGTCTGTATCTTGTTTCTTTCTTGGCCTTAGTGACTACTGGTACATTTAATGAATTAGGATCCTCTCCATTTCAAATGAACTGAAGAGTCTCTATTTCATAGTCCAGATTTAAAATGCGTTGGAATGTGACATCATAATGATGTGAGAGAGATGATGATAGATAATATACAAAGAATGGAGACTCCATTTCACTTGAAATGGAGAGAATCCTACTCCACATCTGATTGCCTTAATATGGGAAGTGGATATATATGCTCTCCCCCTTCGTGGATATAGCGAATCAGGGGGTGACTTTTGTTCCAAACTCTATAGTGTAGTCTTCATAATAATTTTCCATAAACCTCTTTCTTATTTTATACTCCCTCCGTCTCAAAATTAAAAATATATTTTGATTTTGTAGAATCAATTAGCGGAATTTTAAAAGTCAAAATTATTATAATTTCATTCAAGTTTTGAAAATAACAAATATGATAATTAATAGTGTTTTATAGTTAGTTTACAATTATTATATTTATTTATATTAAAAGTTCTGCTAATTGATTTTAAAAAATTAAAATATATCTCTAATTTTGGAATAGAGAGAGTACATAACTTTCTATTGACTGATTTCTCAAGTACATAATGTCGTGCTACAATTTAAGGTTTATTTTAATTTTCTTATTTCTTGTTGAAAAACTTAGAAAACCTCTTAGGTACAAAGGGCCTGAAAATGGGTTTCAAATGATGGGAAAATATATACTCACCCAGTAAGGGTTAAATATGAAGTCACCCGGTAAGGGCAAAATGTAAACTCAAACAGGTAAGTAGCTAATTATTTCTAGAGAAATGATATTTGCACATGTAATTTTGATATTTTTATATGTGCTCATCTCAGTCTCTAAAATCACTCTACTCTTTTATGAGAGAACTACGTGAAAATATCAAAATTACATGTGGACTAAGGGTGACAATATAAACTCAAACAATAGGTAAGTTGTACGTATTTATTTTATATGTTATTTTTTTTTTAACATACACAACCAAATATGAACGCTATTGAGAACCCAATCGATTATGAAAGCAGCAACAAAAGCATAACAATCAACTACAGTAGCAACCTATCAAGCATCGGCTTGGACACGACATGATACACGACATGCTTCGACACGATATGGGATACAACATTTTCCTGAAAAACAAGATACGACATGCTTCGACACGATATGGGATACAACATTTTCCAGAAAAACAAGATACGATATGTGTCTGGATATAAATATGTAGTACCCTCACATCGAAATATGTAAAAAAAATTGTTTATGTATTAAGATTTAAGTTATTAATAATACTCCATCCGTTTTTAAAAGATTATCGTTTTAAAAGAATTTAATTTATTTGTCGTTTACAACTTTCTAAGAGAATAAATTATTTACTTTCTTATATCACCACTACATTCCCTCATTGTCCTAAGAAATGTTCTCCCTTGTATTAATAGTTTTCAACTTCCTATAAAGGGGCAGTGATAAAATTTTAAATAAATTTTAATTGTTAAATTATAGTATTAAATGCCTTTTTTAATCAATGTGTAAAAATTTTATAGGACAATCTTTTAGACACGGAGATACTAATATCTTTACTTTTTGAGTGAAAATATGGTGCTAGGATAAGTCAAGAAATACTATTAGCATCCATATTTAACTTTTCAATAATTCTGGGGTGACAGGGTTTGGGGACATTATTGGTGATCGGCTGATGTGGTTGTGCCACATCAGTATGAGAGAGGAAGAGAAACAAAAAAAAAGGAGCTCTTCTACGGCGACAGGGTTTGTGCGACCGGTCTAGCGACCGGCCGGAATTTTTTTTTTTTTTTTTTTTTTTTTAAAATGTCTCCCAAATAATTTATAAGATTTATTGGAACTGGAATTTTTACAGAAAAAAGTGTTTTTGATGTCATTTGGATACACGTAAAAAATATGCCTTTACAGACTGTACAGGCATATTTTTTACGTGTATCCAAATGACATCAAAAACAATTTTTTCTGTAAAAATTCCAGTTCCAATAAATCTTATAAATTATTTGGGAGACATTTTAAAAAAAAAAAAAAAAAAAAAAATTTCGACCGGTCGCTAGACCGTCGCACAAACCCTGTCGCCGTAGACTTTTTGAAAAAAAAGTGGCCAATACACGGAACTTTTCATGCTCTTCTCACTTTGCCAAACACTCTCCATCTCTAGCATCAATATTCTCTCTCAGACGCCAAACGCAGACGCCGAACTCTGGTTTCCCTGAACAAGCTTCCTCCTGAAATAACACCAGCTTTCAAGGTATCATATTCCTATTTCGTATCCTCCTCCTCCTCCTCCTATCATTACTCCCGCATACGCCTAAATTCCCAAAACCCTAAAATTTGTGCATACTCTTATTTTAGGTGAAAATTTTGTGCAAACTCTTTGAGAATTGAAAAGGAAGGGATTCTCTAATTGGGAGAGGCAGGTAGATGTCTTACTGTAGTTTCTTTGCATGTTTTATTTGATGTATATTCTCGTGTGTATAGGCAGTAAGATTGCTGTTATAGAGAACGTGGGTGCTACTGAGGTGAGTTCATTAAACTTCCCCCATTGATTTTTTCTTTTATTTTTTGGGCTTTTCAAGTCTTTAATAGTTGTTGTAGCTTTGCAATGCTTCTAATCTGTTGATTTCATTTGCAAAAAGTTGAGCATTATGGAATTATGTACTGTTCCTTTGCAAGATCAATTTGACTGCATTGATTTGTCTGACAATGAGATAGTTAAGTTTGAAAATTTTCCCTATCTAAATCGACTCGGTACTTTGTTGATAAACAACAATAGAATTACCAGTATTAATCCTAGCATTTGGGTTAAAAATTTGTGCAAACTCTTTAAGAATTAAAAAGGAAGGAATTACTCTAATTGAGAGAGGCAGGTAGATGTCTCAATTTGGTTCAACTGTACAAATTTGATCTATCTACTTTCATTGTTTCAGAAAATAGAAAAGCACTCTTTTTTTGCTTTCTGTGTGTTTTTTATTTATTATTATTTTTTTGTTGCTAATTATGTTTTTTTTTTAATTTTGTCTTTCGTTTCTCTTTTTTAACTGAGAGTTAAATCAAAACAAGAAAAGAAATTTTGAGGTGACTTTTCAATCTTCATGTTGATATATACTCGTACTACTGTGAATGGGCAAAATATGGGGTATTTTCTTTGACAAAATAATAAGTATTTTTCAGAACTAGAAGTGCATACAAATATCAACAGTCGGGGTAAAAACATCATTTTTAAGCAATATTAACCATCATTTTTTATTGATAAGGCTACATTAAAAAAGTGAAAAAGAGGGAATTTTTTTATATATCTATGGCATGTAGTTAATATATTTTTATAAATTTGCAGAAATGGCATGTAGTGATGAGTTTCATTCAAGTATGAGAATAAATGATATTGAGGAATGTGTTATGGCGGAGGATTTAAAGTGAAGAAGTTAATGAAGTGATTAGAGATTCGGAAGTAGGAATGGAATTTGGTTCCGTTGATTTATACATGAAATATTACACTAATTATGGTAACCAAAATGGATTTCCGGTGAAAATAAAATCTACGAAAAAAGGAGAAAATGGAGAGACTAAATTTGTGGTTCTTGCATGAGCTCGATCAGGATGTTCAATAAGCAAGTTAAAGAATGCCTTAAACATACGCCCTGTTAGCAAAGCTGGTTGCAATGCTAAGATTATGGCTGCAGTAGTCAAAGACAAAAAAGTGCGAGTAAAGAATCGGATTATGAGCAAGTATGTGAAAAGGAGACTTGAACTTAACGATAGAGCTGGTATTAGACCAAATAAAAATTTTAGTTCTTTCTTGGTTGAAGTTGGTGGGCATGAAAATGTGTCATTTTCACAGAAAGATTGTTACAATTATCTTGACAAAGTTAGGCAGTTAAGACTTGGTGATGGGTATGCTATGGCACTTCAAAACTACTTCCAAAAAATGCAAGCTAATAATACAAATATTTATTATTTGATGAATTTGGATGATGATGGGAGACTACAGATTGTCTTTTGGGCAGATGCAAGGAGTAGGGCAGCTTATGAGGAGTTTGGGGATGCCATTACCTTTGACACAACATACTTAACTAATAAGTATGACATGCCATTTTCCCCATTTGTTGGAGTTAATCATCACGGTCAGTCAATACTCTTAGGTTGTGGAGTAATATCTCATGAGGATATTGAGTCATTTATTTGGCTTTTTAAAACTTGGTTTGCGTGTATGAATGGTCGTGCTCCTACCACAATAATCATTGAGCAAGATAAAGTAATGAAGAAGGCTATTGAAATTGTGTTCCCAAATGCGCGTCATAGGTGGTGCCTGTGGCATATTATGAAGAAGTTGCCTGAGAAATTAAGTGGTTGCAATCAATATGAATCTATCAAATATTCAATGCAAAAGGCAGTTTATGATTCATTAACTTGTAAAGGATTTGAAGAGCGATGGGTTAGTTTCATTGAGAATTTTAACTTGAAAGAGAATGCATGGTTGACTAGGTTATACGATGAGAGAAATTGTTGAGCGCATGCATTTTTAAGGAATACTTTTTGGACTAGAATGTCCTCAACTAAAATAAGTGAAAGTATGAAAGCTTTTTTTTTATGGTTATGTGAATTCAAGGACAACCTTAAAACAATTTGTTTGAGCAGTATGAGAATGCATTAAGAAGTAAGGTGCAAAAAGAGAATGAGGCGGATTTCAATTCCTTCAACCATTGGATTCCATGCATTACTGATTATCCATCACTACAAGAAATAGGCTCATCAGCAACCGCAGACGGTCGCAGATAAACATTATTGTTATCTTTTGTCCTCCCCGAAACATTCATCATAGTGTTAAACACATTGTCAAACACATTCTTCCCAATATGCATCACATCTAGATTATGATGAATCAAATTTGTAGACCAATAAGGCAGTTCCCAAAAGATGATTCTCCGAACCCAGTTATGAGATTCGCCAAACCCATTGATTATGTTTGTGGCATCAACCTTACCAAATGGAATAACCGGAAATCTCATCACACGATCTCGCATCTCCGTTCCCGACAATCGCGGTGCAGGCATATCATTGTCTACTTCCCTTTCCTGAAGTGTTCTCTATTTCTTCGAAACAGGTGATCTACCGGTAAGAACCGACAATGACAGTCAAACCAACAGAGCTTTCGACCTTTTGATATATTAAACGACTTTATATGCTCCATACAATACGGACAAGCCAACTTCCCGTGTGTACTCCATCCAGCTAACATACCATAAGTTGGGAAGTCACTTATAGTCCACATAACCGCTGCTCTAAGGTTGAAATTTGTTTTTGTTGCAACATCCCAAGTCTGTACTTTATCCTCCCACAATACCTTCAACTCGTCTATAAGAGGTCTCAAGTAAATATCTAAGTTCTTTCCAGGACTCTTAGGACCAGGAACCACGAGTGAAAGAAACAAGTATGGTTGTTTCATACACATCCAAGGAGGCAAGTTGTACGGAGTAACAATCACAGGCCAACATGAGTACGGAACAACTGAGTGGCCAAACGGATTGAAACCATCGATGGACAATCCAAGCCTCACATTTCTAGGTTCCAATGCAAATTCAGGATGTGCTAAGTTGAAATCTTTCCAAGCCTGCCCATCTGTAGGATGATTTAGTTCTCCATCTTTAGCTGGAGATTTCGCATGCCAACTCATATGTTCAGTTGTTCTTAAAGACATGCACAATCTTTTTAGCCGATGTGTTATTGGAAAATACCTTAGAATCTTAAACGGTATACTTGATTTTTTTGTAGTCACACCCTCTTTATTAGGCCTAAACCGATCATGACTGCAAAACGTGCACCTTGTTATCTGTTTATTTTCCTTATAAAACAACATGCAATCGTTGGGACATGCATTTATCTTTTGGTATCCAAGGCCCAACTTCTTCACTATTTTCTTACAAAAGTAATAGTTACCAGGTAATTTGTCACTGTCAGACAACATACTCTTAATGGCCTTCAAGAGCGACTCAAAACACTCATGGCTTATGTTGTGATCAGCCTTGATGTTAAGTAATGTGGCCACTGCAGACAATGTAATGTGTTTGGTGCAACCATGCCACAATGGCTCGCTACCCTAGTCTAACAACTTAAAGAAGTCTTTGGCATTAGAATTCATAGGTTGCTCTCTGCCTTGTTCCCAATCAAAATCGGGCCCTGCAATATCATGAACCATTTCATTCATACGATGAGTACTACTGCCCGAATTGTGTACTTGTGTGATGCCATCATCTCTTCTCTGCCCATGTGCCCACCAGCATTCTTCGTAATTTCTCATGAACTCAGAAACAAGTAAATGATAGTTTACCATGTCTCTGTCCATATAATTTACATTCTTACACTTCAAACATGGACATCGTATCTGCGACTTACCATTTATACATTCTGGGTGACTATACGTATACTCCAAAAACACTTGGCAATCAGCTCTAAATTCAGCTGTAGCACCTATCTGGGCACTTGACTTTCGTCGTGCCATCCAACTACGGTCTGAATAGAGGTCCATGATTCCACGGTACCTATGTTGACATGAATTATTGTATTCCCTTGTTAGAGATTTATAATTCAACTCAATCCCATTTATGATGCTTATAAATACATATAGATGTATATGTACATATATAACATGAGTGTGCATCATATATGATTATTCGGGAATTGAACAAGGATACATGCCAAAACAAATTTACACAGCTTGAGATCGACTACCCAAAAAGGCATGATATATTGTTGTCATCCTACATATTTTAACTGATACCAATTCAGCTCAATCCCATTTATTGTTGAATACGAATGCATATCGAAATTCCTAAAAATAACTTGCCTCAGCTCTATCGAAATTCCTTTTCTTTTTGTATCCATACATCAAGGTAATTTAATCAAAGTTTAGGTTTCTTTTTCATTTTATTTAAGCTTCTCAAAATTGGGCTCAAACTGACTTGTTTTCTCACTTTTTCACAAAAAACTATTTTTGACACTTCTCCATTTCTCCAATTTTGGCTACTTGGATAGTCTAAGCATGTGTATTTTAGTTTCCTAAGGTTACTTTTATCATCATCTCACTTTACTTGGCCATCTAGCCAATTTTAACCTATTAAAGCTCACTTTAGGCTCTATAATGGATCCTAACTTGATTTTCTTAGTAGCTTTGGTCATTGCAATGATTAGGAATCATCACAAGCACGAGTTAACAATTTTATATGAGTTCATTGTAGTCTTATAAGATCAGGCACTAAAGGTCACCCAAAACAGTCCACTTTTTGGGCTTAAAATGTGATTTTTCACAAGTTTAATGCTCAAAACAGTTTAGGCTTGGTTTCTTTAGCTTGTGTAGCTTACTTATGTCATATTATGACTATTGAAACTTACCCACATGGTCCAGGTATGGAAATTCTATACTTAGGTCTTAGTTGCCACTTAAAGCTTACTTTTCATGGATTTTAAATATGAAATTTGGTCAATACACAACACAGACCACAACTAAGTTAAGGAACACCTTTTAAATGATATGTGTAGACAATATAGGGACTCCATACTGTCTTAAAACTTCAGTTGCAAAAATTTGCTATAATAGTTCTCATATAGGCATAGATTTGACTATAATTTTATAAACAGTCCACATGTAGGCAAAAGAAACCTTTAAGCATTTAAACAACTTTAAAATCATGATAATAAAATTACCCTATATCCATTATCATGCTTGTATCAGTTAGCTAACTTCTTCACATCTAAAATGGTTCATTCAAGGTACTTTAGGCATGATTAAGTACTAAATTATACTAACAGTCCTCAAGCCTTCCATTATAAATAGTATTACATCAAATAATTGCTATATACTTCGGATTCATGGTTTTCATGATTTTGACCAAAACATCCCCTTTGTATTTCTTCAATGCTCTTAAATCAACATGCTTATGTTTTTTTCAATATCTAAGCAATATATAAAATTAATCAATACCAATAATATGATGGCTATACAAATTGACTGAAAATAAAGAAGAACCTCTTTATACTGCAAATAAAGTCCCCTTTTTTGGAAGCCCCCTTTCCTAGTTGTGACACCCCCAAAATAGGTATACATCACCCATTCTGAGTTGTCATTACATGGTTCAGAAACAACTACCACTTTAATATTACAACATGTAAACTACGAGTTTAAATACAGATATTGCCATCTAGACAATATCCAAATACAAATAAATCCCCATCATAATTATTGATACATTATTTTACAAAAATGGTGAGGACTACTAAACAACTCTCCCTAAAACCTTCATTCCATACCCCGACTCGTACTCGCTATATTCTCGCCTCCTGAGAAGAAAAATGGAACAAAAAGGAAAAGGGTGAGCTCAACTAGCCCAGTAAAGAATATTATGACTAAGATAATATACAACAAATTATCGTTAGTCTTCAACAGGGAAAAATCTAATAGAATAGAATAGACAACAAATTTTAAATCAATATTCGCAGCGGAAAATATTAATTCATAGAAGAGTTACGTAGAGGATGAAATCTACTAATGTCTATGAATTTAACAGTCCATCAACAATATTTTTATCCATGTAACATCAATCAATGCACATCTTGAATCATATATTCATCCTTGCACTACAGGCCAATGATATTCATCTGTTAGTCATGTTCATCTAAACACATGTTCATCTTTGCACTACGGGCCAAAGATATTCATCAGAAATCATTCATCTTTGCACTACAGGCCAAAGATATTCAGTAATATCATCATTTAAGACTGAGGATGATGAAAAAATATTTTTAAAGAAACGAATCCAGTGAAACAAAATGACAAGGATTAAGGATTAAGGATTCGTACTTTGTTTTACCCATGTCCAAAAATACCTCAAAAATTATCATAGTGGTGTAAAATTCAAGAATGATCAAAACATGAATACAATCAAAGCTAGTATCCACAATAGATATTTTAGACGAAAAGAAAAAATTTTCATTTTTTGATGAATAGTGTCGTATTCGTGAATAATGTCGTATACGTTAATAGTGCCGTATACGTGAATAGTAACTCCGACACCAAAAGTTCCAAATTTGATAAAAACTTCAGATCAATATTTCAGCATAATGATATTGAAGAAATAATATCATTACGAAAAAATAATATCCCTTACCTCGGAAAGACAGTACTTCTAACTAGAATACTGGATATAGGCTATAACTTGAACTTTCACCGTATAGCAATACTCAAAGTATACTCAAAATACTCACAAGAATACGCTCGATAATATAGAGAGAGAAAACTTCAGTTTCTGGTGTGATTTTCAATTCTAACCTAAGCACCCTATTTATAGAAAAATGCTTAGAACACCAAAGCAGAAAATTTAATATAATAATAATATATATAACAAATTCTCTACGCACACTTTCTAGATTTTGAATTCAGCATTTACATCACATGTTAGGCTACCCACAAACAAAAAAAACGTTTTTCATTTTTAAATATTTTAAACTTCCAAAAATCAATTATTTCGTAGCTTCGGAACTTCAATAATTCACAATAAATAGCCCTTTTGTCAGAAAATTCGAATCTTGCGAGTTTTTATAGTAAATTCAATTCTATACAATTTTGAAGAAGAAAGTTTTTCCAAATTCCAAACAGAAATTGACCGAAATCCACAAACGGGTGATTTTAGAGGCTATAATCAAATTTCAGTCAATAAATGGGGTCCACCGACATGTTTAACATGTTTTAAACATTTATTGCAACAAAAATACACTTCCTCCTCGTATACTCATATATCCCACATTCGTTGTAAAAATATCACCATTATTATATTATTAAAATATAATATATATATATATATATTTAAATGAATTATTTTATTAGAAAAAGATAAAATATTAATTTTCAACAATTATCACATTAAAAATTTTCTCCATCTATATCCACATAAAATCAATATTTTCTTCATCATATGAATCAATAATTAATTATTCACAAATAATATTACAGAATCACAATATTGACAACCAGGCAGTTCCCAGGAAAGAGGGGGCTTTCCAATAAGAATTTCTCCTTACTGGCGCGCAATTAGGTGACCAAACCTCTCCTTAGACAGAACTTTCTAGACATTGCCAATAATGTTATCTAATAATATTATTCAGATAATACGAATTATTGCTTCAATAATGAAAAATACTGTGTAATGACAATTATTGAAACAACAACAATATAAAATATCAACGCAATAATTATTAAATCAATAAAATACTGAACAGTAATTACTGTAACCATTATTGAGTAGTGTCTTCTTACGTAAGAGTCAATAATTGGTGCAATACCGTGTGCTACTGTGCAACAACGCGTATTACCGTGTTTTAACCACCGGGTATTCCAACAGTGTAAACGGTAACAACTACGCCGTTATTTTTAAACAACTTATATTTGTCATTTTCTTCCTCCAATCGCTTTCCGTTATGGGGCCCACACATGGCTGCGCCGTCGTACGAATATTCCACGACCAAACGAATATTCCCGACAACAATTAATATTTTATAACCACTTGCTTATTTTGAAATATTTGCGTATTTTACCCATAACTATCCACATTAATCAAATCAACCCTTACTATTCAAAATAATAATTAAAGGAAATTAAATTTCATTTATTAATTATTTGGGGTCTTACACTAGTGCCTCTTTATACTGCAAATTACATCACATAAATCAGATTGAGGAAAAAGTAATAATGCAATAGACTCAACTCAAAAGTAATGAACACATAATGATAATATCAGAAATGATAACAATTGAAAAGTTTTATTGAAATAATTTCAATGTAGAATATACATATATGAAAAAGAGAGAGAGAAAGGGAAGTATATATATATATATATATATAAACTGAGTACCTCCCGTGGCGGTGGACCGGTGGCGACGGCCGGCGTCTCTTCCCCTTCTTCTCTTCTCCCCCCTTTCTCCCTCTTCTTTTTGTCTGAGCTCCCTCTTTTTTTTTCGCGTCTGCTGTGTCGAGTGAGTGACTGAATCTGTTAACATAAAGTTTGATCAGCGACCGCCATCAGCGATCGCATGTGGTCGTTGATTTTTAATGACATGGACTTATCAGCGACCGCTTGCGGTAGCAGATATTAAGTGGTCGCACAAAACCTTGGCGCCAACATTTTCAGCCAAAATTTTGGAGGCAAATTTATACTAGCGACTGATCAGCGACCGCATGCGGTCGCTGTTAAAAATATAGCGGCTAGATTGCATAACGGTCGCAGATAACGGTCGCTGTGACTAATATCAGCGACCGATGGTGCGGTTCGGTCGCTGATAGTGTTGGTCGCTGTTAGACCTTTTCCTTGTAGTGCATTTGAGAAACAATTTCAAGATGCTTATACCACGACAAAATTCAAGGAATTTCAAGAAGAGGTAAAAGGGAAGCTTTATTGTGTCATTGATTCAGTTAAAGTAGAATGTGATTTTGAGGTATACGATGTTACACAAGATATGTTTGGAGGGACTCGCGAAGCCACTTTTAAAGTTTATTTTAAAAAAGATGAATGTACCATTAAGTGCAACTATCAATTATTTGAGCTCAGGGGAATATTATGTAGACATGCCCTTACGGTGTTGTTGAAAAAACGAGTTCGAATCTTATCAGATAAATTCATTCTTCGAAGGTGGAGGAAAGACGTGAAGAGGTGTCATAAGAAGGTTAAGATCATATACTCTGACTGGACGTTAAATCCGAAAAATGAACATTTTTATAGGATGTGCAACTCTTTTTATGAAGCGGCAGACTTGGCGACAGATAATGAAGATAACACAAAAGTTGTTATGCATTGGATTAAAAGGCTTGTTAATGTACTAAACAAAAATAATGGAACATGTGAAAGTAATCAGTCGAATCCTTCCAGACAAGACATCTAAATGGGTAGTGGTTGTAAAGAAATCAACAATATTCGTAGTCCTTTGTCGGCTCATCGTAAAGGTCGGCCCCGCTTTAAAAGGCTTCAGTATAAGATTGAGAAAGTTGTTAGAAATATAAGAGTGAGGAAAGGGAAAAAGAAAGAGAAAGAGAAAGGGAAAGGGAAAGACAAGGCCATTGAACATAACATGGATTTGACTAATTTGGTAAATCTTTTTCTTTAATTTTTTAAATGTCTTATTTTAATGCTTTTTATTGTGTAGGGTTCTTAAGGTGGCTATTTTGTAAGCATACTCAATAACAATTATCAAGCTGAACATGATCCAGAAGACTACATAAGACATGGTGCAATAGATCTTAATTCACAGTTTTGTCACTAATTTATATGAATAGATCATATTCTTAGAGGCTTTAATGATCATTTTTTAAACATTTCAGACTAAAGACTTCTCCACCAATGCAAATGTTGAATCATCACATGTTGATGACTTTCCATTTGCCATAAATCATGATGTCTATTATGGAGGAGGTTTCCCCATTCATTTTCAGATACAATGTCTTATTTTACTGCTTTCTCTTTCATTTTGTGGTGTCTTATTGGGTGTTATTTGTTGCATAAAACCACCATTTTATTTTTCTTGTTGTAGGATTACTATAACCTATATTGGAGGAGTGGTGAAGGATGTGATCCGAACAAGAGGAGCGAATAAAAACAGAGGTGATGCCTGACTGTGAAAATATAATATTTTCTATATTGCATGTACATAAATTCTTGAAATAATAGATTGTATAAACTATATGTTTGTTAAAAGTTATTGTGAAATGTCATGCATTTTGACTTTATACTAACATCTGTCACCACCTAGAAACTGCAACTGAGATCATGATTATTATATAAAAAAAATTTCGGTAACCACAATGAAAATCAGGCCATAATACCGTGACCAAAAAATCTATTGTCCCTGTAAAAGTCACTAAATACCAAAACATGATAGACAACGGAGGAATATAAGTAAGGGTGTAAAATGAGTAAATAGTTCGGGCTTGATTCGTATTTGTTCGACTAAAAGTTTAATTCGAACTCACCTCGAAATATAAATAATTCAAATATGATTAAATTTTAAAATTCAATAAATTACTCGTATCTTCTCAAATTACAATTTTCTTTTGATAATTGGATTATATTCATTTGAAAAGATCAAACTGTTCGAGTTCGATTCAAGACCGTGTTTGACTCGGTAGTTAAACGAGTTTCAATTAAATCTTATTTTATACTCAATAAATTTTATAAACCAAATTTAAATAACTCAATACTCGGCTTGATTTATTTATAGCCTTATATATATAACAGGGCTGAAAGAGGAGGATGCTAATTAGAGAAGACAGTAATATATTGTTTAAATATATGGGGATGGGGATGGGGATGGGGATGGGGATGCGAGTGCGTCTGAAAGGGGGACGGGGTTGGGCTTGGGGTTGGGGTTGGGGTTGGGGTGATGGGAGCCCAGGCATGCTCCCACTAGTCCCTTCCTAACTAGGACCACTGCCAACAACTGGGGCTCAGAAAAAACCAAGTCCACTGAATTTGCTATAATAATACTTTACATTACATTACATTACATAGAGGAGGAAATTATTTTCTACATGGGGATGAAACTGGTGACATCATGTTCAATCACATCTATTTTTATTTTAATGAATGGCAAAACTAAAGAAATACTCACAATAGTTAGTTGGTTTTACTGATTATATTATATTAACTTTTAATTTTTTAAATTATACCACTAAACTAATTATTATTTTAAAATTGGGTCATTCCGTTAAAAAAATAAACGGTAGTTAATTTTTTATCTACAAAACTAATGAATTTCCCACTGTAGTTGACAAATTTTACTGATTACACCATTGAACTTTTAATTTTTTAAATTACCCAATCAAACTAATTAAAAATAATTATTTTAAAAAATTATTATTATTTTAAGTAAAAAATATTAGAAACATTTTTTTCTTCATAAAATGAGTAGAGTTTCATTAAATATAGATTCAAAAAATTAAAGTAATTTTAAATTAAATTAATGTCAACTTAATTTTTTTTAATAGAATGACCCATTCTCAATATTAGATTTTTAAAAAAAAACTAAAAATAGAAATTAAAATAAAAAATAGTAAAAGATAAATAAAAAAATTGATTCAATTTTTTCAAAAAAGAAATTAATAATTTTTATAAATAAATACTATTTTCAAGAAAAAAATTTGGAAAATTCTTCATATTTTAAAAAAATGAGTAAAATTTTATAAAATATAGATTCAAAAAAATAAACTTTATTTTCAAAGGAAAAAAAAGATCTTTTTTTTAAAATCAGTAAGGTTTCATAAAACTTAATTTTTTTTAAATCTATATTTTATGAAACTTTACTCATTTTATGGAAAAAATTAAAGTTTTTAATATTTTTTACTGAAAAATAATTATTTTTAAAAATATTTAAAATAATTATTTTTTAATTAGTTTAATGAGATAATCTGAAAAATTAAAAGTTCAATGGTGTAATCAGTAAAATGTGCCAACTACAGTGGGTAATTTATTAGTTTTGTAGATAAATAATTAACGTCCGTTTATTTTTTTTAACGGAATAACATAATTTTAAAATAATAATTAGTTTAGTGAGGTAATTTAAAAAATTAAAAATTCAATTGTATAATCAGTAAAACTTGACTACGATGAATATTTCATTAATTTTACCGTTTAATGAATTCTTTGAGATCCCATTCAAGAGCACAAGAAAGCAATAATTTCATGAGAGAATCGATCTCCTCAAGATCTGAAATTGAAAGAAGGTTAATTAAATATAACCACTATCATTAATTATTCTAATAATATATATATATATATATATATATATATATATATATATATTCTTTGATTAAGATTAGGATTAGGATATAAATTAGTCTTTGAGCGTAAAATTAAAATTATTATTGAAGAGGAGAGGAGAGAGTGATAGAAAAAGAAGAGAGAGAGAGATTAGTGAAAGAGAGAGAGAAAAGAAAAGAGATATGGAAAAGAAGATTGAGAAAACAATGAAGAAAAAAAATCAGATAGAGAGAATTCAAAAAGGGAGCCCTATTTTTAAGAGTCCTTCTATGGGGACAGGAATATTAGACCGGAATATTGGACAGGTCTATTTTTTTTTTTTTTTTTTTTTTTTTTTTTTTTTTTTGGTGACTCTCAAAAAATGTATAGTATTTATTCCAATAGGAATTTTTATAAAATATAGTGTTTTGGGTGTAATTTGGATACATATATAAATACAGGGTTATACAGACTGTATAACCCTGTATTTATATATGTATCCAAATTACACCCAAAACACTATATTTTATAAAAATTCCTATTGGAATAAATACTATACATTTTTTGAGAGTCACAAAAAAAAAAAAAAAAAAAAAAAAAAAAAAAAAAACTCGACCTGTCCAATATTCCGGTCCAATATTCCTGTCTGCCTAGAGTTTTCCTATTTTTAAATATATATATTTTTTATGTGAGACAAAAACATGCGTAAATATTGAAAATACATGTAAAAATATCATTATCCAAAAAAAAGGAAGGGAAATAGGAAAAAAATTAATAGACAAAAAAAATGAAACTAACACACCCTCCTTGCTGCCACCAATGATCTAACACTCAAACTTCATGGATATAACGAGGCCAGTCATACCACTGGGCCAAATACCAACTAGTTTTCACTTAAACTTTCCTTTGCCATGAAAGTTTGGATGCCATCAGATGCAATTTGTTCTGTTAATGCTGCAATCTCTTCATTTGCTTCAGCAAGTAGTTTTTGTACGTGTTATTATCTCTTCATCAACCTCTCCAAGCCCAACCTCACTTTCATCAGCACATTTGCATATCCGACGACAGCAATCTCCTTTTCTTGTATATAACTACTTATTACCTGAAATGGCATAATTCAGGAGCTACATAATAATCCTTTCCTTTCACAAAAACAGTCCAATTTATTTTTGTTTTGTTTTGTTTCACAAACATGCAGATTCTACGTTTTAGTAGTACCAAATATAACAGTTGAGATCATAATATATATAAACTTATAAATATACGTACGTACCTCAGAGATCACACAATGAACATGAGATACAAAGTGACATTCTTGGCAGTAATAAGTTGGATGAAGGAGATGTCGTCTCTCCTCACACGCATCACAGTATAGTTCAGCATTTTCGTCTTCCTCGGGGAAGTCTCTGATGGGAGAGTACGTGAGACTGAGGGGATGCAAGTGACACTTGTGTTTGACGGTAGGCAGTAAATCTGACCTCCGGGACAAACAATGGGCATGTATATAGAAATCACAGCCGTCGCAATGTAAGAAGGGGTACTCGAATTTTTTATGACATTTTATGCATTTGATATCCCCATGAAGTTTAGGACCAGGTATAGAATTTGAGAAAACAAGGGGGTGGTTGTGGAGCTCAGACTTAAGCATGGGGTACATTATTTGCTGCAACGCACATCGCGCTTCTATTTTGAAATCACAAGGAACGCATTGGTAGGAAAAACACCTGCTGCATTTCTCAAGACATAACTTACAAGAGAAAGGTTGGCTCCTTCGAATATGATCTGCTGAATCGTGGAGGGTGAGAGGATGTAGAGGGTGGATGATGTGTTGGATCTGCTGAGGTAACTGAGTACACGATTTGTGTAAGAATATCACGCAACTAATGCAGAAGGAGATCGAATCTTTCAACGGGAGGTGGCACGCGAAGCAGGGACGAGAATGACCGAAACTTTTATCACGAACGTCACAACTTATCAATGGATGTGGTTGTCGGCGTGGGTAGTAACGGCGAATTTGAGAGGTCGTATGATGATCACCAGCTTTTGAATTAGTTAGCATTATGGTAGCACAGAGAATGTCTAGTTTAAAGTTACACTCGGAGCATTCAAAGGCTAAACCAACTCTATATTCTTGACAGGCAGAGCACCGAAAATTCCTATTCACTCCCACCCGACTGCGAAGCTTGAGAGGGCTGTGTTGAGGGTGAAACGGATGGTTTATTATATCTAGGGGTAGACTGGAGCATGAATCATGAAGCAAGCGTCTGCATGATAAACAGACGTAAATGGGGGAGGAAGTGAAACCCCGATTATCAAATGAAAGCTCACACCCACCACACTGAAACTCAAAATTGATGCTTTGTTCACAGGGAATCAAGGGGTGTTGATGACTAGAAATCTGATTACTCGACCAAGAAGAATCAATTAGGGGCACCAGAGTAGCACACTTCAAGTCCAACATAAAAAAGTTGTCACAGTCGAAACAGCGGTAGCTATAAGTGCTGGTGATGTCCTTTCCGCAAGCATTGCATTGCGGTTCAGAAGACCTTTTAGGTGTGTGTGTAAGAGTTAGAGAGTGCTCCGGGTGTAAGGAGTGTGTCGTCAGCACTCGCGGGAAATCCTTGCATGTTTTGTGCAAAACGAACTTGCATGGTGTGCGAGAATATGAATGGCGGTAACCGCAAGAAAAATGCACCTCATTATCATAGACTTCCTCTCCACAAATCTCGCAGCATAGCTTTCCTCTAATTGTTCCCGCTTGATCCGTGAGTTTCAGCTGATTATGCTCATGACTGAAATGTCTAGACATCTCTCTGCTCTCCCTGTAAGTACCGCCAAGGCTCAGGTTCAGCTTCAAAAGAGGATGAAAGTGCTTGTGATGTTACAAAAATCACAAGAAAAAACTTGATCAAATAGAATCACTCTGTTTTTGTTCTTTTCAATTTACAAACACATAGAGCTTCCGGAACAAATCAAATCAATCAGCAAGTGTAGAATCTCAGCGTATCAAACCTCCTTTAAATTTGGATTTGTAAAACAAAATCTTTGGGAAAATCTCCTATTGTGTTTTGTATCTTAAACGAAGTATTTGATAATACTAGTTTAAGGGAGGGTGTTGAGTAAGTCAGAGTTTGTTACGTTCTTCTCCTAGTCTTTAGGAATAAGTTTATTTAGTGGACTTGGATTTACCAAGTCATTATGAGCTTGTTTTATAGTTTTTATATTCCTATTTTTAAGTTTGTAACATCTAGTTTATAGTTGATAGTTGTTTATGTATTGCCTGTTTAAATAGGCTTGTTTGATTCAATAAATCTATTTGCAGTAGCAGTTTCCAGCCCTCATATATTTTCTATTCCCTTAATCTCTTAACAGTGGTATCAGAGCTAATCTCAAAAGAGAGTCACTTTTGAGAGTTAATCTTTTTGATATAGCAGTAGTTATTTCTTTTCAGCTTGTTTTATTTTTTGCAGCAACAGGAAATTAATGATGGCTACAGACAACTTTGTTCAACCGACTATTCCCCACTTTGATGGTCACTATGATCATTGGAGCATGTTAATGGAGAACTTTCTAAGATCCAAGGAGTACTGGCAAGTCGTCACAGATGGAATTACGGAACTAGGAGCCGATGCCACAATAACAGATGCATAGAAAGCATAACTAGAAACAAAGCAGTTGAAAGATCTTAGAGCAAAAAATTACTTGTTCCAAGCAATTGATCGCTCAATTAATCTTGGAAACGATTCCTTGCAAAGACACCTCCAAGCAAATATGAGATTCCATGAAGAAGAAATACCAAAGTTCAACGAAGACCAAGAGGCAGCAGCTTCAGGCACTTCGTTCAAAATTTGAGCTACTTCGAATGAAGACAGGAGAGTCTGTATCTGATTTCTTTTCACGATCAATGGCGATCATTAACAAGATGCGTGTTCATGGTGAAAAAATTCAATATGTGACTGTTGTAGAGAAAATACTTCGCTCAATGACACCAAAATTCAACTATGTGGTATGTTCTATTGAAGAATCAAAGGATCTTGATGA
Source organism: Panax japonicus (assembly GCA_020205505.1). Lineage (NCBI taxonomy): Eukaryota > Viridiplantae > Streptophyta > Magnoliopsida > Apiales > Araliaceae > Panax > Panax japonicus. The sequence continues at coordinate 4,245,659 of CM035098.1, read as the reverse complement.
TCTTTCAATTGATGAATTGTAGGGATCTTTATTGGTTCATGAGCAGAAGGTTAATCAACAAGAAAAGGAGGAGCAAGCTTTAAAAACCTCAACTGAAATTCAATCAAGTAGAGCTGATGGAGGACGAGGTAGAGGTCGAGGTCGGGCCTGAGGCCGAGGAGGTAGAGAAAATAATGATCGTGGTAATCATCAACAATATCATCTTGATCAATCTTAAGGAAGGGGCAGAGGAAGAGGTGGTCAGCATTTCAGTTTCTTCAAACCAAAAGCTACATATAAGTCTTTCTTCAAACCAAAAGCTACAGATAAGTCTACTGTCCAATGTTTTAGATGTCATAAGTATGGGCATTTTCAATCTGAATGTCAAGTTAATTTGCCCTATGGACATGGTAAGAGTTCTAATTTTGTAAAAAATGAAGAAGAGGCGGTTTCACTTTTGATGTTTTGTTATGAAAAAGAAGAGACAAAGAAAAATTTATGGTATTTAGACATGATTGGTTGCAACAATCATATGTGGAGAGGGTTAAATATTTTTTAAGTCACTGCACTATAGGTCGACTTACAAATAGATCACTGAATTTTTTTTATTTACATTCAACTCGCTGAACTTTAGTTTACTAACAAAACGTTACAAAAACCGTTAAGTCAAAGTTGACTTAACGGAAATGATGATGTGGCAGTTGACTTGTCTAAAAAAAAGCCTATGTGGCAGTTAGTATGCGACGTGACAGTGATGATGTGGATTTGGAGAAAAATTTTGATGAAAAAATGGAAAAAAATATTTTAAAGTATAATATAAATTTTAAAAATTAACCAAAAACAAAAAAATAAATAAAAATAATTATTTCTAATAAAAATTAAAAAAACGCTATATTTTTTTATTTTTTAATAAAAAAAATTAAAACACATTATTTTAATAAAAATAAATTTGTACTTTTACATGCAAATAATTTTTAATTTTATCAAATAATTTTTATTTTAAAATTATACAAAATTTAAATTTTATAATTTAATTTAATTAAATTTAAGAATCATTTTTATTAAAAAGAGGAGGAAAAAAACAATTCTTATTTTTGTGATTATAAGAAAATAAGTTTTTAAATAATTAGTAAAAATTATACTCCCTCTGTCCCAAATTAACTGCTCAATTTTGACTTTTTTAAGTCAAATTGACTATTTTTAGAATTAATAATTAAGCATATATAATTATATTTTTAAAATTATAAAAATTAGGATTAGTAATAAATTGTATATACTTTCTTTTGGTTATAATCTCTTCACCTATATTTTAGCAAAAATAGTAAAAAAATTAGTTTTAAAAATGGTCAATTTGACTTTAAAAAGTCAAAACTGAGCAGTTAATTTGGGACGGAGGGAGTAATTATTTAAAATATTATAAAATTAAAATATACTAATATTACAAATCAAATCTTCACTGCATATAATAAATTACTCCCATTTATCCATCATTTTATAAATATTCATTTATATGAATACAACCCAGAATAAATATGAATACTCCCCCTTATTCTTCTCCTTCAATGGGAAACCTCTATCCGATTCTACCATGGTCCAGAAGGCACAAATTTCCCCTTTCACCATCCTCACCTTACAGTTCTGCCTCTCTGGGGGCGGTGGTTCAGATTCAGATTGCGATAAGGGTTCAGATTCAGATCTAGCCCCAGATTCAGATTCATCACTTGGGCTCCCCGTCTCCTTCACGCGTGGTGGTTTCGATTCCTTCTTATCCTCCATCATAATAGCCAGTTAAATCTGAAATTAATGTTTGTTTGATATAGTATGGTTTTCTCATGTACCTTTTTACAAGTTGGGACTCAAAAGAAGGATTCTGGAATGGAACTTCCTTCCATTTTGCTCGCCAAACGGGGTAAATCTGATTGAGTGTTTTACATCGGAGGTGATGCAGTGGAAGTGGAAGGAGTGTGAGCATTCTGTAGTGAAAATGGCATAGCCTTGGCTTGGTTTCACGGTGGTTAAGCATATTGAGCAATTAGTAGATCTAGGCTTTTGGAGATGAATGATGGGTTTGAATGAGATGACGAAGGAGATGAACAATATATTTGATTATGCAGTGAAGATTTGATTTGTAATTTTAGTATATTTAAATTTTATAATTTTTTAAATAATTATAGTTGTTACTAATTATTTAAAAACTTATTTTCTTATAATCACAAAAATAAGAATTGTTTTTTCCTCCTCTTTTCAATAAAAATGATTATTTTTTTAATTTAATTAAATTAAATTATAAAATTTAAATTTTGTATAATTTTAAAATTAAAATTATTTGATAAAATTAAAATTACAATATAAATTATTTGATAAAATTAAAATAAAAATTATTTGATAAAATTAAAAATTATTTGATAAAAATTATTTGCATGTAAAAAGTACAAATTTATTTTTATTAAAAAAATGCGTTTTAATTTTTTTTATTAAAAAATAAAAAAACTGCATTTTTTAATTTTTATTAAAAATAATTATTTTTATTTATTTTCTTGTTTTTTTGGCTAATTTTTATAATTTATATTATACTTTAAAATATATTTTTTCATTTTTTCATCAAAATTTTCCTCCAAATCCACATCATCACTGCCACGTCGCATACTAACTGCCACATAGGCTTTTTTTAGACAAGTCAGCTGCCACATCATCATTTCCGTTAAGTCAACATTGACTTAACGGTTTTTGTAACGTTTTGTTAGTAAACTAAAGTTCAGTGAGTTGACTGTAAGAAAAAAAAGTTCAGTGACCCATTTGTAAGTCGACTTATAGTACAGTGACCTAGAAAGCATTTTCTACCCTGGATGAATCTTACCTAGATAATGTCAAATTTGGAGACAACTCTAAAGTCACGGTCATGGGTAAAGGAGATGTGAGTATTCAAACCAAAACCTAGATCTTTTATTCAAACCAAGCTTCTCATCTCTGATATGGCAAACACCATCTTTAATTGTCCAAGGCTGCTTCTCTTTGTTTTTCTGCGAAATTGAAGGATGTGGCAAGGTTATAGCATTATCGCTATGGTCATATAAACTTTGGTGGGCTTAAAACTTTACAGCAGAAAAATATGGTCACTGGTCTTTCTCAAATTACAGTTCCATCAACAGTTTGTGAAAGTTGTGTTGTTAGCAAACAACATCGCAATCCATTTTCGCAAGAAAAATCTTGGAGAGCAAAGAAACAGTTGGAGTTAGTTCATTCCGACTTATGTGGCCCCATTAATCCATCTTCTAATGGAGGAATACAACTCACATGAGTTTGAGGATTTCTGTGAAAGTTATGGAATCCAAAGGCAACTTACAGCAGCTTATACGCCCCAACAAAATGGTGTGTGAGAGAAAAAATCGAACAATCTTGAACATGATGCGCAACCTTTTGGAAAGGAGTGGTGTTCCAAGAAATTTTTGGCCCAAAGCTGTTAATTGGAGCATACATATTTTGAATAGAAGTCCCACTTTTGCTGTTAAAAATGTCGCATCGGAGGATGCGTGGGGTGGACTGAAACCAACAGTATATCACTTTAGAATATTCGGCTGCATTGCCTATGCTTATGTTCCTGACCAGAAAAGAAGGTAGTTGGATGACAAAGAAGACAAAGGAGAAAAGTGCATCTTTCTTGGTGTTAGTGATCAATCAAAAGCATATAAACTTTACAATCCTGACACTAGGAAGATTGTGCTTAGTCGTGATGTTATTTTTGTTGGTTATGGAATGATAATGGTGTTCAACAACAAGTCCCAATAGAATTTGATGGAGATAAAGTAAGGCAGCAACCTATTGACTCTTTCTAACAACCAGCTCCTCAAAATAGCCCAGTTGATACTCTTGAAGATGTGCAACAACTAGCTCCTCAAAATAGCCCAGTTGATGCTCTTGAAGATGTGCAACAACCAGCATCATATGTAAGACCTCAACGCATTAGAAGAAGGCCTGGGTGGATGAAGGATTATAAGGTAACTGAAATTGACCAATTTGAAGATCCACTCACACACTTTACCTTGTTTTCAGATTGCGATCCTACATATTTTAAAGAGACAGTGAAAGAATCCAAATGGAGAAAAGCGATGGATGAAGAAATAGCATCCATTGAGAGAAATAATAAATGGGAGTTGACTGATCTTCGGCAAGGGAACAAGACAATTGGTGTTAAGTGGGTATACAAGACAAAATTGAAGGAAAATGGTGAAGTAGACAAGTACAAGGCGCACTTGGTGGTAAAAGGCTATAAGCAAGAATTCGGTGTGGACTACAAGGAAGTTTTTGCTCCTGTTGCATGACTTGACACAATCAGGATGGTGATCGCTTTGGCAGCTCAAAATTCATGGCCTAATTTCTAATTGGATGTGAAATCGGCTTTCTTGCATGGTAACTTGCAAGAGCAGATATTTATTGATCAACCTCCTAGTTATGTGAAGTTTGGTAGTGAATATAAAGTATATAATCTTAAAAAGGCATTGTATGGACTAAAACAAGCTCCATGAGCTTGGTATAGTCGTATTGATGCTTATTTCTCGAAGGAAGGTTTTAAGAAATGTCCCTATGAGCATACATTGTTTATTAAATTTGGTGATGGAGGAAAGATGCTCATTGTGTGCCTATACGTAGATGATCTCATTTATACTGGAAATGACAGTGCCATGTTTGAAAGATTTAAGAAGTCCATGATGGTTGAGTTTGAAATGTCTGATTTTGGATTAATGCATTATTATCTTGGGATTGAAGTAAAACAATCAGCTGATACAATTTCTATTTCTCAAAAGAAATATGTGAAGGAGATCTTAGACAGGTTCCAGATGACAAATTGCAATGCAATTAGCACTCCAACTGAATTTGGTTTGAAACTTCACAAGGATCCTGAAGGAAGGAAGGTGGACAGCACTCTCTACAAGCAAATTGTTGGAAGCTTGATGTACTTGATTGCTACAAGGCCGGACATAATGCACTCTGTGAGTCTCATTAGCAGATATGGAGAACCCAACAGAGATGCATCTCCAAGATGCCAAAAGAATTTTTCGTTACTTGCAGGGCACTATTAGTTTTGGGATTTCCTACAAAATAGGAGAAAAGTCAGAGCTAGTTGGCTTTACTGGAGAATAGTCAGATTTAATTGGCTTTACTGATAGTGATTTTACAGGAGATCAAGATGATAGGAGTACATCGGGTTATTTATTTATGATGGCTTCGGGAGCTATCTCATGGTACTCAAAAAAGCAACCAATAGTTACTTTATCAACTACGGAAGCTGAGTTTGTAGCTACCACAGGTTGTGCTTGTCACGCCATTTGGTTGAGAAAGATTCTTCAAGAGATTAATTTCAAGCAACAGGGACCAACTCCAATTTTTTGTGATAATAGCTCAGCTATCAAACTTTCCAAAAATCCTATTCTCCACGGAAGATGCAAGCATATAGATGTGAAGTATCATTTTTGAGAGATCTTTCGAAGGATGGAGCAATTGATCTTATCTTTTGCAGAAGTGAAGACCAGGTTGCGGATCTGTTTACTAAACCCCTCAAATTGCCTTTGTTTCAAAAGCTAAGAGGTTTACTTGGTGTCTGCAAATTGCCGTGATCAATTTGGGAGAGGGTATTGTGTTTTGTATCTTAAACCAAGTATTTGATAATACTAATTTAAGGGAGGGTGTTGAGTAGGTCAGAGTTTGTTACGTTCTTCTCCTAGTCTTTAGGAATTAGTTTATTTAGTGGACTTAGATTTACCAAGTCATTAGGAGCTTGTTTTATAATTTTTATGTTCCTATTTTTAAGTTTGTAAAAGCTAGTTTATGGCTGATAGTTGTTTATGTATTGCCTATTTAAATAGGCTTGTCTGATTCAATAAATCTATCTGCAGTAGCAGTTTCCTGCCCTCATATATTTTCTATTCCCTTAATCTCTTAACATCTCCGCCTCCAATAACAGAAAGTTTCAGATTTTCAGCTCAAGGTTCTACGTAAAATCTTAAATATAGGCTTCTAAATCTCACACTATAAATATCTATGATTAAATAGTACTTAGTCACATATTTGTTTTTATGAGATTATTCATGGGATAACTTAAAATAATTTCATTATGTTTGTTTTTTACAAGTTTGGATTATTATACCCTTATCAATAATAACACATTTTAAACTATAATTTATAAACTGTACGTACTAGAGACAGTTATGATCGATGAAGCTGGTCATGAAAAAATTATTTTAAGAAAAATAAATGATATTTAATAGTAAATGTGTTTTCAAAATAAATTTTTATTCTCATAAAAAAAACTTTTTTACTCAAAATATATACTATTATTTGTAAGTAGATAATTGTATTGAATAAAAGCACATAAAGACCAGGTATAGTGAAGTACAAATTATATTTAAATTTGCCTCAAAAATTCTAATTTTTTTATTAAAAAGAAAAAGAAAAAAGAACCACGTCAAATTGATCAGGTACGCAGGTTGGAAGAGAGGAAGGAGTGTATTCCTTTCAGGTAAAGAAATATTAATAGCTCAATTGAAAAAATCCTAGAGCATAATAATATGTTGGTTAATAATTAGACTAGTCATATTAAAAGAAAGAACTCTTCCGATAGATATGAAAATATAAATTAATAAAATTTTATCTAATTTTCATAAAAAGAATAAAAATTAAATTTGTCTATAAATTTATAATTCACATGTTGGGATTATAATACCTAGCCATAACTCATTTTATAGTCTTTAAACTAAACAGTAAATCTAAATTTAAAAATAAACAAAACACTCCTGAACATACCTGTTAGGGCTAATTGGGTTATTGATCGAGAGGGAGAGATCACGACTTCGCAGCGGTAGGTGCTTCAAGATATCCTTATTTCTCTTCCCTCTTCTTTCTTCTTTCTTCTTTCTTCTTTCTTCTTTCTTCTTTCTTCTTTCTTCTTTCTTCTTTCTTCTTTCTTCTTTCTTCTTTCTTCTTTCTAGTATTGCTGCTTTGCTGATTGTGTTATATTTCTTATATAGTTAATAAATGTGCACCTATTGATTATATTTTCTCTTTTTTAAGTGGGTCTGTATGCTATGCTAATTAATTAAGTGATTCTTTTTTTAACTATATGAAATCCTTATAATACATGAAGTGGAGCGAAGAGATAAGTTAAATTTTTTGATATTCAAATAATGTACACAAAAATTTGCTTCAATATATTACATTTATCTACCTCTTCTATCTCTTCTTTTTCCTTTTCTCTTTCCCTCCTCTCTCTTTTCTCCTTTTCTTTTCCTTTTTTTTTCTCCCTATTTTGCTTCAATATATTACACTTTTTTATTTTATACTTAGCTTCCATGTTATCCAAATAATGCTTAGTTTTCTAGTTCAAAAATATATAAATGTATTCCTCAAACAATTCCTTTCCATAGTTCTCCTCTCCGGTGCAAATCAGAAAAGGCTACATATGATTAATTCTTTATTGGCATATATAAATACAAGACTTCGGAGCTATGGCTAAGAAGGGAAGTGAAGGCTGCTTTTCTTTTGATCTGTCCAAGCACTTAATTCAGGATAACACTACTACCTCAGCTCCTTCCAGAAGAAAGAATTTTATTCTTTTGTTATCTCTTCTGCTTTACAGGTTTGCATGCATATTAGATTCTTATGCATAATAATTTAAGATATTCGTATAAATATGTTTAGAAAGGAGAAAAGGAATGACGCTGATGCAAAATACAAGTGTAAAGGAAGGAAGCAAAAGAATTTTATTAAAGCAGGCGAAGCTTTAAATTATTAAAAATATATAATATTTTTCTATAAAATTTAAAAACAATATTAAATGATCCCAACTCATGGAATATCAAATATTAGTTTTTGTACGTGTTACTATCTCTTCATCAACCTCTCCAAGGCCAACCTCACTTTCATCAGCACATGATTTGCATATCCGACAGCAATCTCCTTTTCTCGTATATAAATACTTACCTGAAATGGCATAATTCATGAGCTACATGATAATCCTTTCCTTTAATTTCACAAAAAAAAGTCCAATTTATTTTTGTTTTTTTTCACAAACATGCAGATTCTACGTTTTAATAGTACTATTATAAAAATGACGACACTATATTCTCAAATTTAACATTATAATTTCGTTATCATATTACTATTCTATTCTAATAACTTACTATTTCTGAGATATACATGAAAGCAAAAGATATTAATATATATAATTTTTGCAAATGAAACTCTTTTTTGAATAAACATGATACCAAATATAACAGTGAAGATCATAATATATATGAACTTATAAATATACGTACGTACCTCGGAGATCACGCAATGAACATGAGAAACAAAGTGACATTCTTGGCAGTAATAAGTTGGATGAAGGAGATGTCGTCTCTCCTCACACGCATCACAGTTTAGTTCAGCATTTCCGTCTTCCTCGGGGAAGTTTCTGATGGGAGAGTACGTGAGACTGAGGGGATGCAAGTGACACTTGTGTTTGACGGTACGCGGTAAATCTGACTTCCGGGACAAACAATGGGCATGGATATAGAAATGACAGCCGTGGCAATGTAAGAAGGGGTATGTTGGTTTATATACTTTGTGATTTTAATGATGACAATGTTTATATGGGCTAAATTAATTTTATATTGACTTATTCTCTAATTGGGTCATGTTATTCAAATAGTTTTATGCATATTAATTAAATAATATATAATAGTGTGCATGGGTTAATTCTACACGTTATTTGCTAGCCCACGAAATTTAATGCAATTTTGGAGTGAGTAAATCAAGGTGGTTATTTTGTCACATGCTTTAAGTTGTTATATAGAATATATATCCAATCCTAATTTGCTTTAAAGTCTAATTTAAGTTGGAGTATTTTAAGGAGAATAATATATATATTCAATCTTGATTTGCTTTAAAGTCTAATTCAAATTGGAGTATTTTAAGGTAATTGAAAATCTGTTTAATACTCCTTATATTTCTCATATTTAATTATGGGATTATATCCTTCAAATATATATATGTTTTCCAATCCTGATATGCTTTAAAGTCTAATTCAAAATTGGAGTAATTTATGGAGATTGGAAATCTGATTAATATTCCTTAAATTTCTCATATTTAATTATGGGGATATATCCTTCCAATATATATATATATATATATTGTGTGCTACCAATTTATACGTAATTGAGAGATATTTTAGGAATTGGTTTTATGAAGGATTCTTATTTAAAGTTGATGGAGATATTATTTTGTCACATGCTAATCAGTAATTGCTATTTTTAAGGGATCTTGCTAATTACTATTAGGACTCTTTCAACTAGTATTTGATTCCTAATTGACTCCTTCATAGCTGAAATTCTTTATCTACTAACGTTGTTTATGGTAACATGGATCTCCTATTTCAATCAAAAAGATATAGCCATTGCAGGAGGATTTGGAAGGGACATAGCCGTTATTCTCTTCTCTATATATATACTGTTTACACGGCTTCAGAAAAGACAAGACTACTGGGCAAAATTTCTTCAAGCTATTCAAGATACAAATCATCATATCACTATTTTAGTCTTGGTTTACATTGTTCTTATATTCATTATTTATATTGTAAACAAAGTACAAGTCTAGGTTGGCTTGGGGGTTTTTATTTTAGTAATATTCAGTCTGTACAACGAAGGTATCAAAGTCTCAGAGGTGAGAAGTGTTGCAGAGGTGCAAAGGGGGCAGAGGTGTCCAAGTGATCGTCGTTGTAACAGGGAGTTTTTATTTACTTTGTAATTGCTGAGTATTATTTTAATAAAGTGAGTCTCCAATCCTAGTTGGGATTGGACGTGGATTAGGCCACTAGAGTAGAGGATAGGGGCTGAACCACGTAAAAATCTCGGTGTGATTTTCTACCTTTTTGCTTCCGTTTTTCACAGTTAATATTCTGCAGTTTTTATTGGTTTACGTTGAAAAAGTTTTACACTAATCCGTACAGGCATTAGCTGTCCGTTTTTAACAATTAATACTCTGCAGTTTTTGTTTGCGTCGAAAAAGTTTTACACTGATCCGGACAGGCATTAGCTGTCCGTTTTTAACAATTAAGAATATAACTAATACGGACAGGGTTAGACCGTCCGATTACAGTCTGCTATAGTTAACTTTGAAAATTGGTCGTTGTTGATCACGTCTAAGTATTTACACCTATTCACCCCCCCCCCCTCTAGGTGTGCTTAATTGTAGAATTACATTTGGTATCAAAGCAAGGCTCTACCAATATTGATCTTTGCAGGTCGTAGGGAAAGATCCTATGGCACACCTTAGTTTTCAAGAAGGTCAATCCACAAGCCGACCACCGTTGTTGCTCGGAAGTGAAAACTTTAACTTTTGGAAGTTTAGAATGATGATTTATCTCAAACGAGACCCATGGGAATGGTGGGTTGTTGAGAATGGCCCTGTCATTCCAAGACATGATGATGGAAAACCGAAGACTCTCATGGAAATGGATTCAAATGAATCATATATGTTTTCCTACAACTCCAAAGCCATGAACACGCTGCTAAGTGGAATGATTCAAGCTGAAACTGACAAAGTTTCCGCATGCACTACTGCTAAAGAAATATGAGATACAATCATCATGAGCCATGAAGGAACTACAAAGGTAAAAGAAGTCAAATTAAGTTTACTAATGCAAGAATATGAACTTTTCAGGTTAGAGAAGAATGAAACCATCAAAGAAGCTCAAGCTAGATTCCTCACTCTTATGAACTCTCTAAGCATGCTCGGCCGAAAAATTGATCAAAGGGAGATAAATAGAAAGATACTTAGAGTCATGCCCAAACGATTTGCACCAAAAGTTACAACTCTTCAAGACTCAACTACAATCAGTACGATGGAAACTCTAACTTTGTTTGGAGAACTTGAAGAATTTGAAAATCAACTAAAGAGGTATGATGAAGAGGATGAAGCACCAATAAAGAAAACATTGGCACTTCAAGTCGAGAGCAACAATGAAAGTGTTCACGAAGATCTTGATGAAGAAATTGAAATGATCTCAAGAAAACTCGAGAGACTACTTCAAAGAAAGAAACAAAGGAAAAATCAAAAAGGTAGCTCAACTCCAGTGAGTAAATCCGAAACGAAAGAAGAAGAAACTGTCCAACTCTGTTTCATGGGATTAGAAGATGATGATCAACCTGAGGTAACAAATTTTCATGAAGCTTCTAAACTATCTATGCCTGATTATATTGCTTTACAAAATGAAAATCAACAACTCAAAAAGAAAACTGCTTATTTTAAGAATTGTGTAAATGAGCTAATGAATGAAGTTAAGTCGCTTATTAAAGAGAGAAAAGAAAATGAATATCTTAAAAATGAAAATGAAGTGTTAAAAGAAAGTTTGAAAATGAGAGATATTTGTATTGATGCTTTTAATGATGGAAAAATATTAAACATGCAAAATAATAATGAGGAAGAAATAATTTCATTGAAAAAGGATCTTGCAAAATTTGTGCAAGGAGAAGAGAATTTAAATATTATGTTAGGTGCACAAAGGTCTAGTCTTGATAAACAAGGAATTGGGTATAATCCTGTTAAAAATGTGAAAAATAGAACAAATGATAATATTAAAATAATTAATAGTAAACCAAAGTCTAAGCCACTTTATTGTTCGCCGTTTGTTACTTGTAAAAATGTGGTTTTAAAGGTCATTTTGATTCTAATTGCAATAAAATTAGAATAAAACAAATTTGGGTAAAGAAAAGTGATTTATATACTACTAACCCAAAAGGACCCAAGAAGATTTGGGTACCAAAAAGATAGAGACTATTTGTTCATTTTGTAGATGACTCAAGGTCAAAAAGGAGACGAATAATAGTTATCTATAAATTATTTGGCGGAATCTGTAAGTACCTCATATTATTTTTCAAATAATATTTTAATTAGATATATAGATTTTCTAACACAAGGGTTCATAATATTATTTAGTCTAAAGTTTTTATTGTGCTAAATGTTCCATATTTAATACACATGACAACCATGATGAGGAATCTGTACTTGTATTTTTTTATGAACTTAACCATGATCTGTCAAAGGAAGAGAATGAGGATTCTGCAGGAGATAACAAGTTGAGTCGTGAAAGCCAAACTGCTAAATTCGGACAGCCTAACCCGTCCGAATCAGAAGGAAATACAGCTGAAAACCGACAACCTAAGCCGTCCGAATCAGAAGGAAATACAGCTGAAAATAGACAGTCTGACCCGTCCGTTTTAGAAGAAAACTCAGACATGCAGACACCGAAAAATAGACAGTCAGACCCGTCCAATTTAGAAGGAAAATCAGACGAACACACTGATGCAGAATGTGATATACCACAGTTTAAAATCAATGAACAAATGACTACAGCAAGGCTTCCTAAACCCTCTAGAACAGTGAGAAATCATCCACCAAATCTGATCATAGGTGATCCCGACACTTGGATGAACACAAGAAGGAAAGCGAGGAATTATTGTGCATTTTCAGCCTTTCTTTCTCAAATTGAACCAAAAAATGCCAAGGAAGCAATTCAAGATGAAAATTGGACAATCGCCATGCAGGAAGAGTTAAACCAATTTGAACGATGTCAGGTATGGGATCTTGTTAAGCCTCCTAAAAATGCATCTATTATTGGTACTAAATGGATTTTCAAAAATAAATTAGATGAAAATGGTATTATAACAAGAAACAAAGCTAGATTGGTTGCTCAAGACTATAATCAACAGGAAGGTATAGACTATGAGGAAACCTTTGCCCCTGTTGCAAGGTTGGAAGCTATAAGAATTTTATTAGCCTATGCATGCTTTAGACAATTTAAATTATTTCAAATGGATGTGAAAAGTGCTTTTTTAAATGGTTATCTACATGAAGAAGTATATGTAAAGCAACCACCCGGTTTTGAACATGAAAAATATCCACATCATGTGTTTAAATTGAAAAAGGCTTTGTATGGATTAAAACAAGCTCCAAGAGCCTGGTATGAAAGACTAAGCAAGTTTTTATTAGAAAATGGTTTTAATCGCGGTAAGATTGACTCTACTCTTTTTATTAAAACTAAAAATAAAGATTTATTAATTGTTCAAATTTATGTGGATGACATAATTTTTGGAGCTACTACTAACTCTTTGTGTGAGTGGTTTTCCCAATGTATGCATAATGAGTTTGACATGAGTCTTATGGGGGAATTAAACTACTTTTTGGGGCTTCAAATCAAACAATCCAATGAAGGGATTCACATTCACCAATCCAAGTATGTAAAGGAGTTATTAAAAAGATTTGGTTTTGAAAATACCAAACCAAAGTCAACACCAATGAGTACTACCATCAAGCTTACCACGGATGCTACAGGTAAAGATGTTGAGGTGACAATGTATCGAGGTATGATTGGTTGTATACTTTATTTAACTGCATCAAGACCGGATATTATGTATAGTGTATGCCTTTGTGCTAGATTTCAAGCTCAACCTAAAGAATCTCATCTTACAGCGGTAAAAAGAATATTTAAATATTTAGCTGGCACAATTAATTTAGGCTTATTCTATCCTGCATCTCTAAGCTTTGAACTAATTGGATATTCAGATGCAGATTATGCAGGGTGCCAAGTTGATAGAAAAAGCACAAGCGGTGCTTGTGAATTTTTAGGACAAAGCCATGTGGCTTGGCACAGCAAAAAGTAAACATCAGTTGCCTTGTCTACTACGGAAGGTGAATATTTGGCGGCAGGTAGTTGTTGTTCCCAAATTTTATGGATGATTCAAACTCTTCATGATTTTAATGTGATATGTGAAAATGTGCCCATTATGTGTGACAATACTAGTGCAATTGATATTTCAAAAAATCCTGTGCTTCATTCTCGTACTAAGCATATTGAAGTGCGACATCATTTTTTAAGAGATAATGTTGCTAAAGGATTAATTAAATTAGTATTTGTCCCTACTGAACATCAATTGGCAGATATTTTTACAAAACCTTTAAGTGAAGAGCGGTTTTGCACTTTGAGAAGGGAACTTGGAATGTCAGTCTGTGGTTAGAATGCGCAATTCAAAGATCTCACTATTTTGACCACGTGGGAGAGAATTGGGTGATGATGATTATGTTATAACTAAATTGTGCTTAATGATTTTTTTTGATAATGACAAAGGGGAAGAGATATTGGTATTTGAATTAGTATTCATGTTGGTAGTGACATACTATATTGTGCTACTATATGCAATGATGGTTATTGTGTGTGTCCTTTTGTTGCTCCTTAATATGCATAAATTTAGGGGGAGCCTTATAGATAGGGGGAGTATATTAATTCAAAAGATAATATATTGTCATCATCAAAAAGGGGGAGAATGTTGGTTTATATACTTTGTGGTTTTAATGATGACAATGTTTATATGGGCTAAATTGATTTTATATTGACTTATTCTCTAATTGGGTCATGTTATTCAAATAGTTTTATGCATATTAATTAAATAATATATAATAGTGTGCATGGGTTAATTCTACACGTTATTTGCTAGCCCACGAAATTTAATGCAATTTTGGAGTGAGTAAATCAAGGTGGTTATTTTGTCACATGCTTTAAGTTGTTATATAGAATATATATCCAATCCTAATTTGCTTTAAAGTCTAATTTAAGTTGGAGTATTTTAAGGAGAAGAATATATATATTCAATCTTGATTTGCTTTAAAGTCTAATTCAAATTGGAGTATTTTAAGGTAATTGAAAATCTGTTTAATACTCCTTATATTTCTCATATTTAATTATGGGATTATATCCTTCAAATATATATATGTTTTCCAATCCTGATATGCTTTAAAGTCTAATTCAAAATTGGAGTAATTTATGGAGATTGGAAATCTGATTAATATTCCTTAAATTTCTCATATTTAATTATGGGGATATATCCTTCCAATATATATATATATATTGTGTGCTACCAATTTATACGTAATTGAGAGATATTTTAGGAATTGGTTTTATGAAGGATTCTTATTTAAAGTTGATGGAGATATTATTTTGTCACATGCTAATCAGTAATTGCTATTTTTAAGGGATCTTGCTAATTACTATTAGGACTCTTTCAACTAGTATTTGATTCCTAATTGACTCCTTCATAGCTGAAATTCTTTATCTACTAACGTTGTTTATGGTAACGTGGATCTCCTATTTCAATCAAAAAGATATAGCCATTGCAGGAGGATTTGGAAGGGACATAGTCGTTATTCTCTTCTCTATATATATACTGTTTACACGGCTTCAGAAAAGACAAGACTACTGGGCAAAATTTCTTCAAGCTATTCAAGATACAAATCATCATATCACTATTTTAGTCTTGGTTTACATTGTTCTTATATTCATTATTTATATTGTAAACAAAGTACAAGTCTAGGTTGGCTTGGGGGTTTTTATTTTAGTAATATTCAGTCTGTACAACGAAGGTATCAAAGTCTCAGAGGTGAGAAGTGTTTCAGAGGTGCAAAGGGGGCAGAGGTGTCCAAGTGATCGTCGTTGTAACAGGGAGTTTTTATTTACTTTATAATTGCTGAGTATTATTTTAATAAAGTGAGTCTCCAATCCTAGTTGGGATTGGACGTGGATTAGGCCACTAGAGTAGAGGATAGAGGCTGAACCACGTAAAAATCTCGGTGTGATTTTCTACCTTTTTGCTTCCGTTTTTCACAGTTAATATTCTGCAGTTTTTATTGGTTTACGTTGAAAAAGTTTTACACTAATCCGGACAGGCATTAGCTGTCCGTTTTTAACAATTAATACTCTGCAGTTTTTGTTTGTGTCGAAAAAGTTTTACACTGATCCGGACAGGCATTAGCTGTCCGTTTTTAACAATTAAGAATATAACTAATACGGACAGGGTTAGACCGTCCGATTACAGTCTGCTATAGTTAACTTTGAAAATTGGTCGTTGTTGATCACGTCTAAGTATTTACACCTATTCACCCCCCCTCTAGGTGTGCTTAATTGTAGAATTACAGGGTACTCGAATTTTTGATAACATTTTATGCATTTGATCCTTTTTTTATCGAGTTTAGGACGAGGTCTAGAATTGGAGAAAACAAGGGGGTGGTTGTGGAGCTCAGACTTAACCATGGGGGACATTATTGGTTGCAACGCACATCGCGCTTCTATTTTGAAATCACAAGGATCGCATTGGTAGGAAAAACAGCTGCTGCATTTCTCTAGACATAACTTACAAGAGAAAGGTTGGCTCCTTCGAATATGATCCGCTGAATCGTGGAGGGTGAGAGGATGTAGAGGGTGGATGATGTGTTGGATCTGCTGAGGCAACTGAGTACACGATTTGTGTAAGAATATCTCGCAACTAACGCAGAAGGAGATCGAATCTTTCAACGGCAGGTGGCACGCGAAGCAGGGACGAGAATGACCAAAACTTTTATCACGAACTTCACAACTTATCAATGGATGTGGTTGTACGCGTGGGTAGTAACGGAGAATTTGAGAGATCGTATGATGATCACCAGCTTTTGAATTGGTTAGCATTATGGTAGCACAGAGAATGTCTAGCATAAAGGGACACTTGGAGCATACAAAGGCAAAACCAGTTCTAGATTCATGACAGGCAGAGCACGGAAAATTCCAATTCTGATAGACTCCACGGCACGCTTGCGTGAGGTGGTCGTCGCCCCGATCGTTTCTAGCACAGTTGTTGGGTGAATTGCTTGCAACACCTTAACCCCTCGCCTATATATAAACGGTAATTTTGGTACAATTGCTCGCGTTCGGAATTCTGCGTTGAATGGACACCAACGACACCTTGACCCCTCGCTTATATTGAAGCGGTAATCTCGGTACAATCGACGATTGATGCGGTAGAAGACGCCACACACAACTATGAATTGTTGTATGATAAGTCAAATTGAATCTCAAAGAAATAACTAAGAAAAATACTTAGGAATTCTTTAAAGAACCAAAAGTAGAGAATAACCTCACAAATATATTGAATAATAATAATGTTTAATGTATTTGATTACATAACTTGGACCTCTATTTATACTACTCAAAACAATCCAATTCCTAATAGGAATTTATAAACCATAACCCTAATTTCTATAAGGAAATAGAAATCAAATTGGAAAAGAAATTCTAATTAAAAAGAAATCCTAATCCTAATAGGAATTCCAAACCAATTTGGAATAAAAATCCCTATTTATTACAAACCAATTTAGAAAGTAAATCCTAACTATTAATAAATCATAATTACAATAGAATTGTAAAACCTAATTTTCCTTGTCGCGTTGGACTTTTTCATGCCGCGTGAAGCCGCCCAAATTCCTTTATAAAATTGGACATTACCGAATTTATGAAGGCTGATATTTTGATATCCAATTTTCCAAGTAAGGTAATGATTGTTGCTGCACCAATTTCAATTTGTAAAAGGAATGTAAAGATTGTTGGTTGTTGCATGTAAGCCCACGTGTATTGCTAAGTCTGATCACTTGAAAAACTGTGGCCCACATGATAGTTAATGAATTGACAAACCAACCCACATAATAATAAATTTTCTCGGGTCAATCTGTCATCAAATTCAGTACGGGCTGACCGGAAATCTTGAGAGTGTTGAGTTGAGTGAGAGGGCTGTGTTGAGGGTGAAACGGATGATTTATTATATTTCGGGGTAGACTGGCGCATGATTCATGAAGCAAGCGTTTGCATGTTAAACAGACATAAATGGGGGAGGAAGAGAAACCCCGATTATCAAATGAAAGCTCGCACCCACCACACTGAAACTCAAAATTGATGCTTTGTTCACAGAGAATCAAGGGGTGTTGATGCCTAGAAATCTGATTACTCGACAAAGAAGAAGAAGAAGATGAATCAAGGGGCACCAGAGTGGCACATTTCAAGTCCAACATAAAAAAGTTGTCACATTAAAAACAGCGGTAGCTGCAAGTGCTGTTGATGAAATTTCCGCAAGCATTGCATCGCGGGAATTCGGTAGACCTTTTAGGGGTGTGTGTAAGAGTTAGAGAGTGCTCCGGGTGGAAGGAGTGTGTCAGTACTCGAGGGAAATCCTTGCATGTTTTGTGCAAAACGAACTTGCATGTTGTGCCAAAATCTGACCAGCTGTAACCGCAAGAAAAATGCACCTCATTAGCATAGACTTCCTCTCCACAAATCTCGCACAAAGCTCCTCTAATTGTTCCCGCTTGATCCGTGAGTTTCAGCTGATTATGCTCATGACTGAAATGTCTAGACATCTCTCTGCTCTCCCTGTAAGTGCCGCCAAGGCTCAGGTTCAGCTTCAAAAGAGGATGAAAGTGCTTGTGATGTTACAAAAATCACAAGAAAAAACTTGTTCAAATAGAATCACTCTTTTTTTGTTCTTTTCAATTTACGCACTCATAGAGCTTCCGGAACAAATTGTTGTGTGTGTCCTCACCCATGAGATAGAATCCAAGATAGAAAAGAATTGATTTTATTTATGAGCAAGTAAGTGAGTTTACTTGATATTAATTCAATTAGATATTGGGTTAATGGAAACAATATTGGAATTGGAGATTCCATGAAAGGAATCCAAGTTGAAAAAGGATTTACTTGTTAGAGTGGTTGGTGACCAAGACAAGGAGATGTGATCCCTAATTTGATTAAGAGAATAAATTGTTTCTAATCCATAATAGGAATGAATTAAAAAGAGTACTGTAAATAAGGCTATGAGGGAGTCTTATTTGTGATATGAGATAGAGAAGCTTGGTAGTAAGAAGATACCAAAAGAATAAATTGAGAGAATTACTGTTTGTTGTTCGTGGGTATCCGCCATTATCTCCGTTCAATTAAAAGATTGAAGATTTTATTGCTTGGGGTGTTTTTGGTGGTGAAGTTAATTAGGTTTCTCAACTTAATTAATGGTAAATTTGTATTATCTCAATTTATTGTGTAACCTCAAGTTTTAGGGCATAAAATGTAAAACCCCGAATTTTATGAAATAAAATTATTCAATTTTTCTTATAATTATTATTCAGTAAATGTTTAAATTGATAAAAGTTTAAAGTTATGGGTGAAATATGCAAATTTTACAAAATATGCAAGTGCCTATAAAATATTCATTGTTGTCGGAGAATATTCGTTTGGTCGTGGAATATTCTTTTTGTTGGGAATATCCGTACAACGGCGCAGTCATTTGTGGGCCCATAACAGAATAACTGTCGGATGAAGAAAACGACAAAATTAAGTTTTTATAAATAACGACGTAATCGTTACCGTTAACACTGTTGGAATACCCGGTTGGTAAAATAAAGTAATACGTGTTGTTGCACAGTAGCACACGGTATTACACAGTATTTTTGAATTATTGATTCTTACGTAAGAAGGCACTACTCAATAATTGTTGCAGTTCAATATTCTATTTTATTGGTTCAATAATTGCTACGTTGATAGTTTATATTATTGTTGTTTCAATAATTGTCACTGCACAGTATTTTCCATTATCAGATCAATAATTCATATTATTTGAATAATATTATTAGATAGCATTATTGGCAATGTCTAGAAAGTTCTGTCAAGGAGAGGTTTGGTCACCTAATTGCGCGCCAGTAAGGAGAAATTCTTATTGGAAAGCCCCCTCTTTCATGGGAACCACCTGGTTGTCATAATTGTGATTCTGTAATATTATTTGTGAATAATTAATTATTGGTTTATATGATAATGAAATATTTATTTGATGCGGATATAAATGATGGATTTATGTATGTGGTTATAAGTGAAGGAATTAATGTTGAGGTGTTTTATCAGTATTTTATCGGATTGGATGTATTAAAAACTCAAATCGGTGTTCTTAAAGCTTTACTGCGTGAGTTATAATTTTGATCTGACCGTTGGATCGTTGTGATTTTTGGATATGTTATACATATATAAGTTGAGTATATATTCACAAATTTTGAACCGTTGAAAATTAACGCATGATTTGTTATGAATTTTAAAAGGTGTTGTAACGGTGTTTAAAATCATCCGTTTGTGGATTTCGGTCAATTTCTGTTTGAAATTTAGAAAAACTTCCTTCTGCAAAGTTGTAGATAATGGAATTTCCTATGGAAAGTTGCAAGTTTCGAATTTTCTGATAACCGAGCTATTTTCTATGAATTGTTGAAGTTTCGGAGAATAAAATAATTTTTATTATATTTATGGGTGGGACCCACTTTGGTTGGTGTTAATAACATGTGGGCTGCTATTCCAAGTTGGCTAGGCTGCTGGTGGCTGGTAGGTGGCGTAGGAAAAATGAAATAATAATAATATATTTTATTAATTTAGTCTCCTTTGGCGTTCTAGCATTTTCCTATAAATAGGTGCTTATGTTAGAATTGAAGATCACACCAGAAACATAAGTTTTCTCTCTCTATATTATCAAACACATTTTTGTGAGTATTTTGATATCTTGAGTGTTGGGATACGGTGCAAGTTCGTTCAGCATTATATCCGATATTCCAGTCAGAAGTATTGCTCTTTTGAGGTAAGGAATTTTAAGTGTTGTTATATTTTTCATGTTTCGTGACTTTTCAGACCTTCAAAAATTCTGGAAAAAATTGAAATGATAATTTGATGAGTTTTGTTGATTGTGTCCAAAAATGGCAATTTTGGATGTATAGATTAAGAGTTATGAATTTTACGGGAAAAAACTATTTTAAAAGTAACCGCTTATAACTCCTTGTGGTTAACTCCAAAATTGATAAAAAAATTTATTGGGAGTACATCTATATAATATCAGTGTACTCTGCGAATTTCAGAATTTTTAGATAAAAGTACAATTTATGATAAATATCTAAATATTCGGCGGTTTTGGCCATATAAAAAATAGTAAATGAATTTTAAAAATTTTGAGAAAAATATATGTTCAATATGGGACTATATTCTGCTAAATTCTAGAAAAGAAATATTTTTGGAACTGATTTGGTATTTTTCATGAAAATGGACTAGTTATGAGTAAATGAATTAAATATGTTATGTGAAGTAAGAAAATTGGAAAATATGATTTTATAGCTTGAGAATCATACATGAGTTATATGCAGATTTTTGATGAGAATTTTGATTATTGGTGATGAAATCTTATGAGTTTGGCATTTTAGAATGATTAAATGCATTATTTAGTAAAGTGTAAACAATTAAAATAAATTGTTTATAAGCTTAAGAAATATTATTCTTTCAATATCATTATACCGAAATATTGATATGGATTTTATTGTAGAATTTCTACCTTTTTCATGTCGGGGTTACTATTCACGAGTTACTATTCACGAGTTACTATTCACGGGTACTATTCACGACAAAATTGGTTTCTTTTTCTAACCAAATTATAGTTGATTTATGAATATTACTATTGAGAATAAATCTAGATGTTTTGATTATATTGATTTTACTATCATATATAACATTTTTATAACTCTAATGATGATATTTCTCTTTGACTTGATTGTAAAGATGTGTAGATTTTTGGTATGATCATGACTATGGGTTCTCTTTGGCCAGTAGTGCAAAGTTGAATTGTTAACTGGTATGATCATGACCATTGTATATATAATTGAATATCTTTAGCTTAAGTGCAAAGGTGAAATGATCAACATGGTTATAATTATTGTTTATATAAATTCTGAAATGATTATATATTTCTTTGAGATAATAATATATTTGGCCTGTAGTGCAAATATGAACTGTTGAGGAATATCTTTGGCCTGTAGTGCAAAGATGAATTATTGATGAATATCTTTGGTCTGTAGTGCAAAGATGAATTATTGATGAATATCTTTGGCCCGTAGTGCAAAGATGAATTATTGATGAATATCTTTGGCCCGTAGTGCAAAGATGAATTATTGATGAATATCTTTGGCCCGTAGTGCAAAGATGAATTATTGATGAATATCTTTGGCCCGTAGTGCAAAGATGAACATGTGTTGAGATGAACATGACCAACTGGTGATACAAATGAATATCTTTGGCCGTAGTGCAAAGATGAAATTATTAGTATGATTATGAATAGGAAATGTGATTTGGTGTAACCATGATCTTTGATATTTCAGGTAAAGATAGGTGATGAAAATTATCTTCGTCCTGGATGTGAAGAGGAATTTAGAACTACAATTATGATTATGAGTTATTCATATGATTGTGGACAGAATTGTTGATTGATGTTACAGAGATAAAACATTGTTGGTGGATTTTTAACATGGAGAAGATAATAGATTTTATAGTCTATTTGACTCTTCTAATGGATTGCTCGTTCCGCTGCAACTATGGTTGAAATTTTTATCATCTACCATATGTTCTAAATCTCTGATTTATTATTGATGAAGGCTATTGATAATTTAATTATCTTTAGTCATGATATTCTTTACTGAGCTAGTTGTGCTCACCCTTTTGCTTTACAATTCCTTTCAGGTAATAAGAGTGTAGCTGGGTCGAGCGGGGGTACCAGGGAAATAGAACGGTGGTCATCGTTTAGTAGTTATATTTGGTGAATCTAATAGGGTGGGGCGAACCCAACGTTGGAAGGGTGTTTTGTCACTATCATACAAGATGTCTAATGACATACAACCTCGTATCATCATAAGACAGGGATGTACTCATCCACTTGCTGAGTATATATACGAGCACTACCTATATAATCTTGGTGTTTGTTTGAAGTATAATTCTCAATTTGAGACAGTAGAGATAATGATAAATCAAGAGAAGACTCATCATTGGAAAGAATATGATAGTAATCTTCTCGTTTTTCTTTGGGGTCATTAGGTCAACCAAGGATAATTCTCTGGACATATGATATCTATCATAACCTAGACGCATGGCCTCCCATGTACGAAGGTTTCTTTGAGCACTTCCCAAAGATTTTAGTTTCTAAAATAGTTTTTGACTATACCTTTATGTAAGGTGTCACTGTGAGGTTTTGAAAGTAGTATGCACACAAGCCAATCATGTTTGATGATAAAGCATATACTTTGTAACAATCTTATTCATTTATTAATAAAAAGTATTAATTTATTAAAGGCTTTTAATTATCTGCATGATGCTATTTTATAATATGTGATAAACCCATAGTTTTAAGCAATGCTTTTAGAATAATGATGATGATCATTCTAATGAGATCTAAATTCTTAGAAAGCTTAAAACTAAAATAGTTCACAATCGTTGGATTACTAAATTGGGGATTAGTGAATCCGGATAGATTGGTACATACGTTGCTTGCTCATTGGATGAGGATGATTGATCTCATGATCATTTGTGTGGAGACACTAAAGCAAGTATGTATGTGCTTATTAGAGAATAAGTTCACTGAACGTGACTCGCTAAGGAATACCTAATGGAGTTTTACTTGCATGTCAATAGGAATTCCTGTAGTGATAGTAGTACAAGTGATCCTTGGACTTGAGATCATCATAGTATCTTGTGTATGACGAGTTATACTTTGACTTATTCCTTAAGACCCTTAGGGTATATCAAAGGGTATGCTTGGGTATAATAAGTTGTACATGGAGATAATGTATGATCAATAAAGAATCTACCACTTCTAGTAAAAGAAGAGAAATGTCCTATGTGATTCGATAAATGACAACTCAGTAGTCCTTGGCCAAGGCAGAATGAAATTAGAAAGGAGTTTCTAATTTGCATTATTTGGAGTTGTGCATTTAAGAGTCGAAATACATATAATTAAATAAAATAAGACTTGACAGAAATTCCATGTCTTATATTTAATTGGGACATTGTATGGTGGAAGGATTGAATTGTACGGTAACTATTTACTCAGAGGTTCTTTTATGATTAATGTTGAAATTTATATTATCTGGAAAGTCGTTGATCGCTAGGGAGGCTTATCCCTATTGTAGAATAAATATTATTTATTTAAATAAATTATTAGTTTAATTTATTTATTTAAATAAGATTAGAATTGTTCTAATTGATTTATTCACAACCGGTTTAATATGGAGAACCTAAAGGGTCACACCATAAAAGGAAGAATAATTATTTAAGAAGTTAATGGCATAATCGTAATAATAAGTTAAGTATATTTAATTTAATCTATGGTGATAGAATAAATTAAATAGCTTAATATTTATTATTTAATATTTTAGAAATATTAAATATAAATTAATAAGAGGAGTCTTATTATTATTATTACTATTATTATTATTTAATTCCTAAAGGAGTTTGGAAATTAATTAATAAAAGTACTCTCATTTATTTCTAATAGGATTAGGAGGGAAAATTAGTTAAAGGAGTTTAATTAATTATCCCTAATAAGATTAGGGAGCCCATTTAATTAAAAGAGTTTAATTAAATAAATAATACCTTATTTTAATAGGGTTACTTGATATATTTATAAGAGGAGTCTTATATCAGATATCTAACAGAGGTTGTTGACTTTAACAACAGACGTAATTCCAATTATCTAACAGAGGTTGTTGACTTTAACAACAGACGTAATTCCAATTGTTGGAGAGTACGCTCCTTTCTATGATAGATAGAAAAATAAGGGTTTTGCCAAATATCCATCTTCTTGAATTTTGTTCTTCCTTGGTAGATCACCTCTAGAGGCCAAACACTTGGGTGGCTAACGTTGATCAAAGGAAGGAACCAAACCCGGTGGATTCAAGTTGAACGCGAAAAAGATTGGAGGTGAACTTGTACCTGAGGAAGCTCGATCTTCAAGGGTATGATTTTATTCTTTATTTTTTTCGTTTAATTAATAATTGTGCATAAAGGGTGATCCGGGTTTATGGTTTGTAAAATTTTAAAACTCTGATTTTTCCACGTTTCCGCATATTTTTGTAATTTGATTGTGTTCATGAATATTACAAACCTAACAGTGGTATCAAAGCCAAATCTTTATGTAAATTATTAATTATTTTAATTTGATATGTATATTGATATGTGTTTAGAACAAATTTAATTGGGCATAATTTTATTGTATAAAATTTAAATTAAAAAAAAAATTTACTTCGCGTGTCAGAGCTGCTGAATTCACGTGCTTCAATTTTTTTTTTTAAGCTGCTGGTTCATGTGACGTGGCAAGGGAGGATTCAGATTATTAATCTGGTTGACATGCCTTGAATTCAAATGGAATCAGGAGCTTGGCTAGTATTCTTTTAAAAAAAAATGTGACTTATGGTTTTATTAGTTAACAGGATTCTGTCAAAAATTAAGTTCGGTTATATATATATATTATATAATAGTTATATTATATATATATATATAACGGTATATATATAATATTTTTATTATTTTATTATTAAAATAAAAGTTTATTTTAATCTTAAAATAAAAGGTTTATTTTAATTTTAAAATAAAAGATTTATTTTAATTTTAAAATTAGAATTTTATGCTAACTAATTAGAGTTGGAATTTGATTCCATGATAACTAATTGGAGTTGAAATTGGATTCTATGTTTCTTTAAATAAAGGAGTTTATTTAGATATGAAATAAGATTTCATATTATTCAAAATAAATGAGTTTATTAGTGAATAGGAAAAGAATTCTAATTTCCTTAAATAAAGGAGTTTATTTAGATATGAAATAAGATTTCATATTATTCAAAATAAAGGAGTTTAATAGTGAATAGGAAAGAGAATCCTAATTTTTCTAAATAAAGGAGTTTATTTAGATATGAAATAAGATTTCATATTATTCAAAATAAAAGAGTTTATTTGTGAATAGGAAAGAAAATCCGTATTTCCTTAAATAAAGGAGTTTTATTTTTTTTCATGGAATTGGATTCCATAATTAATTAAAATAAAGGAGTTTATTTTGATTAAAGATTTTGATTAAAATAAAATAGTTTATTTTTATTCAAAATTGGATAAATTAAAATAAAATAGTTTTATTTTGATTTAAATTTGGATTAAAATAAAGGAGTTTATTTTGATTCAAAATTAGATTTTATACTAACTAAATTTTGCCCATTAAATGATATCAATATATATATTAAATGTTTATTATTCATGAGATGAATGTTATTTATTGATGCATATGGTGATGTGTATGATAATAAATGGGATTGATTATGGACTATTGACCAATGTGATTGGATTTTATTTTAGTTGGATGCATGAATGTATGGGTTTTATTAAATGGGGTCTGCGTACCTCGTCTTCTCTAAATTTTTTCTTAATGTAAATTCTAACTCCCTTCTATGTACTTCCCCTTGACTGCTGATCAAGGTTTCTATTTATTTTAAATAGTTTTATAATAAGAAAAGTTAGAATTAATTTTAAAAAATTGGAGATCAAGGATCAAGGAGCGCGTGAAGACCCGTTTGTAATGGAACTCGGGTTTAAATGTAATAGTTATGTTTAAATATTAATTCTTGCACCTCTAGGGTTTGACCTTTTGGTTCACTTGGTGGCTCTAGTGAACCAAACTAGAATAAAAGTCCATAATCAATCCAGGTAGAATATAGTATTCTATATGTGCATGCTTATACTATATATATATTATATATTATGCAAACATGCTTCGCATGTTAATTAATATGACGTGTATTTTATATATATATATATATATGTGCATGCGCGCTAAACAAGATGAGACATATTAATAACAAACCCCTCAAATATTTTATATTAAGTTGTAACGTTCAAAGATATTTGGAATATCGAACGTCGCCTTCTAGCATGATAGAAACAATAGAGTATTGAATATTTAATATGAGTTTGTTGTGCACACACAAGGCGAGTATTAAATATTTAAGATGTTGTTTTTATTACATATGATGTTTATAAGGAATTGAACATTACTGCTTTGTTGTGCACACACAAGGGCTGTAGTTTTCTCTTCACTTATATGGAAATGCTGGGTCTGACTTAACTTAAATCATTTTAGTTCGGATGTGCACACACTTGACCATTACTATTTAAGAGGCAAAATACAAGGAGTTACATAGTTGATGTAATTGACAAGAGTTGTCTACCTATTTATTTATATATAGTTTGTTGTGCACACACAAGGCTATATACATTTGAAATGGGATTCTTATTCTCACTAGCATATCTTTAATTAGATATTGCCGAACTATATATTGAGGGTAATATAGTTTGATGAAAATAGTGGGAGATACCAATTTAAAACAAGACCTAAATTATTTTGGTAATTAATAAAAGAATGTATGTTAAAATGTTGTTAATTACAAATTCATTTACAGATTTTTACAATGTCTAAATTACTATCACTGCATAGCATATTAGATGCTTATTTAACCGGACCAAATTAAACGGATTGGTTAAGAAAATTGAGAATAGTTCTCGGCTGAAAAGCTATCTTATGTCCTTAATACGTCTATCCCTGCAATGGTTGCAGACAATACCTCTGAGGAAGAGATTGCTACTTTTAGAAAGTGGCAAGATGATGCACAGTTGGCTCAATGCATCATACTCGCATCCATGAGTAACGAGCTTCAGCGTCAGCATGAAACTATGGATGCTCCTATTATATTCTTGCACATCAAGTAGTTGATGGTGAGGAAAGTAGGACTGATAGATATCAGATATCTAAGGAGCTCTTCCGATCTAGAATGACCGATGACACTACGGTACAGATAAAAGTCCTTAACATAATCAATTTGATTGATCAATTAGGACAACGGGTTTTGTCATGGATGGAGAGTTGAGCCAAGATTTGATCTTGCACTCACTTTCGGACTCCTTTCACAATTATTGTGAATTTTTCATATGAACGAGCTAGATATCAGCCTCGCTGATTTGCTTAACATGTTGAAAAATGTTGAGAGTCACTTTCCAACCAAGAAAGACCAAGTCTTACTGGTAGGGGCCAAAGGATCTTCTGAAAAGAAGAACGATTCTAAGAAGGTAAATAGAAAGGGCAAAGACAAAGGATAATAAGAACAAAACTGATACAGATAGCAAAGGAGTTTGCTTCCACTGCAATAAGCCTGGACACTGGAAGGAAACTGCAAGAAGCATCTTGCAGAGGCTAACCAAAGAAGCTTAGTGAAGTTTCGGTTACAAATACAATTTTGTTCATGATTTAAAATAAATTTTCTTTAAGTCAAGGTTCTACTTGGGTATTGGATACCGACTTTGGTTATCATAAATATAGATTTATGAAGGGACCAAGTAGAAGTAGAAAGCTAAACAAATATAAGTAAACCTATGTGTGGAAAATGAAGCAAAGGTTGTAACATTAGACATAGAAACTTATAGTTTAGCACTGCCTACTGGCAAATCTATTAAGTCAATAAGTTGTTATTGTATTCCAGTTCTTGTTAGAAATATTATTTCTATTTTATTGTTGGACAATGAAATCTTTGGTATTATAATTAGGAACAATTGTTGTTCTATTTATAATAATAATGTTTTGTATAGAACAGAAATATTACTTAATGGATTTTGTATACTTGACTTACGTGAAAAATATATTTTTTCAAATTGAACAAACTAGTATAAGAAAAGGAGATGATCATTCGAAGAGTTGAATGTATGTATTTGTTGAAATACAAGTGTGAATTATTTGAAAGGTTCAAAGAATTCAAAAATGAAATAAATTGACAAAGTATTAAGATTCTTTGATTAGATCAAGGAATAAATACTTGTGCAATAAGTTTCTAATCATCTCAAATGGTTTTCTCATAATGGACACATCCTGATACGCAATGATTGATTGATGTATCTGAATGGAAAAATCGTACCTTGTTGGACATGGTGCGGTCCATAATAATTTTACAGACATTCCAGTATCCTTCTGGGGTAATGTCCTAGAAATGGCTGCATATCTATGGAAAAGGTAACCTCAAAATCCGGCCCCAAGACTCCATAAAAGTTATGGACAGGGAGGATTCCTAATCTTAAGTATGTTAAGATAAGGGGTTGTCCAACTTATGTGAAAAGGTTTCAAAGGATAAGCTTGGGATAAGATTTGACATGTACAAATTTGTGGGACATCCTAAAGTAAGTTTAGGGTATATGTTCTATAATCCTACTTAGCAAAAGGTGTTTGTTGTGAAACATACTGCCTTCTAAGATAAAGGTGTTTATCATTGAAGAGGCTAGTGGGAGGATAATAGATCTTGAAGAGTTCAAGACCACAAAACACTATAAGTCAAATAAGAGGAACCTATAGATAGACCTATTGTACCACAATCGAATCGTAAATTTAGAATAGTACTGAAGATACCTAGGAGGTATGGATTCATCATGGATGATGATGATGAGGTACGTATCATAGAAGATGATGATCCAGTTATATACGATGAGGTAAGAGTTGTAGACACTCAGAGAAATAGATTGAAGCAAGTTTCTCAAATAATGGAACATTCATTTTGATGAGACAATCAAAAGAGTTTGATTTATCAAAAATAAGAATGAACCAAGTGTGTACAAAAGGGTCAGTGGGAGCATCGTGACATTTCTGGTATTATATGTTGATATAATACGGATAAGAATGACATGCCAATGCTAAAATCAGTAAAGATAAAGTTGTCTAAACATTCCTCCATGAATGATTTGGGAAGAGTATCTTAATTGAGGATGAAAATCTATAAAGGTAGATTTAAAAGGATGCTCGGCTTAACCCAAGGAACGTATATTCATTTGATGCTAAAGTCGTTTAGCATGGCAAACTCCAAGAGATATCTCATGTTGATGAGCCATGGAGTGTATCTCTCTTAATAGTCCCCACAGACTCTTGAAAAGAGAGATCGCATGAGTGACTATCATGTATGCAATGAAATAGACCTGATGTTGATCAGTCATATTCTAGAAAAGTTCACTGTGAGACAGTGAAAAACATCTTAAAGTACTTAACCGGCACTAAGGATGTTATCAGATTTATGGTGAGTCTGAATTAAAACTAGAGGGCTTAACAGACTCAAGTTATTCAGACAGACCAAGACGACAGAAAATTCACTTTAAGGTAAAGGGTTACCTTGAACGGTGGTGCAGTGAATTGGAAAGGTTCCAAACAGCAAATAGTTATTGGTTTAGTGATAAAGACAAAGTATATAGCTATAAATGAAGCTACAAGTTGATTGTTTGGATGATAAGTTCATTACAAAACTAGGAATAGTTCCTAAGTCTCATCTTAGATCTAAACATGTGTTGTGGCACTTTCATTTGATTATAAGAATCATTGAAAGATGGGAAATCACTATAGAGATAGTGAACTCTCAAAAAACAACATTACATATCCATTAACTAAAGCTTATCCAACAGCATGATAATCGTCACTTAGAGAAGAAGGGTATGAGATACCATGGCGATTGGCTTTAGTGCAAGTGGGAGATTGAAAGTAGTACGCACACAAGTCAATCATGTTTGATGATAAAGCATATACTTTGTAACAATCTTATTCATTTATTAATAAAAAGTATTAATTTATTAAAGGCTTTTAATTATCTGCATGATGCTGTTTTATAATATGTAATAAACCCATAGTTTTAAGCAATGCTTTTAGAATAATGATGATGATCATTCTAATGAGATCTAAATTCTTAGAAAGCTTAAAACTAAAATAGTTCACAATCGTTGGATTACTAAATTGGAGATTAGTGAATCCGGATAGATTGGTACATACGTTGCTTGCTCATTGGATGAGGATGATTGATCTCATGATCATTTGTGTGGAGACACTAAAGCAAGTATGTATGTGCTTATTAGAGAATAAGTTCACTGAACGTGACTCGCTAAGGAATACCTAATGGAGTTTTACTTGTATGTCAATAGGAATTCCTGTAGTGATAGTAGTACAAATGATCCTTGGACTTGAGATCATCATAGTATCTTGTGTATGACGAGTTATACTTTGACTTATTCCTTAAGACCCTTAGGGTATATCAAAGGGTATGCTTGGGTATAATAAGTTGTACATGGAGATAATGTATGATCAATAAAGAATCTACCACTTCTAATAAAAGAAGAGAAATGTCCTATGTGATTCGATAAATGACAACTCAGTAGTCCTTGGCCAAGGCAGAATAAAATTAGAAAGGAGTTTCTAATTTGCATTATTTGAAGTTGTGCATTTAAGAGTCGAAATACATATAATTAAATAAAATAAGACTTGACAGAAATTCCATGTCTTATATTTAATTGGGACATTGTATGGTGGAAGGATTGAATTGTACGGTAACTATTTACTCAAAGGTTCTTTTATGATTAATGTTGAAATCTATATTATCTGGAAAGTCGTTGATCGCTAGGGAGGCTTATCCCTATTGTAGAATAAATATTATTTATTTAAATAAATTATTAGTTTAATTTATTTATTTAAATAAGATTAGAATTGTTCTAATTGATTTATTCACAACCGATTTAATATGGAGAACCTAAAGGGTCACACCATAAAAGGAAGAATAATTATTTAAGAAGTTAATGGCATAATCGTAATAATAAGTTAAGTATATTTAATTTAATCTATGGTGATAGAATAAATTAAATAGCTTAATATTTATTATTTAATATTTTAGAAATATTAAATATAAATTAATAAGAGGAGTCTTATTATTATTATTACTATTATTATTATTTAATTCCTAAAGGAGTTTGGGAATTAATTAATAAAAGTACTCTCATTTATTTCTAATAGGATTAGGAGGGAAAATTAGTTAAAGGAGTTTAATTAATTATCCCTAATAAGATTAGGGAGCCCATTTAATTAAAAGAGTTTAATTAAATAAATAATACTTTATTTTAATAGGGTTACTTGATATCTTTATAGGAGGAGTCTTATATCAGATATCTAACAGAGGTTGTTGACTTTAACAACAGACGTAATTCCAATTGTTGGAGAGTACGCTCCTTTCTATGAGAGATAGAAAAATAAGGGTTTTGTCAAATACCCATCTTCTTGAATTTTGTTCTTCCTTGGTGGATCACCTCTAGAGGCCAAACACTTGGGTGGCTAACGTTGATCAAAGGAAGGAACCAAGCCCGGTGGATTCAAGTTGAACGCGAAAAAGATTGGAGGTGAACTTGTACCTGAGGAAGCTCGATCTTCAAGGGTATGATTTTATTCTTTATTTTTTTCTTTTAATTAATAATTGTGCATAAAGGGTGATCCGGGTTTATGGTTTGTAAAATTTTAAAACTCTGATTTTTTCACGTTTCCGCATATTTTTGCAATTTGATTGCGTTCATGAATATTACAAACCTAACAGGTTTTGTCCACGGTTGGGACATGTGTCACATTTGGTATATATATTTGTATCCAAACTCACAGTATATGTGTTGTATTTTGCACGACAATTGTTGTAATAAAGTTATAGTTGTATTCTGTACCATGTATTTGGCGACTCAGAATGAGTTGGATTGAATGGACCTATTTTGGGGTCGTTACATAAAACTTGAGAGGATTATTGCAAGCCCATTATTAGTGATATAGTGGAGATTCGGAGTTTGATCCGTGGTTTTTACCTCTTAATTTTAGAGGGTTTTTCACGTAAATTTGGTGTCTTGCTTGTGGATGGTTATTTGTTATTTTTGTTCTCATAATTGATTTTGTTGATTTCATATTTAATTGCACAAAGACGGAAAAGTAATTCCTAGATATAGATTATTTTTGGCGTATTTTTCCCAACAGTGGTATCAAAGCTTGGTTATTTTTGTGGATTTCTTGTGCGAATTAAATGGAGGATTGGATAGCAGGTTGCATGATTAATCTCAAGGCTACAAATTATGCAATTTGGAAGCCAAGAATGGAGGGTTTGCTTTACTGCAAGGATTTATACGAGTCAATTGAGAACGATGGAGTTAAGCCCACAAACAAGAGTGACGAGCAGTGGAACAAGATGAACAGGAAGACTATTGGTCTGATCAGATCGTGGATTGATCAAAAAAATTTCTCAAAATTTTTAAAATTCATTTACTATTTTTCAAAAATAAATTTCTAATTAATTCCTTAAGAAATTTGTTACCTCACGTTTAACTCCAAAAATTCCCAAATCTTGGCAGGATCTTACACATGTTAATGTGAGCTTCCAGTTTAAATTTCATGGTCATCGGAGTTATAGAACTCCGGTTATAGCATTTTTCGTCGGAAAAACCTAAATATTGAAATGGACATAACTTGTTCATTTTAAGTCGGAATGGGCTCATATTTTGACAGGAGGTTCTTCATACCATATAATTTCATGTCCCGGAATTTTTCTCACAAATTAAGTGGCCGAAACAGCCACTTCAAATTTTGGACAGCAACTTTTTGGCAATTTCCAGCTTTTACATCCTTTACTAAAATCAGTCCACATAAAAATCTACAACTTCTTTTCCAGTGATTCTACTTGGATAAGTTAGGTAGCTGATAGATCTAACTCTTGTTGGGGCATCTTATTCTCCACTTGCTTTGTATTTCTCTTTGATTCTAGTAGTTGTTTTTCTTCTTCTTTTATCTTAAAATAAAAATAGAAAGTTCAAAATTTTCAGTATGTTGGACTAGAGCACTTAATATTGTCTTAAGTTTAATGGAAGACGGCGCCGATCTTCCTAGTTATTGAGTTGTACTGTAAAAGGTAACAGATATAGACTCTTTGCTGAAGGGTATTAATGGCCTCGTGTTGAGTTAGCATGGGCCACCAGTAGGACTTGTATGTAGTGTGGTGGGGTTTAGCTATGTCTGTTTGTGCAATATTAAAAAGGGTCCTTTACATAAGTATACAACAAATAGAAAGTAATTACAAGAAAAGTGCATCAACTAAATAATTATAAAAAGAGTGTAATTAAGACTCATTTTACAAAAATAGTACAATTCACATTAATAAAGAAACCTAAAATCAAGGATAACTAATAATTCAAATTCAAATTCAAATCTTGTCTCTAACAACAATTTCAAATCCATATTTAAAAATTCAAATCAAAATGAGAAAATTAAAAATAAAAAATTATGAAGGAGCTAATGTTCATCATCCTCCTCTCTCGCCGCCACCGCTGCCGCCGCCGCAAAAATTGACTAGTAACTGCATCACATTTAAAATAAAATTGGTAATCAAATACAACTGAATTGGTTACCTTGGTCTAAAAGTTTGACAACCAATTTCATGTTAGTAAATAAAAAATAGAACACTGCATATTTATACCAAGGTAACCAAAACTTTATACCAAGGTAACCAAACTTTTATACCAAGGTAATCAAACTTTTATACCAAGATGATCAATCTACCTTCACACCTGCAGTATGAATTAGTTACTTTGATCTGAAAGTTTGGCAACCAACTGCACGAAGGTTTGGCTACCAACTGTATTACATGCAAAATAAATTTGAAACTTAATAAAACAGAATTAGTTACCTTGATATAAAGGTTTGGCTACCAACTGCATTATAAAAAAACTGCAGAAACAGAACGACGATGACAGAGGGAGGGGGTGGGCGTGGGCAGTGGGAGGAGGAGGAGGGGGTGGCGGAGGGAGGGGGGAGGATAAGGGGGTGGCGGAGGGAGGGAGGGAGGGGGTGGAGGAGAGGGGCGGAGGGAGGGGGAGGTGGGGGTGGCGGAGTGAGGGGGTGGGGCGTGGGCGGTGGGTGGAGAAAGGAGGCGGAGGAAGAGGAAGGAGAGGGTGTGGGGCTGGGGATGGGGCTGGGGCTGGGGCGGGAGGAGTAGTGGCGGGGGGCAGAGGCGGAGGAGGGGAGGTGGGAGGAAGGGGAGGCAGAGGGTGGGGAGGGGTTGGACAGGAGGAGGAGGAGGCGGAGGGAGGGAGGAGAAGAAGAAGGGAAACATAAATGGGGTGGGAGAAAATCGTGGGAGAGATTGAGAGAAAATTGTGGGAGAGATGGTTGAGAATTAAAACACATCCCATAATTAAAGGAATCATAAATATGTACTAATAATGAAAATAAAATTTTAAAGATATTAATTATGTAAATATTTAATGAGGACACTTTTCTTGTAATTATATTTTTAAATGTACTATAAAATGTAATTGTTCCTATTAAAAACCTACAATCCCTAGTAACATGATTTATTGTTAACAAATTTAAAGGAATAACATCAATTTAAAATATTTTCAATCGACTTTAAAAAATTAAAATTACTCTACTATTATGTTTTTTTTAACTACTTCTATTATACAAGTTAAACTATCAACCAAAATTTGGCCGTTGTACGTAAGACTGTAAAATGAGCAAATAATTCGGATTCGATTCGTACTCGCTCGACCGACTAAAAATTAGATTCGAACTCGACTCGAAATATAAATGAGTTAAATATGAACATATTTTAAAGTTCGATAAATTATTCAAACCTTCTCAAATTATAATTTTCTACTGATACTCAGATCAGTCCAAACTGCTCGAATTCGAATCAAAATCGTACTCGACTCGGTAGCTAAATGAGTCTCAATCAAACTTTATTTTATACTCGATAAATTTTGTGAACCAAATTTGAACTCAATACTTAAATCGACTCGGTTCGTTTACAAACACCCATAGTTGTACATTCCCCTCTTCCCAAAGTATGGAAATGGCCAATTTTAATTTCCATTTTTATTTATTTAAGAGAAACAAATAAGTTCCCTTCCAAGTAGTTACCATGTTTTTAGCTATGTTTATACCTCTCGACTGCTCCACAAAAACGCACAACAAAATGACATTCAATATCCACGGAGTAATATACAAAAATCACCACCACAGTAAAAGTCAAAAAAAATATAGGAACAAAACTATGAACTGCTCTAAGTTACATGGTGTTAGTTCTAGAATATTTTTTTTCACCAAAATCCATAAGAAAAACAGCCTAGAATCCAGCCAACTACTTGAACTGAAACACATTGATCAATGACTTGCCATTGATGAGTCAAAAAGGCACCATCACATATGTAAGAACTCCGAAGGGGTCGAAAATAGAGGTTTCTTGGATGTTGCATAATGAAACTCAAAACAACAGAACATAGTTCTCTCTCTATAATATATCCAACACCTCTTCACCATCGATTATTTGGAGGTTTGACTTTATAAATCCTAACTATCCAGTTTGATGTTGTGAATGCCTCTTCCAAGTGTTCAAGCTTTACGTCTTTATTTCCTATTTCAACCCCCCTGGCTCTGTCATACCTGCCGCCACAATATTATCAAGTAAATTGTGTGAAGCAAAAAGAAATAAAAAAAAAAGAACAACAATCT
Source organism: Panax japonicus (assembly GCA_020205505.1). NCBI lineage: Eukaryota > Viridiplantae > Streptophyta > Magnoliopsida > Apiales > Araliaceae > Panax > Panax japonicus. The sequence continues at coordinate 4,209,606 of CM035098.1, read as the reverse complement.
AGTGCGAGCCAATATACACGCATTATAAACTTGAGTTTTTAAAATATATTAGAGCTTATAGACTTGAATGATGGTCATGCATATTTGAGCATACACGTGAAGCGCAATCTGACTCGTAACTTAAAGCCCAGCCATGCACTTACAGGAAAATATCATAACTACCAACACACAAGCACACCAGATGAACAAAATGGTTGTGATTCCTTAGGCAAGAAAGAGACAAACCATACTGTTTATTTATTTTATAGTTGGTCCTTCCTAGTGTTTGATCCATGCCTTGTCTATAGTTTTTAATGTGTGTGATTGATAGTTTGGGAAAAATATGATTCAGATGGTGGTGTCTTAGTTGAGACATAAGGGACTTTGATGAACTGAGGGTGATGGTCAAGTTGGTATTGGTGGTAGGAGAAAGACCTGCTTGGTTGAGGACAGTTCATATCGTGACAAGAAATAACAGAGGTTACATCAGAGACTTCAACAAACCGGGGAGATGTTGTACTTTCACAAACCAAGGACATTTCGTCATTTCCTTCAACAAATCAGGGGTATATTAAACTTTTTGGTAGCATATACCTATCGTGGGCATAATACCACTGACAGTATGCCCCCAGCCCCTAAGGTAGTGACAATACCTTCATATTGGTACTTGCAGAACCTTCTGTACTAATACCCACCGCTAATTTCTCACGAACAATGTACCATTTGTAGTCGATACTACTGATCCACTCCTTTCTCTTCTATAACTCAATCAAATGAGCTCTGAAGGAACTTCAAACCTCACCAAAATAATTAGAAAATAAGAGTACTCCTGTCAAAACTTCACAGGCGAAGGATTTTTGTTTCTGTATATATCTTATGCCTCACTTGTCCCTCCCCCTACCCCCCCCCCCTCCCGCCAAAAAGAAATCATCTTATCCATTCCACCCATAACTTCATAGTTAATGAATTTTTGTGTCTATAATTTTATAATTCTCTTTTTCCTTCGTAAATAATAATTCTCTAATTATCTTACAACACATGTTTGGTACCTTTTAAGACTTTTCGGTCATGTACTTTGTGGATTTTTACTGCCCTTCATCACATTTTTTAAGAATAATTTTTTTCATTATAAATAGCTTTACACATGCCAGAACTACTATTGATTCTAACTACCCCCTTCTTCAATCCAAACCACCGATGGTCTTGCTGCCTATCATAACATTTTTATGAATAAAAACTTGCATTATAAATAGCTTAAACACGAAGGAAAAACTGCTGATTTTAAGTTGCCCCTTCAACAATCGAAAAATATCCAACCCCTCCAGAAGTTGAGAAATAGAGGATAATTTAAAAGCAAAAACAAAAGTATTAAAATCAAAGAGTAATGTAGAAGAGTAAGGAGATTTCTTTAAACTCTACAAGCACCAAAATACAATCAAAAAGTAAATGAATAAAGTTATCAAGTTGGACAGATAGATGAACATTTAACTTACCCAGGTGGTTTGCCATATTCAGTAGTCAACTCTCCAAAGCGATAGTAGCATAGTTTGTACCTAACCACCAATTTTAAAACCATCAAAAAAATTTCTTTTCCACATGATAGCACAAGAAAAAATCAGAGTTACAGATAGACAAAGAAGCTTAACATCCTCTAAAGGTAGTCCATAAGTCTACCGCTTCGGACTTTCTTCGAACATACAAAATCAGCACCTTTTTAAGGTGGAATACAATTTTAATAAGAACAACATATTAGGTGCATCTTAAGTGCACTCGGAAAAATGAAATGATAAACAAAGCAATTCTAACCATATAGACAGACTTAAGTTGTTGAAATTAGCAAATGGCGAGTAAGGGAAAACCACTTCCAGGTCATAGAAAAATTCAAAAAATGCTGGATGGCACACAGAATGATTGAAACCATTTTAAGGTAGTAATAAATTGACTTCATAACCCCGCCTATAATTGTTGTATATAGCCTGCCCCAAGTCAGGATAAAGGAGGAGGGGGCGTTGCGAGCCAAATATAAAAAGGAAAATTAGCTCTCTATTATAAAAATGTGAAATTCTAAAGGGGGAGAGAGTCTAAAATTCCATTACAAGTATATAAAATCCAAAGTCTAGAAATTGCAGTACATTTCTGTTAAACTCCCTTGTTCAGTAAAATTGATAATAACGATTGAGGGGCTAAATACTTGAACCTTGAGGCTTATGCCTTGCACTATGATTCGTTCACCATAGTGACCATACAACACTACCTTCTAGAGCACTATGGATATGAAAGAATCATATTGGAAATTAGATAAAAAGGAGAGGGCTGAGTAAGTTAAATAGATAAGTAACATGAAGATCCTTGACCTACCCCAAAAGATATAGCAAGTAGCAACAAGAATAAATGAGCAGCAATTGACACATTACAAATGATAAAATTACAATATAATAAGAGAGAGACAGAGAAGAGAGAGAGAGAGAGAGAGAGAGAGAGAGACAGAGAAGAGAGAGAGAGAGAAGAGAGAGGGGGAGAGAGAGATCCTTAATAGTCTTGTGCTCGCTATAAAAAATTAAAGAAACTTAATTCAAAATTTTGGTCAAAATAAATGCATATGCTGCTATATTTATGAAAATTATTTGCTGACATGATGCAACAGTAATCTGAACTTCAAGTTAGTAGATAATTGTAGTTAAAAAAAATTGAAGCATTCGCCCAAATATTATACATATGGAAAAATGTAACTATAATATCAAACCAAGTTAATAGCTAACTTACATTAGACAGTTTAACATCTTTGGAGCTGCGCCTTTGTCAACTCGATACTCGCCATTAACAAGGTAGTCTGGTTCCTTGATGACAGGGAAGACTCCACCACCAATTCTTACCATCCACAAAAATCTAGCAAAATTGAATTTCTTTTATTAGGATAAAAGTTCAAGCGGTAGAGAAATATTTGGTAGACGTGAGTGAGAGAATATAAGAACAGAGTCAAAGACTAACAGAGAAAAGTTGTCTAATAACACTGAAGGATATAATGTTGATGACAAACCCAGAGGTAGATAGATGTATTCAGGAGGTATTTTCTAATTGGTTGTGATGTAATCAGAAAGTCTGAGAAGTAAAAAGAGGTAGCAGAAGCTTGCTTCCATAAACTAATACCACATAAATTAACCCCATTTGAATCAGTGTCCTGCTAAGTAAGGAAGCACATGTATGGTAACAAGAATCACCAAACTTTAAAAGATATACATGTAAATACACACACACACACACATATATATATATATATGAGTTGGTTACTCTGTAATTTTTAGTTGCAAATTGAATCTTATTACGTATATCATTCATGAGACCATTAAATTTTCAGAACTGTGCTTTATCAGACTGACTTAATATTTTGATAAAAGCTACACAATCACCTACAAGATATAAATTCAATACCCTGACAAATTTATAAGGTGATAAAAAAAGGAAAGCGTCAGTATGTGGATAAAGGGAACTATATAAATAGAAACTTTTGGCATCTATAGACGAACCTAGTCTACCTAAAAAGTGAATTATTTTATAGTTTATCTAAAGGTATTAAAAAAAAGAAATTTTTATAAACTATTAAATTCTTACTTGTTAATATCATCAGATGAGTAACCAGTCACACCTCCAAATACAACTAACACGTAATCGACGTCCAGTGATCTCATTATCTCATATGCTTCATCCTCATAAGACGACATCGCACGTCCAACAGTAGCTATGTGGGTATTGTTCCAGGTGTTATTATCCACAATCACAGTTCTGTTTCCCATGGCAGTTATCTGATATCCATAATCCCACCAAGACATCACCTTGGCATCTTGAGGAGTATTCTGCCGCAGCCAAAAGTATGCTTCGCGATAATCATCAAAAATAATCCTTTGGCCATAGGCACCCCTTGCAGCCAAGACAATTGAGGGAGAGGAATATGCCTCAGAAGTGACCCAGGTACAATGGGTGACATATCTACTGAGCAAGTAAAAAGCACCCACAAGCAATGCTATAGCCCCGTTTCTCTGGAAAGGCAGAGATTGATCGACCAAACCCTGTTCATGCAATAAATGTGCGTAAGAATTCCTAATTTTTTTGTCAAAGAGTCAGGGAGATAAGTAAACATTTAGATAAACTTTCACAAACCAGAAGTATAGAAACACGTGTTTCGCAAATCTATCCAGTTAAGTTCAATAGCATTAAAAACACTAGCAACCATCTGCACACAACAGATCATGCTCGTGTTTACCATGATCAAACAATTATTAATGTCTTCAATAAATTCAAGTAATGCTACCTTATGTGGAACTATATGGACCCCAGGTGTGGATATATGCATATACCCTTTGGATTAACTAAATCTGAAACCCAATACAAAAATACCAATTTAACAAGTTGTTCAACATAAGAAGTTCCGTCACCAAACATGCACAAAACATACAATATCAAACAATCTATGTACTTATATATACTTTGTTTATTTCATAGAGCAAATGGTTTTTAAAATAACACATTCTCCACCATAGATACTCTTCTCACCACTTAACGTGAATGTACAACTGCCTGGTATATAAACATTTCAAAACATGCTTGATGAGGCATATCCGTGTTAAGCCATTGACATGCACAACTTATATGCTAGCGATGTGACTTAGTATCTGACACAAGACATTAGAGAGCCCAGGAATTATGTCATAAACGAACCGAACATCCACAATTCAAGAAACTAAAATTAATTATATGGCTTATTGGAATAGAATAAAAATGGTATCAGGCCAGATGATTTTAAGATGCAAATTATGATAATGTGCATGTTTTACAACATTAACATGTTTCAAAATAAAACCAATAGAAAAAAGTTTTAAAATTTAGTCTCCTTTTGATAAATAAAGTTAATCTCTAAATCTAACCCTATGCGTTCTAGTGGTGATTAATGATTATAACTCATTTGTTCTATTATACAGTCACTGGATCAAGTTCTTGCAACGCCAAATGGAATTTTAATATATAACTAATTCTATGAAATTGTGCAACTTGAATTATATATTTATAAGAGCTCTAAAGGCATGTTAATGACTAATATATATATCTGTACATGTGTATTCTTTCATTCACAATAAACAATACCAAGTATATATTAAAGAGATATAGGCTGCTTATAAACTCACTATTGAGTTATTAATAAAAGTTTATATTGAAGAACACAGTTATCATAGTAATTAACTCTATTTTGCAGAGTAATCAAGGCCAAAAAGCATTTAAATCTTAAACCAGGAATCAAATAACAAAAAGCTTTATTGAATTCACAAACTGCAAAGGTACAGTAACTACGACATGCCAAAAACAGTATTGTATTAAACCATATGTCAAGACATCTATATCCCACTTTACTTTCAGCTAAATTATTTACCACTACTTTTGTAAGAACTGAATGATAAAATGTATATCTAACTAGGGCTCCATCTGAAGCATATTATCGTTAATACTGAAACATTTTAGTCTAGATCTCATTTTCTAAATAAAAAATTATCAGTAAAAAATTAAAAAACTGGGCCAAGAGGACCCATCATAATAATAATCAGTACTTTAGTCTGTTAGCATCAAGACATATATAATACTCAACTTCATTCATGAACAGACATAATAGATTAGAGCCAAATCCAAACAAAAAAAAACAAATTCTCAGTGGAATACTATCAAACATACTAGCATCATTTCAAAGTTACAATATTATCATTCACAAGTAGCAGTATTGGGCTACTGGGAGTAGCAATATAGCACTCACGTGATAAGGCTCCACTAAAGCTGGTAGATCATTATATAACACAAACAAAGAACAGACATCCATGGCTGAAATTTTGTTTGTAGTACTGGGATCTCACCTTAGAAGAAGCCTTTGTGCCAGTTGTTCCTTTACCAGAACCAGAATGAGCAACCTTGCTCTTTGCCCTCAACAGCTGAGTTAAATTTTTAATGGTGGCTGAGACTGCAATAGCACTAATAAGGCATACAGCAGGTGTAGCAACAAGAATTAACCGAACCATGACACCAGCGAAATACATGCTTGTGAGACCATACATCACTATAAATATTGTGGCATCAGACAGTCGCTTGAAGCAAAAATAGAGACCAGCCGGGAAAAGGAAAAGCAGGATATGGAAATCAAACATGAAAGATGACCATGCCGTTGGCTGATGCTCAGATACAGATGCAATTATGGGGATGTGATCTTTAGCATAAGTTGGATCCAGCAGAGAGTAAAATCGACCTGTCCATGGGGAGATATAACCAGATGCTGTGCCAAGACCCAGAGCAACAGCTCCTACACCAACTGCACTTGTTACAGTGATCCTCAAAAAGGCTTGAAACAGCTTTATATCATTTAGATGGTGCTTAACCCAATCCAAGAAGTAAAATACCTGAACCAATAGTAAGTTAGTGGGCTACACAACGAGTCATAACAGTGTAATTCAAAACAACAGTAAACAGAGATTATTTGTGTGCTGTGATTTTGGAAACAAGAAAAGCGAAATACGAACCCTAAATCATGAATGGCCTCCTCTGACCAAGAAACTACCATAAGTGAATAATTATAACTCCCCATGTGCTTTCACTAGAAAGAGAACTTGAGGTGAAAAATGACATCTATTAAATATGAAAACTGCTTAAGTTCACTCAAAGAGATCAAACAGACTACAAAGGCAAAGTAAACAAAAGCAGTAATTAATATCTCATGGTCAGGAATTTTAATTTGATCTTCTTCGACTGTATTCAATTGACCTTAATTGCAACACCTCAGTCCCACATCGAAAGATATGGGAAAAATTTGTGTGTATAAGGAATTAAATTACTAACAATAGTACCTTCAAGTCATGATCTTTTGGGTGAACCTGTGGCAGGCTAAGATGACCCAAAAAGATACTATTGGATCAGTGGTTTAAGACTTTATTTGGATGGATTTGATTCAATTCAGACTTGGAATTTGACTCAAGATTTGTTCCGGACTCAAGATTTGACCCGGGTTGTTTCATACGGTATCAAAGTTTAAGATATGATCTTGTAGATTGCCTTTTAGGCTTGACCTGTGAGTTATGAGTAGACCGCTGGGTAGTTATAAGATTTTATTATAACGTGTGTTGCGTTTGATCTTCATTTTGCATAATTTTGGCTTTGATTATTTGTTTTGATCTGTTTGTTCTTATTTATTTGATTTTGTATCATACATGGCTCGTAAGTCTTCGAGAATTGCTGGGAGGCAGGGTAATAATGGTAGGAGGGGTCAGGGGCAATCCCAGGTTGAGTTTGTTAATCAGGGTGGAAACGTTGGGACTCGGGATAATGCAACAATAACCCCGACTATGGTAGCAAAAATGGTGAATGAGGCGGTTACGCGGGCGATGGCACATGCTATGCATGGTATTCCGCATGTGCAAGGAAATCATCATGTAAATGGTATGGGGGGTGATGCAGAGATACCACAACATGAGCGGAATGATCCTCCTAAGGATTGGGTAAGCCAGTGCAGCCGTTATAGGTGTTATTGGAGAGGTTCATTAAGCAGAAACCCAAATCTTTTCGTTTAGCTCCAACTCCGATTGATGCGGAGAACTGGATCGCTCACTTGAAGAAGATTTTTGATGCAATTGGGTGTTCAGAAAATCAGAAGGTGAGACTAGTAGTTTATAAGCTAGAAGATAGAAGATGATGCTCAGCGATGGTGGAAATCATTGAAGACTACACAAGGAGATGAGTCATGGATGCACTCATATGGAGTGATTTTTTTGACATTTTCTATCAGCATACTTCCCAAATGCTGACAAGGATGCATACACCAGGGAGTTTGTGTCCATTCGGCAGGAGTATGAGACTATTACCGATTTCATGGTGAGGTTTACTAGATTGGCTGGCTTTACGGGTTCAATAGCTGGGACAGCTGCACAGCAGGCAGAAAAGTTCAAATGGGCTTTGAAATATGAATATAGGCGATCAATCATCCACACTATATTTACATATGTATCCCAGGTGGCTAATGCAGCTAAGAGTGGAAATAGAGTATAATGACTTTCGAGCTTCCAAATTAGAAGGGAGCTGAAAAAGAGAGAGATAATCAGCAAGGGCAAGGAATGGAGCAGTTTGGCAAGAAGCAAAATAGAAGACAACATAGTTGGAATAAGCCTCCATCAAGTCAACGATTTAATCCTCGAAGGGACGTTGCAATGCAGCATGGTAGTCATGGAGGTCAATGGCAAGTTGGAGAACAGTATCGCAATAGGGGACTTCAACATAATAGGGGTTTCCAGCAGAATCAGGGTCAACATCGCCAACAGAGTCTGATTCAAGCGGTATCCAGGACCAGCAAGTGGGGGCAATCCGAACCATTTGCCACTTCCACCTGGTCCATGTGTTACATGTGGTGAGTATCATACTGGCAGGGCTTGCTATAAAAAGACGGAGGCGTGTTTCTTATGTGGCCAAATGGGGCATAGAGCAAGGGAGTTGCACAATACAGCGTGGTAATGAGGGAGGCGGACATGGCGGTCAACGTCAACGCAACACCGGTCGGAGAGTACTTGCAATAACAGCTAATCAAGTGGCTCAAGCACCTAGTACTGTCTCAGGCATCCTTCTTGTAGGAAATCGTGAGGCATCAATTTTATTTGATATTGGATCTACACATTCTATTGTTGCACTTTCATTTGTTCGCAATCATGGAGTGTTTTCTCACATATTAGATACTCATTTATCTATTGTTACCCCGATGGGGAATTCTGTGATTATTTCTGAGCAATTTCACAATTGTCTATTGAAGTTGGGGAGGAAGGTGTACGCAGCTAACTTACTTCCGATGGTGATGCATGATTTCAATATCATCTTTGGTATGGATTGGCTGAGTAAGCATCAAGTTACTATTGATTGTTATGTGAGGAAGGTTATTTTTGGAACTTTAAAGGCTCCAGAATTCGAGTTTCAATGTTCCAAGCCAAATGGCGTTGTTAAGTTGATCTCAGCTTTGAAGGCGAGCAAAATGATTGCTAAAGGATGTGATTGTTATTTGGCTTATGTGAAGGATACCTCGAAGGATGAGCTCCAACTTGAAGAGTATCCAGTTGTGCGAGAATTTCCTAAAGATCTGCCAGGATAGCCACCGTCAAGGGAAGTGGACTTTACCATTGAGCTCATTCCTGAGGCGGAACCTATCTCTAAGGTACCCTATAGGATGGCTCCATTAGAGTTACAGGAGTTGAAGAAACAATTGCAGGAGTTGTTAGATCGTGGATTCATTAGACTGAGCGTATCGTCATGGGATGCTCCAGTCTTGTTTGTGAAGAAGGATTGATCTATGAGGTTGTGTATAGATTATAGGGAGCTAAATCGGAACAATCAGGAACATATATCCATTGTCACGCATTGATGCATTGATGACCTTTTTTATCAGCTCCAAGGGGCAAAGGTCTTCTCAAAGATAGATTTAAGGTCGGGGTATCATCAATTGAGGGTGAGGGATGAAGACATTCCTAAAACAGCTTTTCGTACTCGGTATGGACACTATGAGTTTTTGGTGATGTCATTTGGGTTGACTAACGCTCCGGCAGTGTTCATGGATCTGATGAATCGGGTTGTTTGCAAGTACTTGGACCAATTTGTCATTGTCTTCGTTAATAACACTTTGGTGTATTCCAAGTCTAAGGAGGAGCATGAAGAGCATCTTCGTACTATTTTGGGGGTTCTACAAAAGAAGAAATTATATGTTAAGTTCTCCAAATGTGAGTTTTGGCTAAAACATGTAGCATTTTGGGGCATGTCGCATCTGCGGAAGGCATTAAGGTGGATCCTTCACTAATTGACCAAGACCTAAGGATTTTCTTGGGTTTGGCAAGGTACTATAGGCGATTTGTGGAAGGGTTTTCTTTGTTAGCTTTGTCATTAACTCAGTTGATGTGGAAGGGCACAAAATTTATGTGGAATGAGGAACATGAGAAGAGTTTTGAGGTGCTTAAAAAGAGGTTTGTGTCGGTTCCAGTACTCACATTATCGTCGGGGACAGAAGGTTATCAGATTTACAGTGATGCTTTCAAGAAGGATTTAGGTTTTGTTTTAATGAAGCAAAGTACGGTAATTGTGATTGGAGGTATGTTTTGAGAATTTCAGAAGTTTCGTATAATATGCTTTTGGAGTTTGTTTTATCATAAGTTGCATGGCAAGCATGTAAAATTAATTGGCATAAAATAATCAAATATTGCTATTAGATATGTGAAATTTAGTATGTTCAGGAATTGGTGGCAGTATGTATTAAATTAAATTCACATTATACATATACGATTTTGATTTGGTTTTCTGACCTGTTCCTTGTTAATACGAATTGATGTTAACAGTATTTTATTATACTATAATACACAAGTTTGAATTGATGAATAAATTGATTAAAAAATAAAATAATAATAATAATTCACTAATTGTACTTATTTATTATTTTATTTAATTAGTTCGAACGGAAGGAGCCTAAACGTGTTATATTTGGCATAAATTTTGTGTATTACATTATTTACTCCAAGTACAGATTTCGTACTTTGTTTATTGATTGTGCTTTATTCCCTATATCAATTATGTAATATTTCGTCATTTGGGAAATTGTGTTTTGATACTTCATTCGTTTGAATCATTCTTCGTATATTTTCGTTCACATTCGGGAGTTATTTTGATCATTGATATATTGTGATAATTAAGTATGTCCGTATTTGATAATTCGATGTCATTTGGAGATGGTCATGTAAGTCTAATGAATTGAACCTCTTTTGACTTACATTTTGTAGTTTAATCTTTAGGGTATACTTGAGCTAACCACATGTGGGGCACCACAGGCATTCCTCTCCACACAAGATCATGACACCTTCCGTGGCAGTGTGATTAGTCCACGGAGTGTCGTGCGTACTATCCTATTTGATTTGCATACATCATCATGGTACCGATATATTTTGTTAGCCTTTGGCTATTTGTATTTGAGCTCAGTATGAAATTGTTACCTTATAACTATTTGATCCAGCCTTATTTTGTTTGGGATTCTTTTGACTATAGTTCAGTTCTACGGTGTTAATCATTTGTACATTGTCTCACTAATTTTGATATATTCATAATTGGTTCGTAGTTTGTATTTGTCCGTTCATTCCACTTTTTTGGGTACATTATATATTGTTATACATATGTTCATCTTTATATCCATACTGAGCAATTGGCTCATGTTGTGTTCTTTCCCCGGCAGGTAATCAAGGGTGATCAAGATTTATGGGATGAGAGCTACATTTGATCCAAATAAATAGATTGGTTTGAGACTATTATTAGACTTGGATTTTTTCTAATATTTTGTAGATGGATGTTTGGGCCATTTTGGCATTTATTCTTAAAAGTAGAGACTATGTTAATGTGGAGTTTCTTCAATTTAAATTGTCGTATGCAACAGTTTGGGTTCAATTTAATTGAAAACATTTTGAGGTTTATTAGAGGTTTGTATTTATTATATTTTGTGCATGTTGTCCATTTTTCCTTTTGGGAAAGGGGTGTTTACAGAGTATGGTATCAGAGCCGACTCTTGAAAGCTTGGGTCAAGACATCCGATCGGGTTATCGAAGGTGGAGACACGAAGGCTGGTGGTATTATCCACAATGAAGAGAGGGAGGTCCAGAGGTGGGGACACGAAGTCAGCCGGTATTATCAATGGTTAGAGAGAAAGATATGTGAACCGTGTGTGATCGGTTCTAACGGGGACGTCAGAAATTTAACTGGGAGAGTTTGTAACACCACAGTACCACATCAAACCACATAAAAAGATATGAGAAAAATTATTTGTATAAAGAATTAAATTACTAACAATAGTATCTTCAAGTCATGACCTTTTGGGTGAGCCTATAGCGGGCTAAGATGACCCAAGAAGATACTATTGGACCAATGGTTTAAGACCTTATTTGGATGGATTTGATTCGATTCGGACTTGGAATTTGACCCGAGATTTATTCCGGATTCGGAATTTGACCCGAGTTGTTTCATTAATGAAATGATCCATTCAGATCTAATTTCAGTTCAGTAATTGCTAAAACAATAATTGCAATTTTAAAGGGATTAAAAATTAAAAATGGGATACGGCTTTCCTTTTTATTATAAACTATCATCTTTCATACAAAAAGTAGTCCAATAAATACACGTTGATAAAAAACAATGCAAATTGATCAGAGACATAAATACGATATACTGAGGAAACAAGTTAAAATTGTACCTGTATCAAGAAAAATACACCCATTGCAGCCATATGTTCCCCTGACTGCACATGCTGAAAACCCACAAACCGAATCTGCATTGCCAGCAACATCCCCAATATATACATACAATTATAGGCAACATACAGTCGCATCGAATACCTCCCAATAATCAACAAAACCAACACATATAGTGGAACTAAATTAATAATAAACACATAACCACCCCAAGCTGAAACCATATAAAAATACCCAAATGCAGAAGCCAAACTCCACGCAAGTGACCCCGTATTCACAGCTTTAACAAACATATAAAATGTGAGCAACAATGCAAATATAGCTACACCCTCATTATCATAAGAACCGGCCACAGACCGCGAAATGTAACCAGGGCAAATGGCGATCAACGCAGCTGCCACTAGCCCGGCCCCGGAATCCCACAATTCTTTACCAAAAAAGTAAGCAACAAGGGTCGTATTGGAGGCAAAAAACGGCGCTGTTAACACACAAACCTCACGGATGTGTACAGCAAAACTCAAGAACCTCAAAACCCAGTAAATTATGGCAGCTGTGACCATTAATCCGGGGTAGAGGGTTCCACCGATGATTCTACCAAGTGGGTACCAACTCTCTGAATCAAACCAGTTCCAGAAATCGTAAAATCCTTTCTGGGTCAGATAAAGGGTGGTTCGGTAGTTGAAATACGGGTCAAATTCATGGATCATGGATTCATATCGGAGGACACTGAAGAGGCGAGTGATGAAAGCTAAAATGTAGACGAGACAGAGGATTGTGACCCGGATCAGGAGCTCTTGCTGCTTCGTTTTCAGCTTTAGAGTTTTCAGTGAGAAGAAGGATGGTGTCATGGTTGATGATGATGGTGGTAGATCTGGTTTTACGACGCCGTTTGAGGGGTCGGATTTGGTCCCCATCGCGATGGATTTTGATGGGGTTTTTTTGAGGAAGAAGATGAAGAAAGGTTTGATCTTGGAGAGTAGATTGAGTACACTGCTGACTGGTGGGGATTGTTGGACTCGTGGGTTTTGTATTTGGGTTTTACGAAAAATTTAAACTTTATAAAACAATTAAATATCTAGATATTTTAATTTTACTAAATAAAAAAAACTATTTATATTTATCACAAAAATTAGCTTCATGATTTTAGAAAAACGTTATTTTGACATAGAAATATGATACTTTCGTAAGGTCTTTCTGGCATGAATACGAGTTTCTCAAAAATAAAAATGCTAATAAGATTTTAAAAATTTTAGGAAATTTTAAAAATAATTGACGATTGATTGTAGGAAACTGATAAATTCATAATATAAAATTATATTTTTACATGAAATTGTCTTATAAATTCTATTGCGATGATTTTTACTCTCGGTATACATCTATAGCGATATTTTTTATTATCATAAGTGTTATAAAATTATAACATATATATGGATGTCTAGATTCATTCTTTCGATCTTTAATTGTAATAATTCTTGATCTTTTGAAACTCCCATGTCCCTTAAGTTTTTAAACTCATGATCTTTGAGTTTTGAAACCTCCAAGTTTTAATGTTCGTGTACCCATAAATAGTAACATTGTAAATAGAATGGGAGATATACAAATATACTACAACTTATATGATATAAGGATGCTCTCTTTTCACTAGTCATTGTTCTTAATATTTGTATTCTTTTATAATATGTTATCAGCACGAATTGTTCATCACTTTCGTTTTGAAGATAATCATATTTAATTTGAAGAAGAATGTATATTTATCTATTATATATATATATATATATATATATATATATATTGATACACAATTTTTTTTTAGCATAACATACTGCATGCCAACAATAATATGATAACTATGAGAGCAACTACATTTTGCATACTGAAAACATGTTCAGAACAAAAGCTACATGTATACTCCATTAGTTTGGATGATACATATTTTACAAAATGAATATCTTCATCCAAGCACTGAAAAGTTCTGTAGGAAAAATATTCTGTTAAAAATTAAATTCAGTTGTCTATTGTTCAAAACAAAAATTATATATAACATATATATATATATATATATATATATATATATATATATGTGTGTGTGTATATGCGTCAATATAACACACATATATATTGCTCTCTCATTTCTGTTATTCATCAACATTCTTTATATTGTATGACTAAACATATATTATATGCTTATATAATTTTTATAACTAGATGTTCATGCACATGTGAATAGTTATAATAAATTAAATTTTTAATGAATTTTGATATTTTGATATTTTTTATGAAGTTACAATGATAAATCTTGTCAAACTTGAGTTCATGGCACTTGATATTACGGGTAATATTTATTTGTCATGAATCCTTGATACGGAAATTCATCTTGATGTCATGGGTCTTGGAGACACCATTAAAGATGGTAATGACATTTAGCCAAAACAAGGCAAAGACCATGATTTTCTTACGCCATCATCTCTATTAGGAGTTAAAGTTAGAGTATCTCACAATAAAAGATCATCTTATTCTTTGGAAATATTTGAAAGAAAGATATGACCATCAAAAGACAATTATTCTTCCAAAAGCTCGTTATGATTGGATACATTTACGATTGCAAGATTTTAAATCAGTAAGCGAATATAATTCTGTAATGTTTAAAATCAGTTCTAAATTAAAATTATATGGAGATAATATCACTGATGGAGATGTGTTAGAAAAATATTCTCTACTTTTCATGCCTCGAATGTGCTCCTGCAGCAGCAATATAGAGAACGAGGTTTTAAGAAATATTTTGAACTGATTTCATGTCTTATTGTGGCTGAACAAAATAATAAACTTTTAATGAAAAATCATGAATCACAACCAATTGGTTCAGCTCCATTCCTGAAATGAATGTTACGAGATATAATAATAATTATGGTCGTGGTCGTAATAGAGGTCGTGGCCATGGGCCAGGACGGTTTAATTACCGCAACTATATATGATGGTCGTAATTTGTCAAATTCTAACAAACCTTCAAAGAATGAGGAGAAACAAGAAAAGAGGAAGAATATACATAACATAGATACCAAGAAGGAAGAAAATATATGTTATCGGTGTGGAATGAAAGAACATTGGTCTCGTACCTGTTGTACGGCCAAACATCTTGTTGATTTATATCAGTTTTCATTGAAAAAAAATGAGAAGAACATATAAATAAATTTTTCTCAGCCACATTGAAATTCAGATAAGGCACACTTAGAAGGGGGGTTGAATAAGTGTTGATACAAACTATGACCAGTTAAAATCTTTTAACCAAATTATTGAATGTAGTCAACTATATAAATGAATGCAGCTTGTTGAATGAATATGGTCTACCGAATTGACTTTGTGTTTTAAAAAAAATTATCTTGGTGATTTTATTAGTTAAATGAAATATTTAATGATAACAAAAATTGTGACGCCCCCAAAATTAGGTATACATCACCCATCTTGGGTCGTCAGATACATGGTACATAAATCAAATACAACTTACTAATACAACTGTCGTGTACAATACGACAAAACATAACTGTGAGTTTGAATACAATTATTGTCTACTAGAGATTATACAAACTCAAAAAGAGTCCTCATTATAATTATTAATACATTATTTCACAGAATAGTGAGGACTACTAATGCTATCCTTTGGACCGTCACTCCGTTCCCCGACTAGTCCTTGCTATGTTCTCATTTCCTGAAGAGAACAGTGAAAGAAAGGGTGAGCTCTACTAGCCCAGTAAGAAATATTATGACTAAGATAATGCAAAATAAATTATCGTTAGCCTTCAACAGTATTAAACTGATAATATATAATAGATATCAAGTTTAACTGCAGCGGAACAAGCAATCCATTAAAAGAGTCAAGTAGAGAATAGAATCTACTATCTTTTATGATTTAAAAAGTTTTTCATCACTTTTATCGCTGAGACTCAGCTCAATAAATAATCCACATCATTAAACCATCCATGCACTACAGGTCAAGGATATTCTTTAGTATCACGACCACGAATTATCCATGCACTACGGGCCAAAGATAATCGTGTTTTCATCACCGGTCCTGACCATGCCATAAAACAATTCATCTTTGCTCCCTTGGCCAAAGATAATCCATAGCCATAATCATACCAAAAACTGTCCATCAATGCACTACGGGCCAATGATGACTTTTAATTTTCACATTATTTGTAACATTACGGTCATGATTATACCGAATAATCCCTGGTCATAATCATATCAAGTCCATCTATGCACTACAGGCCACAGATGACTTTCAACATAACATAAACATGAGGATGATGACAATGATATAAGAATTCAATAAAATAAGTTCAAGAATTAATTTGTCCAAAAACTACTAACGTCCAAATTGTCAACATGATACTGCTTTGTAGAGTAAAATTCAAGAATGATCAGAAGAATATTTCCATGAAAAGATACTGGATGAAGCGTAAATATCAAGGATATTCTACTAATTTCATGGAGTATAGAACTCAAAACTTTAACCAACTGAGTATAATAAAGAATGGAATAACAAAAGAAATCACCATGCATGCGGTACTTCGCATCGACAGGTTATTCCAACAGAATAATAATAACGGAACCAGGTTAGGCAAAATTTGCACCGACAGGATGTTCCAACAGAATAATAAAGATGGAACCAGGTCCGGTGTAAAACACACAGACAGGATGTTCCAACGGAATAATAATAAAGATGGAATCAGGTCCGGTGTAAAACACACAGACAGGATGTTCCAACGGAATGATAATAAAGACGGAACTAGGTCCGGTGTAAAACACACAGACAGGATGTTCCAACAAAATAATAAAAGAATGTCACCAAGTATAGGGTAGACCGCGTATACAGGTTATTCCAACAGAATAATAAGAAATGGAATAACAACAGTTCTCTTCATGAATAAGAAAGAATAACACCCCTTACCGTAACAGAAACTAGATATAGGAAAAGAAAAGTTAAGTAGCAAAAAGCTTTTCTTCTATCTCTCTATAGTTTCTCTCTCTAGAGTTCAGTGAATTCGTAAGAAAATAATGAAGGAATGAGCTTCTATTTATAGGAAAATGGAATGCATAGTAACTAATCCATGAACGGTCCAGATTGATTTACTTTAATCTGACGGTCCATATTTAAAAAAAAATCTTTTAAATAAAATATAATATATTCTATTTATATAAAAAGATTTTTACTATGCAAACACTATGCAACACTATGCAAAATACTATGCATAATAAAATATAATATATTCTATTTATAGAATAACTTTAATAAAGTATTCTGTTTTATATAAAAAGATGTTTCTATTTTATTACGTTAATAATACGAATAAAACAAAACGTCATCTTCGCTATAATAATTCATATTATTAATCGACAATAATTGAATCAAACTGAACGACTTCTCACATAAATATCAATAATCAATACCGTGTGCTACTATGCAACAACGCGTATTACTGTACTTTTACTACCCAGTAGTTCAACAGTATCAACGGTAAAACTTCCGCCGTTATTTTTAATAAAATATTTTTGTCGTTTTCTCAATCCGACAATAATTCCGTTGTGGGGTCCACCAATAATTGTATCGTCGTACGAATATTTTCCAACACAAAGAATATTCCCTGACCAATCGAATATAATATAACAACTTGCATACTTTGCAAAATTTATAAATACTACCCACAACTATAATATTATCTCAAATTCACACCATAATATTAAAAAAATTATTTCGAGAAAATTAATTCTTTATTCATAAAATCTGGGGTTTCACAAAAATGCTTATGATCGAATTTTGTTTATTTAGCAAATCAATTAACTTGAGTGTAATTAAGTAAAATCAATTAATGAAAATAACACCAAGATTTTTACGTGGTTCGACTATTACCCTCTGTAATAATAGCCTATTTCACGTCCAATACCAACTAGTATTGGAGACTCACTTTTATTTCTTTAAAAAACTCTTGTTACAACACATATTCTATAAAAATTGAATTACAATAATTCACTTGAGCACTTTTGCCCCTTATGCACCAATGCACTCCTTAAGCATCTATGCTTCCTTGAACCTGTTTGTAAACAAACCTTAATCCACCTGGATTAAATTCTCTTAGACAACACTAAGTCTTAAAAACAAATTTAAGATTACAATGATAGAGGTCTAATGATCAAAGCAAATAAATAATTTAACAATGCAAGGCTCAACTAGTGAATGCAATGATCAAGTAGTAAGAAAGAGATATCACCAAAATTAAGCTCACGTAAATAGCTGATAAATAATCTGAGTATAATCACACAACAGCTGGGAATATTGCACCAAGAATAATGAATTATATTTTCAAGTATATGAGTGCAATAATTAATTCAAGTGATGTAAGTGTTGTAATTTGTATCACTGATCTCAGCTGCTTTTTATAGCCCAAACATATTACCGTTGCAAAAATGTTTACGTTGTAAAATAAGAAAAGCAACGTTCCAATGTTATTTCGGTTGGAAAACATACTTAAACTAATAACCTTTGGATAAATATAGGACTCTTTCAAAAATAATCTAGATAGAGTTTAAGTCAAACAAAAAGAGTAACTCTAGAATATTTTCCATAAAGTCTGCAGCCATTACTTATCATAAAGTCATGGAACAAATTTCAACTCTTCAAAGATAACCATGATTTCCTACTTTCAAGGTATAAGTTAAACACTCTACCATCATATTCAATTTACCACTAACAGATAATGATAATTTCTTTAAACGACACAAACAACTTTTCAGCTATCAATTATCTTTAAATATGTAACACTTAATCGGTCAGGACTCTCATGAATGCATGCAAACTCATTTCTCTTAATAGCAGATAATAATGAATGACATATTTTTAGACATGCACAAGATCATATTTAATGCACACATAAAATGTCCTAGAGCCTTGAATTGAAAAATTAGATATTTGCAATGACCTTACATATTTTTCTTAGGACTCAAAACATCTTCATTCTTCTTGAATAATTCAACATACACTTCTTGAAATAGTTTCTTGAAATCCACAAATCACAATTTAGTACCGATGATCAAATCATCATCAAAACATTAGGCTAGAACGTGAATTAATGATTATATTTATTTTGATCATTTAGATATGACGCACCTTGACGTTGCAGATTTCTTTGAGCAAAACAATAAGCAAGTTAATAATTAGTTCAAGATTATGTTAATCCTTTTTAAGTGTGTTTCTTTTATACTAATATATTTTTGATGTTTTTTTCTTCCTTTCATGTTGGCTTATTTAATTTAATGAATTGTGTTATTAATATTATGTCTTATTATATATTTATTCATTTTCATGAAGAAAATATGAATTTGCGTCATGCTATAAATGAGCCTAATATTAGTGATGGAGATATATGCTTAACAGATAGTGCAACGACACATATCATTCTCAGACATAAGTAATATTTTTCAAATCTAAGAATGATGAAAGCTAAAGTGAATACAATATCAGGTTCAGCAGACTTTATTGAAGGCTCTGAATGAGCCAATATAATGCTTCCTAGTGGAACAAAGTTTATTATTGATAATGCTTTGTTTTTCACTAAATCAATGAGAAATTTGCTAAGTTTTAAAGATATACGACTTAATGGGTACCATATTGAGACAACCAATGGCAATGGTATAGAATATCTATACATCGTATCAAATGTCTCTACTAGAAAAATATTGAAAAAATTACCCGTTTTATCTTCAAGTTTGTACTACACAAGTGTGACGCCCCCAAAATAGGTATACATCACCCATCTTGAGTCGCCAAATACATGATACATAAATCAAATACAACATAATTATACAACTGTCATATAAAATACGACAAAACATAAACTGAGAGTTTAAACAAAAATATTGACTTCTAGACAATATTCACTCTCAATGGAGTCCTCATAGACAGTATACAAACTCAAATTCAGTCTTCATTACATTTATTATCACACTATTTAATAGAATAGTGAGAACTACTAATGCTATCATCTGGACTGTCAATCCGTTTACCGACTCAACCTAGCTATATTCTCATTTCCTAAAGAGAACAGTGAAGGAAAGGGTGAGCTCAACTAGCCCAGTAAGAATATTATGACTATGATAATGCAGGATAAATTATTATTAGCCTTCAACAATGTTAAACTGATAAAATACAATAGTCATCAAGTTTAACTGCAGCGGAATAAGCAATCCATTAAAAGAATCAAGTAGAGAATAAAATCTACTATCTTTTATGATTTAAAACGTTTTCATCAATTTTTATCGCTGAGACTCGGCTTAATAAATAATCTGCATCATCCCTGCACTACGGCCAAGGATATTCATTAGGGTCACGACCACAAATTATCCATGCACTACGGGCCAAGGATATTCGTGTATTCATCAATGGTCATGATCATGCCAACAACTGTCCATCAATGCACTAAGGGCCAATGATGACTTTTATCACATCATTTGTAACATTACGGTCATGATTATACCGAATAATCTCTGGTCATAATCATACCAAATCCATCTATGCACTACAGGCCACAGATGACTTTCAAAAATATAAACACGAGGATGATGACAATGATATAAGAATTCAATAAAACAAGTTCACGAATTAATTAATCCAGGAACTAATAACGTCCAAATTGTCAACATGATAATTCTGTGTAGAGTAAAATTCAAGAATGCTCAGAAGAATATTTTCATGAAAAGATATTGGATGAAGCGCAACTATCAAGGATATTCCACTAATTTTATGGAGTATAGAAGTTAAAACTTTAACCAACTGAGTATAATAAATAATGGAATAATAAAAGAAATCACCAGACATGTGATAGATAACACATGCAGGTTATTTCAACAGAATAATAAATATGGAACCAGGTCCGGCGTAAACGCACAGACATGATATTCCGACAGAATAATAAATGCGTAATAATAAATAATGGAACCAGGTCCGGCGTAAAGCGCACAGACAGGATATTCCGACAGAATAATAAATACAAAATAATAAATAATGGAACCAGGTCAAGCGAAATTCGCACTGACAGGATATTTCGACAGAATAATAAAGAACAAAATAATATAAGAATTTCACCACGTATGCGGTACTTCGCATAAACAGGTTATTCCAACATAATAATATAGAATGGAATAACGGAGGGATTTCACCAAGTATAAGGTATGCCGCATATACAGGTTATGTATAGGGTAAGATGTGTATATAGGTTATTCCAACAGAATAATAAAGAATGGAATAACAGAAGGATTTCACCAAGTATAGGGTGTGCCGCGTATATAGGTTATTCCAACAGAATAATAAATAATGAAATAACAGAAGTTCTCTTCATGAATAAGAAAGAATAACACCCTTTACCGTAAAAGAAACTGGATATAGAAGTAGTGAAGTAGCATAATACTCTTCTTCTTTCTCTCTATAATTTCTCTCTCTAGAGTTTCAGTGAATTCGTAAGAAATAATGAAGGAATGAACTTCTATTTATAGAAGAATGGATTGAATAGTAACTAATTCATGAATGGTCCAGATCGATTTACTTTTAAATGAACGGTCCAGATCGATTTACTATTAAAACTTAAAGCAACGGTCCATACTGATTTACTATTAAAACTTTAAACCAGCGATCCATATTGATTCAACCAACGGTCTGAAAAATTAGCACATCTCCTCTTGGAATAATATTGTATCCAAATACCCGAATGCACAATACTAGAGTGAATAGTAATCGGGTGAATAGTAACTCGTGAATAGTAACTCGAGAATAATAACTTATCTTTAATCAACACGAACTTATTCATCATTAATATTATAACTCACAATATTTAGCAACCAGGTTGTTCCTAGGAAAGCGGGGGATTTCCAATAAGAATTTTTCCCTATTGGCACGCAATTAGGTGACCAAACCTCTCCTTGACAGAACTTCTAAACATTGTAAATATTGTAATTTAATAATATGAATAACTTTGTCGTCTCAATTATTGATTTAATAATATAACATATAATACAGATGATACTGTGACAATAATCGAATCAATAATATGAGAGATATGATGCAACAATTACTGTAGCAATAATTGAGTATAACTGAGTGACTTCTTACGTAAGCATCAATAATCAATATCGTGTGCTACTATGCATCCACGCGTATTACTGTACTTTTACTACCGGGTAGTTTAACAGTATTAACGGTAAAACTTCCGCCGTTATTTTATAAAAAGATAATTCTGTCGTTTTTTAAATACGACAATACTTACGTCGTGGGGTCCACCAATGATTGTGTCGTCGTACGGATATTCTCGACAAAAAGAATATTCTCCAGCCAATCGAATATTTTATAACAACTTGCATACTTAGCAAAATTTATAAATATTACCCACAATTATAACAGTATATCAAATTCATTCCATAATATTCAAAAATGATATTTATAGAAAAATCATCTTTATTAAAAAAAATTGGGGTCTTACAACAAGTATTAGTACTACACAAGTATTAGTACAATTGAAGTCAATGCAATAATGAACCAGATAATTTTATTATTTGGCATGACCGGTTGGGTCATCCCGAATCAATAATGATGCGAAGAATTATTGAAAATTTACATGGTCATCCATTAAAGAACCAGAAGATTCTTCAATTTAAAGAATTATTGTGTGCTGCTTGTTCTCAAGGCAAATTGGTCATTAGACCATCACTAGCTAACATTGAGATTGAATCCCCAAGATTTCTAGAACGTATTCAATGGGATATTTGTTGGTCTATTCACCTACCAAGTGGACCATTTAGATATTTTATGGTTTTAATAGATGCACCTACAAGATGGTCTCATGTGTGTTTATTATCAACTCGCAACCTGACGTTTTCGAGATTACTTGCTCAAATTATTAGATTATAAGCACAATTTCCAAATCATTACAATTAAAGATAGGAGGAATGAATCTAGACATCTATATATATGTTATAATTTTATAACGCTCCCCCTTAGATGTCTATTGTGAAGCCATACACATTGAAAATTATCTCATTAAAACCTTATCAGTAAAAACCCAATAGAAAAAAACCTTGATTAAAGAAAAAAAAAATACAACGCGTATTAGCTACTCCTCATTAATTATTCATGGATAGTATTAAATGTGAAAGTTGAGGGTTTATTTAGTTACTAGTTCCGGTTACGTAAATTATGTAGACCTAAAATAATTTTTTATAAAATTTAAATGAGTAAATAAAAAAAATAAACCAAAAAATAATTAAAGAAGGAATAAAAAATGATTTTTTAAGTCGAAAGGTATTTTCAAAATTGCAAAAAAAAAAAACCACTTTTTTTGTTTATAGTCGGAGTCCTCTGGCTTTATATATATTAAATATTGGATGAGTGAGGAGAAAAAATAAGCCGTCAAAAATTATTCTTATAACAACAGACGTATCTCATAACATTCAAATTATTCTCCCTCAATTTTAAAATTAGAGATATATTTTAATTTTTTAAATTAATTTGTTAAATTCTAAATTTCAAAATTAAAATGAAATCATTTAAACCTTAAATGCAACGAATATGACATTTAGCAGTATTTTAAACTAATGTGCAACAGTTATATTTATTCGTATTTAAATCAAATAAATTCACAAAACGAATTGAAAATTTGTATTTCTAATTTATAAGTAAAAACTCGACGAAAAACTTGAGCCCAGCCAACTTTTGAAACAAATTCATGTTTGTACCCACTCGGGTACCTCAACTCAAATCTCGACTACTCACTTGAGTTTCGACTCGAGCTTGACTAATTTGAGTTCACATGCAACCGGTACCTTGACTCAAATCTCGACTCTGGTTAACTAACGAGTCAAGTTTCTCGAACTCGGATTTACTGAGATACAGTTTCACAGCCTAAAATTATGCAAGAAGCAAACATTATATGAACAGAAGAACACAGAATCTTTCATGTTAAGGAAACCAATAGTTTGTACATTTATCTTTGCTAAAAGAATTGGTTGAACGAATATCAATTTCAATAACTTTGCAAGCACTAGTTTTACGTTAGTTGTTCCCACTTACACGAGGGGGATGTTAGAAACTGTAGTAGTGGAATCCTGCCTTGTCTGGTCTGTACTTGAAAAGTAAAAAATAATCATCCTTCTGGCATCAAATATCACGGTGGAGTTTGAATATCGCCTTCACAAAATCTCCATGAACCATCTTCTTGCCTTTTAAGAAGGTACCGAATTGTGTAAGTGCTGCAATCAGTAAAGCTCAAATTCTTAAGAAATGTACCCACCCCAGAAAAGTAAAGGGCACGATAAGCAGAAAGACAAATATTTAGAAACAAATGCTCATGAAACTGGAATCTAGGAGTCTTCTCAATAATTCTCCAATTTGGATTGAAGAGATCGAATGTAGCGTAAAAATCAATGATTACTGAAGCGGGATTTAACCAAACAACAGAACTATCAAACACAACGGCCGCATAATAAGCAGCTCTAACAGTTGAACATGCCCAACTACAATACTGAGCCAAGGTTTTTCACTTAAAATTATGCTGCTTAAGACCCAGGCCTTATCTAAGGTTGCCTTTGGACTGAGGTATAACCTCAGACAACCTGACTTAACCCGAGAACATTCAAATACTACACAGTTTTTTCACTTTGAATCTATGTTTAGCACGGTGGGGGTTGTCTGCTCTGATTTTGGCATTAAGGAGTTCGAATGAAGAAGGAGCCATCGATCTCTCTCTCTATATATACATAAACAGGCCACATGGGCAAGTATAAGGACCGTGTTTAAAAAGACTGATTGAATATGTTAGCCAGCAATCATGTCAAATAAATCATCTACTATGTTTCTTCTATTAAGCAGTTCTCCACACCCTATATTACATAACAACTCCATCTCAGCCAGTAAATGAAAAAAATTATATCAGAAGGTAAGGAGTATTTTGATTGTACCAATCTCCGTGCCAGATTGGGAATTGGCTAAATTAGCACTTAGATTCAGCACCCCCCATAACCAAATTCATTTAGGATGGTGCTTAGCATTGTTATGTACATATCCATATGTCAAGGGCAGTACTCAACCAAGCTTTAACCAGAAATAAATAGCCCTAGCATTCATACAATTGAAGACAATGATTCAAGAGAGATTTGAGACAGACATTTACTTCATTATATCCACAGGTTACTAATGAAATATTACAAAAAGTTTACCACTAACTTCCTTTGTTAATTTTTTTTTAATTTCATTTCACTTGTTTATCTTTATATCCAAATTCATTCGAGATTTCATCCCCCTCCCATAGCGGTATTGCAAATTTAATCATGCTAACAGAACATATAATCATGATCAGTAACACGAGTAACCTATAAATAATAACAATAGGCAAGACTTTTTTTAAAGTTTGTGCAGCCTTCTCACTACTCTGGTTGTACATAGGTTGACCTCTCCCTCGCCCAACAACAAACATAGAATTGGTAAAATCATATGTTCACTGTTTTAACTACCTTTACCTGTAATAGTTTGGGTTCTTTGGCTGTGATGCGTCCACAAGTTCAGCTGCTTCCTCCAGGAGAGCTTCTATCTCTGCCATCTCATTGCCAATCTCATCTGATAAAATGTCAGCTCTGAGTATAGATAATTGCAGCAAAACAAATCTCCAAAAACAAGACTTGGTTTGTGCTGCATCAGCCAAAGCTTGCCACTGTAAACAATCACATATGTAGACAATAGAATGTTAAAAGTGAGCAATTGTTCAGTCTCGTGGGTAGAAAAGATTCGAGGAACTTCTTCAACATTGTAACTTTCTGAAGATTATGTGTTTCTTTAGTGCAAGATAAATACAAAAACAAAACAAACAATATTTCATGTAACAGATCAAAATTAAAGCTTAGATAGCCCATGACTAGGAAAATATAGATAGCCTGTCAATCGGAGCCACCCCACCTATGACTGCATAGAACTTCATTGATTTATAAACAATCAAACAAAATGTTTACTGCTTTCCCTGCTCAAAATGCTGGAGCAACTAGATGGTACTACAGTAGAGAGGATGAACAATTCCAGTCTATAGGTAGTACGCAGCAAGCTATTCTTAAACACCAAATATAGATAGTCTGTCAATTGGAGCCACCCCAAGTATGACTGCATAGAATTTCATTGATTTATAACCAAACAAATAAAATGTTTACTATTTTCCTTGCTCAAAATGCTAGAGCAAATAGATGGTACTTCAGTAGAGAGGATGAACAATTTCAGTCTATAGGTAGTAAGCATCAAGCAATTAATAAACACCAAATCAAGAACATTTGATAGTGCAAGGGAAGGATTCTTCATTCATATTCAAGTTAATGGTGACTTGTATAAGAAAATAGACCAGTAACTGAATGAGATATACATGGAATACTATTTCCAAAGCAAAATGCATAGGATGGATTTTCATTTGCGCAGATATGTGTAAATTAACCGTCCTTCAATCGACATACTTATGCTACAGATTATATAAATATAAAGTTACTTGTTATTCCAATAAGGTCCATACAGTTCACCTGAACAAGCATTGGCTCATCAAGGACTTCAAAGAGGCTATGGACTTGATGATTAGGCCCGAGAGCTTCAGCCTTGATAGTTTGCCATTGCTTAACAAGAGTTTCAGCTTCTTCCACATGCATTGGCCTCTTGTATACTGCTGTCTTCGAGGATAACTGACTACCATTGAGGGAAGAGTTTTGCGAAGCATCAGCTTCTGACCAGCTCCTGAGCTGCATCTTTTGAGTTGATAACAGCTGCTTAAGCCTGCTGGCAATACTGTTTCCCTTGATGCAAGCAGGCCCCCAGCTCTGATCTAGAGAAGAATCTGTAGTCCAGGCAAGAGAACTTGTGTCCATCTTTGGTTTCTTCGAGTCCCATCCAGATGTAATTTTCATCCTCCTTAATTGCATGCCCATTAGTTTAAATGTTAAAAACAATATGCATCCTAGTGCTGTAAGAACTATTATATTTCCACCAACATCCATTCGTTCAAACCAAATGTCCCAGACTTTATAACGATGTGCACCCAAATTTCTTTTCAATTGAACAGATGGTGAGCTACCATTGCTTCCACTGTTAGCCTTGACTGCAACAGAAGGGCCTTGTAAATTGGACGCAGCTAACTGCTTTACATCAGTCCCAAGATTTCGAGAAGTGTTTGTAAAAGAGTTAGGTTCCTCATAAGCTATTCGATCAGATGGAGAAGGGGAAAGAGGTCTGAGGCCTATACTAGATGGGGTTTGTGGAGCTCTTTTACTTTGCCTGTTTCCAGCTTTCTTTTCACCAACAAAAAAGTTTTCCTACAAAGACATTCAGATATGGCTTCTCTTAATTTCAAATAAGAATATCAAATTTTTTATTTCTTTTAATAAGTGAAATAAGAACTATCAGTTACCCTACTATATTGCTAACTTTTACCAAAGATGGAGAACTATCCCTCGTGTCTGGAAATAAGACGAGCAAAGTATCTTTTATCCATGATTCCTGGTCAATCAAGCATGCATTCAGGTGAGATAAGGTCTAAACCTCAAAGATAAAGTATAAATATGGAAACTGACTTTACAATAATAAATGAGATGGTATCGGAAGGAAACAGTCCATGAGATGCGTGAACTTATCTATCACCCATTCCCTTTGTTTTCCTTCTTTGCTTTGACTAGTAAATCATAAGTTCACAACTATCATCAGTGCATAACACAACCCAGTATTTCGCTTTGTTGAAACCAAAAGGAAAAATAAATAAATAAATGCACGTTTACTTTGGGCCATGGCCTAGGATTTACATTTATTTACTAATCATTCAGTTATGTGACACTGAATGGAGAACAATCTCACAGACCTATCAACTAAGCAGTGCTAAGGACAAATTACAGAACCTGTCACAAAGGGTAAGAAGTTCACTATTCTGAATATCTGGCACTCCTTAACAGTATAAGCTCTAATACAAACCACGGACAACCAGAACATATGATCGAATATCAGTTGCAAATATGTGACTTCGTGCATGCATGAACAAGGACATACTAGTGATTGGTTTGCACTTGGCACATCCCTGATTTCTTTTCCAGATATCAAATTTCTTGAAGTATTATTTGAAATTAAATTAAGCCGCCGAAGCTTTTCAGCAGCCATGGACTCATCACCCTGGATAACGACAAATGTAGATCATCAGTTTGCAGATGGATAAATAAATGTTATATTTAAATAAATGAAGATATACCTGTCCAAGAAGGAGCAAGCAAAAGGATTCCTCAAATTTTAGGTCAATACCCTCCGAAGCTATTAAACTCTCACAAATTGTTTTTGCTTTGGTAATCTGCATGAGATGATAAAAGATAAAACAAGATATAAAAGTTAATATTTCTCACCATATTAGCCATACTCACTGTCCCTATATTTCTCATATGTTTGTATAGTTTCTTGTACTAAAATTGACAGAATTAGTATAAGCTATAATAGGTTAGCACAGCCCCATATTGCAGTAGAATGAGTTTTTTCTTTCGAGTCATTAAAAGAAAATTGAACCCAGCGAGTTAACCAAGGTGTCAAAAGGAAATTACCAAATCTCTTTGCTTGCTTGAAAATCCAAGGGCGATATGAGCTATCAACACCAAGTACAAACAATTACAATCAATAATAACTCTCTGATTTTGCGACTCGATGGACTTTTTATTTTTCCTTGTAGAAGCTAAATTATCCCAAGGAAGTAGTTCAACTATTTCTGTAGCCATGAGCTTACTAAGTGCTTGATACAAGAAACATGGCCAATCTTGAACTTGGCATAAAGTTTCTACATCAAGGCCCTGTCTGAGTAGTTCACGCAAGGCTGCAATGGCACCTAGTCTCCTTTCAGCATTTTCAGGCGTGTGAGGAATTCCTAATATCTCCAAAGTGCATGCAGGTGCCAGGTCTTCCAAAGATTCTTCTATCTGATATCAATGTAAATGCATAGTAACTATAAGCAACAATATCACAATATCTTAGTCAACACATGTAATCATATATACCAATGCTTTTATTACCATTTTATTTGATGAGTCTATTTGAACATTGTTCATGGATTCTTTTTTATTTTAAAATTTTTATGGTATCATGCAACTAGAACACTGGTAAATATCAGATGGCTACATGCATGGGCGGATGGAGGATAGTGGAAGGGTTGGAACCCTTAATTTTGGAAAACTCTAGTTAACATAGTAATATATGTAAAAAGTAATTGGAAATTGTGCCCACCCTTCCACACAAAAAAAAGGTTATATGCATCCAACCATATATATACACATACGCACAATCTAAAAGTAGTTAAAAAAAACACTAATGGAATAATGGAACTCCTCTCCTTCCATTAAAATAACAGCACACTACTCCCCCTTTTCAAAATTTTCTTTATTGTCTGTTTCAAAATTAGAGATATTAGTGATACATTTATATTTTTAGACTATAAAATGACATGAAGTTCCTAATATGTATTACTTACATTTTAGGTGGATTGAGTATTATCATGCCACCACTACTACATTTCTAGCAAATGCTAGGGGTATATTTAAAAAAAGTGTCTCAATAATTGTGGGACGGAGGGAATATTATTTAGTTGTAACATGCCCACCCTTGATAAACTTTCTTTAGTCCGCCACTAGCTACATTTAGACCTATGATCATTGGTTAGGTACAGGATAGATATATTGAATAGATTATTAAACCTCAAGAAGCTTACATTAATGTATTGGATTTGGGGGTAGAACAAACACCAGACAATGAATTTTACCTGAGATAACAACGGCATCTTTTCAAGTGATTCTTTGCTCCTAAGAAGACACTGAGCACGAGCAAGAGCTTCAAATCCTTGAGAAATGTTGTTCTTCTCAAAACATATTTTTGCAATTGCACACTTCAAGAAAGCACCTATAATAAGAAATGGAAGCATAACAGAACATCCAAGAGCAAATGGGTTCAATTTTCTGACCTCGTCCGCTTTGCCTTACCTCTGCTAGGGCCATGGACAGAAGCAAATCATGAATATAAAGCTTAGCATCTGCATGATTTAGGGCAGTTCGGCCAATATCTAGCACAAGCTTGTCTTCTCCAACCTGGTTCAAAGAAATATGAATATCCTAGTACCCATAAATCATAAGTAGATTTGTAAATAGATAAAATATATCTTCGTACTTAAATTATAAGAGAAGCGAAAAAAAATTTGGACTAAGAATCATATAATACATTGATCCATATTGAAATATTGAATAACAAAGGGAGACTAATTTAACACTTGGCATAGGTAAGAACTCAGCCTGGCTAGAGGCTATAAACTTAGCTAACACAGTTTCTTCCAGGATATCAGTCTTTTGGCATGTGAAAATTTCCAAAAATACTACAAGTGTTTAATAGTTAGTACCTCTTGAAGAAGACAAAGAGCACCAGGCAACCAAGCCCATGGAATTCGAAGAGAAGATTTTGGCGGAACTTTTTCCCTTGTATTGCCAGCATATTCCGGTTCAAAAAGTAGCTTGTCTCTCACATCCATCAAAAGATTCTGAAGGAAAAATACACAAGTGACTGAGCTTAACAAATAACAGAATCATGACAAAAATAAAGAAAAGAATAAAACTCTATCAACTAGGAGTCCTAAAAAAAACATCCTTCATTTAAACTACAGAAGATTCCCAACCTGGCGAGATACAACAGCATCCATGGTGTACCCTTCCTCAATCTCAGAATTTTTCAAATGCATGACGGACTTGACAATCTCATCTTTCTCCGCTTGGTCAGGAACACCAAGAAGCTACAAATTTGTATCATAATATGAGGAGGGAAAAGAAAGTATAACTTCACGAAAAGACTTGGCCTCTCCAGCACAAAGCTCCATTTAGGACCAACTTTTCAGTGTGAATTGAGATAAATAAAAGATAAAATGGAATAAGAACTGAAGAGAGATAATAGATTCTAAGTTTTTATTATCCTTTAAATAATAAACTTATGTTCCACTAAACCAGAAGAGTTTTCCAACCTGATTGTACCAAAATAGAACTTCACGAAAATAAGTTAAAGGTTAAGTACATATATAGGCTGTTAAGGTCATGGTAGAATAATTATTCAACAGTGTTAATAAATTAGTAAAAATGGTCAAAAAGGAGTTGCCTAAAACTGGCTTGGAGTAGGGGTAATAAATGAAATAATAGTAAAGGTTTGCCCAATGTGACAATTTATAACTACATCTAATGGCAGATAAAGTTGCCCTACTAAGATGTTGGAACAACAATGTGAAACTAAGATTGAGACACTTCAATAAATTGAACAGTTACGATAATATAAATTTTTTCTCTAATGTCCTCTACCTAATATGCAAGACCTATTTTTCCCTTTGAACACTAAATCAATTTTTATGGGTTTTACCAGATAAATTGGAATTTCGAAGAGCGTCTTTGAGAATTTCATTGAAACGATTCAGTCCTTTTTACTTCATACACATAGCTTGAGCTGAAAGTGGGGTTGTAACATATGCCATGCTCACCCATGACTTGCCAATCTCTTTAAATTCCTTTTGCTGAACCATACCAATGAGTCCAACCACGTAATTTGAATAAATGTCACTGAAGCAAGTCAATCCTTTTTACTCTCTGCACACAGCTTGAGCTGAAAGTGAAATTGTACCATATGCCATGTTCCCCCATGACTTGCCAATGTCTTTAAATTCCTTTCTCTGCTCCATACTGAATTTGGCAAAGGGTTCCACATGATTTTTGTAATAGGGTTTTCGGGTACATAATGGCAGCAACTAATAGATAGCTTAATCTCCCAACGAGACATCTGTAAAGTGGCATTCTGCCACTTGGATCCACTTTCCAAGTTTCTAATAGTTGGTCGGCAAAGCAACTAATGTCGCTGCAGCACATCCTTCTTTAAGAGGATCTCAGCAATTTCATCCTTCTTTTTTTTTTTACCTACAGAGGGATCTGATGAGACATTCAATTTATTTCCTTATAACGTGCCAGGTTTCTTAGAGTTTTTTCACATGCAGTGTCAGTCTTGCAAGGGTCCCTCTGAGGCAGCAATATTAGCAGATGAAATCCGGGTCCTCCAGCAATATTGCAGAAAGTCACATAATACTCCCTCCGTTCCAAAAGTAGAGATATAATTTGACTTTTAAGGTCAAATGACAGCATATTAAACTTCAAATTAATATGAATGTATTTAATTTTAGATACAATTATTATAGTTGTATAGTATATAACAAAAACTATTAATCACAAAATTTATTTCATTCTAAACTTTTATAAGTTATATCAATTTTAATGTTTAATATGCCTCAAAAGTCAAATTGTATCTTTAATTTTGGAACCGAGTGATTAATAAACAGTTTAACTTACAAAACCAAAGCCAAGTGAGCAAAATCATTTTGGTTTTTACCCCAAAATTACATTCAAAACAAAAAAAAAGTCTAGAATATCTTGTAGCTACAAAAATAAAGTGTATACAATAATTTAGGCTTAATCAATTCTCTAAAGTGAAATCTGAAACCCATAAGATCACCTGGTAGCAACAGACCGGAATGTCAACAAGGCCGGTCGGATTATGAGCATTGTTGTTGCTGTTCTTCTCAATCACACGGGCATCAGCAGCATTCAATTTCCAGCTACTTCTACTTCCCAATCTTCCCGACCCAATTGAAACCCTAGCACAACAAACACTTCTTCTGCACTTCTTTGCGCCACTAACAAAACCATTGTTCCTACAGCGCCTAACCAGACTACTACCACTACAAATCTTTTCAATTTTGTTGTTGTTGCGGGAGAAATTATTGTTTCTACAAAAACAATATCCAGGCACAATGGGGACTAATCGAACAATTGCCATAAACGAATTTACAAAATCTACTTATTACTAAAGAATTTCGACATTTGTTTGATAGATTTGGTTGAAGATGAGAGACCAATCACGGATTTCGAAGCATTTGCGTTCGATTTGAAATGGCCATTGGGAGATTAACTTTGATCATCTCTTAGGCTACAGATGTTATTTCTTTCTCTCTCTTTATTTTGGAACTTTGCTTTTTGCCTTTTCTTCCGGAACTGGAATAAAATGATGGAAATCTCACTTTAGTACTTTAGTAATTAGTTTGATGGTTTTAGTTTCATCCCTTAACTTTGAATTTGTTTATTTTTTACCCTTGTTCTTCTTCTTTTTACATATCTTATTTGTTTCAAAAGTAAAGATACATATTCCTTTTGTTTATTTTAAAATTGAGTTAAAATAATGTACTCCCTCCGTCCCAAATTAATTGCTCAGTTTTGACTTTTTAAAGTCAAATTGACCATTTTTAAAAATAATTATTTACTATTTTTGTTAAAATATAGGTGAAGAGATTATAACCAAAAGAAAGTATATACAATTTATTACTAATCCCAATTTTTATAATATTAGAAATATATTTATATATGCTTAATTATTAATTCTAAAAAAAATCAATTTAACTTAAAAATGTCAAAATTGAGCAGTTAATTTGGGACAGAGGGAGTATATATAAACCAAAAATAATTCGTACCGAACGCCCTTGAGGTTTCCATTGAGACAATAGAAAGTCATTGTAGGTTGAAAATCTCTAGCCCTGCAAACGCTAGCGCTTAACGTTACAAACGTCGGTAATCGAACAAACACAGAATAATAAATGGACAAACAATTATGCATAAATGAAGGGAAAATATAATATGCGAGTTTTAGAATAAGTGTTCGTGTATATAAAATTACCCTTGTTTTTATAAGACAAAGTGAAATTTAGATTTTTGAATTTACTAATTTTCTCCCAAGCAATTCTATGTGCAAATATTGTGCACAACCTTTATTACTCCATGTATTGAATAGCAAAAAAGAAAAAGAAAAAAAATCAATAAACTTTATTAATATTTAATAATTTAAATAGTAGGACCTACATACTATTTTTTGTGCACATAGAACTGCTTATTGCTACTACTTTTTATCCTATAGTTATTGTAAACAAAAATTAAGTAGGAAAAACAAATGACTAAACAATAACCTCTCCCAATAATTGACTATAGAAACTGACCAAGTCACTAATATACATGTATTAAGAAGGACAGAATACATGCATTTACAACATCAAATTGCTGCCAAAACTTGATCAGCAGTAATTCTTTCCAATCTACAATTATTAGAAAGAAAAAAAAATTAAAAAATCTAATAAAATTTTACAAAGATGGAAAGGTACATTCCACCAGAACTATGGAAAGAGATCAGAAAAAACAAAAATACAGCCGCTTTTTAGTTTCTAAAACTCTTTGTTTTGTTAGTATCTTTGTCTAGAGAGAAAGAACTCGTAATCAGGTTGCCTATTCACAGACGTATCATTTCCTTTGGTTACGACAGCTCTTGCCATTACAGATGCCACCTGCTCTAGAGTCCTCAACCGTTCTTTCAAAATTCCAGCAGGGTCCGAGTTCAGAATATCTGCAGAGTGCCTTGGCCGGAACCAACATTCATCCTGTATATAATCAGCTTATGATGTTATATATAATATGAAAGGCCACAGAACTCGCCAAATTTAGAGCTAAAGACGTGAGAAAATAGTGAATACGAATTATATTGAACCAAGCAAAATATGGCTCGGAGGGTACTTATTTATTACGCAAGTATGTTGTTACCCAAGGTCATATATATCTATATTATGATTATCTACGTGTATATGATAAGAGTTTCAGAAAGAGGTAACTGGTTTGTAACTATAATTTCTGTTTATTACACTACATTATTGCATACAACGTGTAGGCACAAGACATTACTTGCCCTCGATCGTTACAAGATTACTCTAATAACGGAAGAATCATCACAGACATCAACTAGGGGAGAAACAAACTGAGTGAATCCTACTAGAAAAGTTAAAAATATTAGTACCAGTTATGAGATCAATAAGATGTTTACAGAAACCAAGTGATAAAGTTAGATGGAAAGTCAAAGGATTCAACAGATCTTTATAATCAGAGAATATTTGGATGGCCACTAACCAACAGAAACTACTCATAATTTTCAACAATCTTTTCTCAACAATGAAATTAGAATAAATAATAATAACAACAACTAATATAACCGAAAACTAGTGAGAAAGTTATATGGATTGCCACTAATCAACGGAAACTACTAATATTTGTCAATAATCTTTTCCCAACAATGAAACTAGAATAAATAAATATTATTATTAATATTAGTAGTAGTAGTAGTTGTATTAGTAATAAAAGGAAACTTTTCAAGGGCAGGCACAATTGATGCACGTGCACGCGCTGAATCACAACACTATCCGTATTATAAGCCATGTGAGCATATTTATGTATTTGTTACCCTTCAAGCTTACATTATCTGCATTTCTGCATCTTTAGAGGATATCCCAACAGAAGATATAAAATACCAAAACATTCCAGATATCTATTTACTTTCACAAACTTTTGGAATTTTATATTAGTTAGTTGAAGGACGTAGTGTGTTGTTAAATTAGCTTTGGTGTATCATTTTAACAACTTAAGAGGTGATAGAAATATACTAAAAACCGTTACCAGAATCCTTAGGAACCACTGCCTCAAGTTGAGAACATTTCAAAAAGACAGTAGCTCTGAAGGCCCACTAGTGAAGAAACTAGACTAAGTTTAAAAATTAGTTGGTTGTTGAAGGACACTCTACTATTCTAGAAACTGTTAGCTGAATAAGTTCTATCCAACCATAGTCATAAGTAATTTAGCAAAAAAAGAAAAACATTATCATAAGTAAAAACAGTAATTAAAAGTAATTATGTCTACCTGAGCATTGTAGCTCTGTAGACCCACTACTGGAGAAACTATAGAAGCGTTCATGCAAGTGGAATCAAACACCGGCCGTCTACGAACCAAGTGGCCAAGTGAATGGTAAGTCAAGAAAGCCGCACGGAAGTTGCCTCCTGGTATTCTGTAAATTGGGTACCATGCCACTGAGTACCTAAAAATTACGTGTACTAATTAGTTCAGCGGTTCCTGCTTTATCTCGTGCAGTGACATATTTTGATTTTTTAAGATAAAAGCATGCTATGCTTGAATTTCTGTGATTGATAAAAACAGATTTTGGACAAAGATCTGACCTGCTTCATTATGTACAGTATTTTATGCAAATTATACAGATCATCTTTCTACTTACCATGACGTAGGGTGAAGATCACATAGACCCACTGAATTGAGAATAGTCGCATCTCCATATGCTCTACATTGTGATGGTACATCACCCTGAACCAGCTCCTTAATCCTAAAATAAAGGAGTCAGACATAAGATAGGTTCACCAACGTTGGTCAAAAGATAGTTACAATTAAGACAACAGTAGTTCATCCAGATCATCAAAAGAATAAATTTACACGCATACATTTTAATATTATTTAAAGGAAACATGATGTATGACTTTGTTTTAATATGCAATACTAAAGTATTTGTTACAAGAAAGAAACAAATGTTATATACAACAAAAAATAGGACAACGCATAGGAAGAAGAGTAATTTAATCTTATAAATAAAATAATAAAATATTATTAAGATTACATCAACTTGTCAATGACTCAGTGCCATTATCGTGCTATTATTGTGTACAACATTCATTTTTACTGCAACCACCACACTACTACCACCTTACTGTGTTACACGAGATCTAAC
The DNA here is from genome assembly GCA_020205505.1 of Panax japonicus. Classification (NCBI taxonomy): domain Eukaryota; kingdom Viridiplantae; phylum Streptophyta; class Magnoliopsida; order Apiales; family Araliaceae; genus Panax; species Panax japonicus. The sequence goes on along the minus strand of CM035098.1, from coordinate 4,172,613 downwards.
TAGGATCAAAAAACCATCTCTTTTTGTGGAATTGGGATTATTGTAAAAATAATGCGCTTAATAGACGCGAAAGTATAGCACAAGAGAAAGTAATGGAAGTGTAATTTATTATCACGAGTGAATAAATAAGAAACCCAAGAGATAAATTTCAACGATGCTACCCTGATTCACAGGGTGAAATGACAAGGATAATTAAACTCATCAAGTATCAAAAAAATTTGGAAGGAATAATCAAACAAAAGATGCAGAAAGAAAACTTACTTTTCAAATAACGGCCTTCTTCTTTGGGGTTGTTCTGATTCAAAATATTCAAACAAAATATTCAAAAAGAAGATCCTTATCTTCAGACTATCCACAGTGAACTGATGAAGTGGATACTGGATACCCTCTCACTAGCAGATACTGCAGACTGATCAGAAATTCCTGGTGCCAACAAGCCTGAGTTTTCTGCCCGCGGATGAGGAATAAGTATAGAAAAATTTGTTCTGTTGGAGCTTTCAGATGCTTTAAACATCTCACTTGCCTTCACAACCGGGGAAGCAGGGAGCACATTGTAATAATCTGTTTGACAGTCCTTACGATTTCTGAACAGCTGAATTGCAGACAAGTATGGCACGAAAAATGAACGGAAAACAACACCGTCAATACCCATCCGTGTTGAATTTTCATAATCCTCTGCCATTACTTCTAAACCATAACTCCCTTGTTTCTCATACCATTGCCACAATCCGCCTAAAGAGATATTGGGCATCTGACGTCTGTACAGAGACTCATGAACAACCGACCTACAAGAGCAAGTCTGAAAATTCCCAATACTGTGTAACGAACAGATAACCGGAGAAGCAGAATGAAGAAGTTTCTCAAACTCACCAATTGGACAACCTGTTGCCAATTGAATGGCTTCAGAAGTCACTTGTGCCATGTGAGCATCACTCACTCTAGATAATATCTTTGTTGAATCAATAACAGAATCCAGTTCCTTTAACATTGGATGTCATCTGATTCCTCAAATTCTTATGCTGAACCACATTTTTGGAAGGTGAACCACTAACATCGTTCAAACTCAGCCCCATGCACATTAAACAAGATTCTGGTGCACGAACAACGCACTGTGACTCAGAAGCCGATTCCTCCCCTTCACTGTTTTTTGGAGACCTGTTTTGAGCAGCTGGTTCATCAAGTTTCACAATTGACAAACCACTACGTAGACTTGATTCAAATGAACCAGAACCTTTTACCTCAATGGATCCAGATCTAGCATCTTGCTTCAGATCTTCGGAAGAAACTCCTTCATAATCTATAGGTTTATGAAGGTGTACTGCAGAGAGCTTCTCGGGCAGTTCTGATGTGTCCAAGACAGGTGTATGATATTGATGGCAAGCTAGTTTGATTAAGATTTTGATTCATACTAGAAGCAGCAAGGGGCTCTACTTCTTTGAGACAAGCTTGTGAACTTTGAAGTGGTTTCAAGGTTATGGATTCAACTCTAGTTGTATGAAGCATGCTCTACCCAGAACTAGTCTTGGAACAATAAGATCTAGACACTGTGTCTAGTCCGTTCTCTCCATTCACTTGCACAGGAAATGCACATAGTTCATTCTGTTGCACATCAACTCTTGCACACATATTTGAACTAGCCCTAACAGCCCTAGGACTCTTCTTGTAATAGTAGTTGCACTCTTGCTTTGATCCTCGATTACTTTTCCTCTCCACCTTTCCATAAACCTTTTTGATTGTCTGCTTTTTTACTTCAGCATCTGAATCCAGAATACAACGAACAACACTGCTGTGGTTTTTAAGCAAAGGAGCCTCTTTCAACTCCACACCATATTGTGAGCAAACTGGATTCACATTTTCAGAAGCACAAATGCAATCTTGGACATCATTTGTCTGAAACTTCTGCCATGCAGAATTATTTTCCCTCCCAAAAAGGCCATTCAAATTTCCAGCATTGCTAACACTGCATCGACTTGAATTCTTGGGCACTCTTTTACTTGTCGTTGTTTTCACAAGCACCTCCAAGTAACTAACACCAGGGTAAAACCCCTGCGTACTGCAGTTTGTCTGCTCTCCATGACTATCAATGGCTGCAATACCCTTTAACCGGTTGCTGGGAGAGTAACATCCCTCTCCTGCAGCACAGTCAGGTGATTTTGGAATATTATTCCCAGCATTCTCTTCATTAGACAGCGTAATTTCATTATCAGAATCCAAACAATTACCACCATTTGGACCAAGTGAGAGTGAGTCCAATACAGGACAGTCATTTGTCTCAGAATAAACATTGGAATAATTGCTCAGTTCACATCTTGTATCCTGTACTTCTCCACTTAAGCTAGCATACCCTGGGTATTTGGTTTGAAATCCATCTTCAAAATCAGATACATGATGTTCACTACTGAAACTTGAAAGCACAGAGGGTGTCAAACTTTCCGAGACATCCACCTTCTCGATGCAAGATGTGCATGCATAACCTCTGGTACTGCATCCTTCAGAATTATTCCCATTGCATGTCCTCAGATTCAGATGATGTATCTACAGATTTGATTGCATAAGGAAGTGGTGCAACCCTATTACGGAGGCCATTATTGGCACCAGTTTGAGATGTTCCCTCTCCAGGGCAACATTCTAATTCCGTTAAGCCAGTTTCTCTTGAAAACTATTTGTTCCACTTTGCCTTCTATCTCATTTTTTTACTTGTACTTCTTTTTCTAGGTTTCTTTTCCTGGGAAACAAAAACAACATATCAGATGAATTAGTAGTGTTCAAGAATGTAAGAACCAGAACTGTTGCTGGTACAAGACGACATCTGACGATATTAATTTAGTAGTTTTGACTCACTTTATTTCCAATGCCTTTGTTTCGAGATAGATTAGCATCAACTGAAATTCCCGGATTTGCAGAACCCAGATGATTAACATGAGGTCCATGTTCCACGGGTAATGCAACAATCTTCCACTGCCCATTGGGTCCCACGGCAAAAAAAGTAAGTATCGTACACCTGATAAATTAATGGAGATACAAGTATACAACACAAATTCTCCACAATACATGGATACTATTAAAAGTTAGAAATGTCAAAGACAGAATTACAATAATGAATACTTGGTGAACTTCAAGAAACCAAAAAGGGCTTTATTATTTTCAGACCTGAAGAAGCTCTACCTTGAATAATATCATCTATCTCTTATAAAGGCCGTAAATCAAACTTGAATTTAAAGCATGAGTTAGATACTTCAAAAATTTGGATTAAATTTTGACATGTATGCACTATGAGATCAATACAGGCATTTCAAATTTAATATAACTTTCGATGAGGTTTCTGATCTGATTTCAGAGCAATTGTGATAAAAGGGGTACTTTGTTTATTTCCACAACTGGCCACCAAAATTTGCTAAATTTTGGCACAAATGAACTAGTTTTTGCATTTTCTTTTGAATCTGAAACACACATAAATATTACATAAAAACACTCATTTCTCTTGTCATTCTCTCTCATAATTTTGATAAAGTTTAATGGTGTATACATATAGACAGGTCGAGGTGTGAGAGTTGATGCCTGCTGGTGCTGTTTCCACGAAATCTGCACGAGGGGATAGGGGATTTATGTTGGTGCTGACTGTGATAGTACTGAGAAGTAGGAAGGAAACTGAAGGTAGGAAGAAAGGGAGTCGTGTCAAACTGTTTCGGAAAAAGATAAGAGTGGTGTCATGTGGAACTGAGGAAAAGCCCAGGGGTGTTTCTAGTATTCTTCCCAAAAATTACATGGAAACTAGCTTGTTGTTCCCATATCATCAAATTCAAATATGTTAGCAAGACTTGAATCCCCAATTCGGAGACGAGCTGATTCTAGAAGTGAATAGCCAGTATTCGAATCTGAAATCTTAGATTTAGAAACGGGAACTAATTATATTTATCCAGAGTAAAATATTAGACCAATTTGGCCCATTTCAATGACATGTACATAGTATAGAGCATAAGTTATTGTAACTACAGGTTCTCCAGAAGTTAAAAATAAAATTAATATGACACGCGAACCATATCTAACCACAAAAAATATCTACAACAGATTTACCTGTGATCGGGGTCCTTCCAACCAAAGCAAGATACTTCGGTATCCTGGAATATTCAGTATAGCAAGTTAGGAAAGACTTCCAAATCCAAATGGAAGAAAACAGGAAAAGCCAAATCAGTTAATGCAACATATATAGACCTTTGAAGATGAATTGATATTATCCTTCTCTAAGGAGTCCCCGAACAAAAAGCTGCTTTCTTTATCTGCCTCTTCCTGAATAGGTATATTGGTTCTAGGGAGAGCACAGTGCATATTCTGTCGTGCCTGTTCATTTTAGCAGAACATATATAAGAACAGGATTATCATTTGATACTGGAATTCGTTAATCAAATATCCTAGAGATAGCATTCAAATTTTCAAGCTTTTAAGAAATAACAAATTTCTTTTTCTATGTAGCTAAATTATTAATCAAACAAAATTTGTAATAAGAATATCAGGCAAACGAGCATCTATGGAAGCAGAACATATAGTAATAGTTTTAAAGCCTTTCAATTCCGGGGATGACGGGGTAAAAAAGAAACAAATATAAGATTTGACTGCACATATGAAGGAGATGTCATGTGTTAAGAAAGTAAGAATTTTTCTTTTCTTTTCTTTTTTTTTTTTTTTGGGGGGGGGGGAGGGGGTTGAGTATATTAAGATTCTTAATCAAGATAGACCATTAAGGAATCGACAGATCATTTTGCTCAGGAAGTAGCTAATGCCACAGGGGCAATGAAGTTCACCGTAATGAATAAACATGACGAAATCTTCATATAAGCAAGGAACATACAAAAGAAATAGCCTATTTATGTCAACTTGTATGGATAAACATGTATTGCTAAAGATATGTTTCGAAAATTTGAGTAACTCAATTTGTTAAGGGGGAGAATTTCTCAAATAAAGAATAGTGTTCAAGGGACATGTTATGTAGACTGCAAACCCAGAAGAAATGGAAATAACACGCATGAAAAAACATATACAGCATGTATTAAAAAAATTACATCAAATGGCCACAAGGTCCACAAGTTGAGTCTTGCATCAAAAAATAGCAAACTCATTGAAATACACATAGTTTCATAGGAGCGGTAGAAAGATGGAAAACAATATTTAAAATAAATTGAACACATTTATTGCAATCTATCTCATCCTCCTATTTCTTTAGTGTCATTGAATAGCCACCTCTTTACTGATCATCTTTTAAATGATAATAGGAAGTTGGTAACACCAATTTTAACTCTCATACAATGGGCTTCACAGACATCAATTTTAAAGGGTTTCGAAAAACAAAGGAGATAGAAGTACTGCAAGTATCAACAATAAATGCACGATATGAAGCGGGTAGGATGATGGCTACAGGCTCGAAATGTAGAGACTTATAGAGATATATACTGATGTATTAAGCCTGAAATAGAAAAGGAAGTTCAATTGACCAGGTTCCCCTTTTTATTTGTTTTAAGTGAACACTTCAGTTTCTAAGTACAGCTTTAAGGCATGAAAAGAAATCTGCTTAAGGATAACAACTAAACAAGATGCGACTTAGGATACCCTTACAAAACTTATAGTATGCTGATCTTTATCAACCTTATGGTAGTTAAGGAAATATAGAATTAATTCAGAATTGGCTTCACTCATGTTCGAGTATATATGCTGTCCCACATCGAATACCTTGAGAAAATACGTCTAGTATATAATAACTAAGGCCAACTCTTCTTATTGCCAATTAGTTTTGAGCTAGAGAGCTTGATGTTTTTATATGCCATATTTGGGCCCATTTATAAATCTAACAATTCAGAGCGATCGATAACCACAATAAACAAGTCTATAGGCTTTATGGTAGGGACAAAGATCCTGTTTTGACCAAGTTAAGTAAGAAATGATATTCAAAAAGGAAATACGGATTAGTTTTAGGTCTATGAGAGGCAACTTGTCAAAGTTAACAAAGAGGAGGAGGATAATGGACATTAAACAAGAAAAAGCAGAATAGTAAAACATTACAAATTGTCTAGTTAATTTTGATATATATATTTACCTATATTTTTGTGTTTATATCAATTTTCTGATCAACAAAATCTAAGGACTAAAAAATATGAATTAATATTTCAATTGTTCATATCTAAGAAGGGTTAAATCTATTTTTCCCCACCCTACTCGACCTCTGAATTTTTTTTCAGTCAACTCATTGAACTAACTTTTTTTTACAAAAAATTGAATTTCCGTCTGTTTGTTAAATGCTAACGAAAAATCTATGTGGCGCCATGTTGGATACTTACATGGATAATTATAAAAAACTATGTGGCGCCATGTCGGATGAAAAAAATATTTTGGTATACTATAAATTTATCAAATATTTTTTAATTTTGCAGTAGATTATAAATTTACAAAATTAAAAACATTATGTATAATACACTAAAACCAATAAAACAAGCTAACATTCAAATAAACTATACAAAGTTAATAAAAATAATAATAACTTAAACAATTAAACAAGTTTACAAGTACTTAAACAAAAAACAAAAACAGAAAAGTAAAATAAAAAAAGTTAAGGCCACTTAATCATCATCAATACAGAAACCCAAACAAACCAAATCTATCATCCCCAATAAAATTTCTACTCTCTTCTTTCTCTCTCTCACTCTCTATATCTATAGAATTGGGGAGAAAATTTTGATTGTGAATTGAAATTAAAATCTTTACCGATCTTTGGGGACGGATAGTGGGTTCGAAGAAATTGGGTATCTCCGATCCCTAAAGGAGGTCCCAATTTAGATGGTTGTGTGTGTAATCGAAGATGGGTATCTTATAGGTATGATTTTGTTTGAAATTTTTTGATAGCGGTGGAATTGAGTTAGCCGTGAATCACCCATTGAGTTGCCACCAGTGATTATATATAGAGAGATAGTTGAACATTTTAATCCTTTGAAACACAAAGCTGAACATCTTAATCATTTCAATGATTTCTACTTTCTAATTTTTTGAACATCCGAATCAACTAAATGGCGTAGATGTAAATCGGAATATATGGTACCAATTGTGCGTGTGTGACAGATCTATGTTGGTCAATGTAGATGATAATGGTGGCAGACGGTCAGATCTATTTAATTTTGGTGTTGCAAATATGGGGTTGAAGATGGTTGCAAATCTTTGTTCGGTTCGATATGTGCTTGAAGATGGTTTTAAATGTTTTAATTTTCTTTTAATTAATCGTGTTTGCTATTTTTTATTTTTGTCCTTTATATTTAATTAAATGGTGCAAGTTTGATTTAAAAATCGTTTTTTGTTACATATGTGCATTGATTTGCCACGTCATATTTCTCTCTTTTGTGGAATCTTATGTGGAAAGTCTGTTTAAAGTCAACTTAACTTAACAGATTTTGAAACGTTTTGAAAAAAAAAATCAGTTCAGTGAGTCGATTGTAAAAAATTTCAGTCTAGTGATGCATTTGTAAACCAAGGTCGAGTAAAGTGGGAAAAAATAGATTTAACCCTATCTAAGAAACAAGGATTCTTCAATATGTTGGCGAATCCCGGAATACTTCAAGTTTCGAGAAGAGTATTTTGAGTGATTCCTCAATAGTTTTTTCTCTCTAAATACTAAAAATTGAATATATTACTAATATTTTATACTATACTAACTAGTATAATGTTTTATACACTACAACTATATATTTCCTAGAACTCAATCTTATTAGTATATAAAAACTTTGTTATTCTTCAATGTTTTTACATTTTTCATGAATTATTATTTATTGGTATTAAAAACTTAATGTATGCACATATTTATATAGATTTATATGCATATGCATATAAAAAAATTATTTCAAACTTAAATATGTGCCGAATAACTAAATCCCCATTTTCTAAAATTGGTTGAACTACCGAATCCCCTTATGGCAGGCTCGAATCCTTACTTTTTAGGTTTATAGTTCTTCTATGTCCGTGTTAAATAGTTTGTTTACTTATATAGTAGACGTTCAATTTGGGAAGTTCACTCCTCTCAAAAGTAAACATGTAATGAAAGGAGCATCATAGTGAATTCATATAAGTAGACATGATTATCAAACAAAGCTCTGACAAACATCTACACATATGATTGTGTATCCCATACCACACCTATGTCATATAATGTCTGAAATAGATTTTTATCATATTCACTTAGAAAAATCTGCGCAGCTCAGGGAAAAGGTAAAAATGTTCCATATTATACTAATTTGGAAAAGTCCAAGTTAGGTAAAAGGCAAATGGTATCACATTATATACGCTAACTAAACAAATCAAACGGCCAAAGGATTAACTATTAACTTTTTTCTTTCTCCATGCTTTTAGTCTTGAGAATTTGTGCATCCTGAAGTGTTTTGTGTTACTTTTGATGTGTTTTGTTGTTATTTTGTAGGAGGAATGATGCGGTACGGGTGAAGAAATTTAAGATGTTTATTATTAATTTTGTATTGTTATTTAGAGATAAACGTTGAGTTATTAATGAAATTATTTAGTAGGATATCCTAGAAGTTTTAATTATAGTAGTAGTTTTTCATTAGGAGAGTTTTAATTGTAGTAGTAAATTTCAATTAGGAGAATTTATTATAGTAGTAGATTTTAATTCGAAGATTGTTTCATTTCTAAATATTGGGTTTTTACTTAGTTCCCAAATATTGGGTTTTCTATTTAAGTATTGTAATACTTCAATATTTTTAAATTATTGAATGAATTGATTTGAGATTAAAGTTGTGTTTTTTTGTGCGTGTTTCTTTACCGATTCACTACGGAGATAGGTACCCTTATTCCTTCTTCCCACCTCGTCCTACATCATAATGGTATCAAGAACCAAAATTCCTGATATTTTTTTATTTCACCCAATTCCTTTCTACCCAAATTTTTTGGCCTCCATCAAATTGTCGAAGTTCGTAAGAGAATCGACAACAATTTTCCGAGACGAAAGCACAATCTGCAACAAGAATCGTCGTTGTCGTAGTCTCCATCGAGCTCAAAAAAAATCAAGGAAAATTGAACAACTTTCGGAGATGGGTTGTATTAGGAAAATTGAAGTTAAGTTTGACCCTAAATGTGAAAACATCAAGGAAGATAAAGTTTTGGTCAACCATGTTGATTTTCTTTTTCCGTTGATACATTTGAGTCCCAAGCTACTTCAAATTTCTATATTACGTCATTGTTATTCCCGAAAATTGAGTTCATGAAATTTAAACATTGGATGCGAATGTTTTGTTGGAAGTCATCTCTCAGACTGTGGTTTATTATTCTACGATATTTCAAATCTCGAGTACGCGTTTTTTTCAAAGGCGAGGAGAATGATGCGGTACGAAAGAAGAAATTCAAGAAGTTTATTATTAATTTTGTATTGTTATTTAGAGATAAATATTGAGTTATTAATGAAATTATTTAGTAGGATATCCTAGAAGTTTTAATTATAATAGTAGTTTGTCATTAGGATGGTTTTAATTATTGTAGTAGATTTCAATTCGGAAATTTTATTATAATAATAGATTTTAGTTAGGAGATTGTTTTCTAAATTAGGGTATTGGGTTTTCTTTACAGATTTTGTGCGGAGATAGGTATCCTTATTCCTTCTCCGCATCTTGTCCTACATCAAGGAAGCAAGATAGGGGTGAAACTGACATTTCATAACATAAAAAGCAAAGAAGGGGCAAAACTTTTATGAGTTATTTTAAAATTAATTTTAAAGTTTAATATGCCTCCTTTGACCACAAAATCAAATTGTATCAAAATTAATTTTGGAATGGGGGAGCAACAAACAGTTTAACTTACAAAACCAAAGCCAAGTGAGTAAAATCATTTTGGCTTTAACCCCAAAATTACATTCAAAACAAAAGAAAAAAAAGCTAGAATATCTTGTACCTTCAAAAAAAAGTGTATACAGTAATTTAGGTTTAATCAATTCTCTAAAGTGAAATCTGAAACCCATAAGATCACCTGGTAGCAACAGACAGGAATGTCAACAAGGCCGGTCGGAGTATGAGCATCGTTGTTGCTGTTCTTCTCAATGACACGAGCATCAGCAGCATACAATTTCGAGCTATTTCTACTTCCCAATCTTCCCGACCCAAGTGAAACCTTAGCACAACAAACACTTCTTCTGCACTTCCTTGCGCCATTAACAAAACCATTGTTCCTACAGCTCCTAACCAGAGTACTACGACTACAAATCTTTTCAATTTTGTTGTTGTTGCTGGAGAAATTATTGTTTCTACAAAAACAATATCCAGGAACAATGGGAACTAATCGAACAATTGCCATATACGAATTTACAAAATCTACTTATTACTAAAGAATTTCGACATTTGCTTGATGGATTTGGTTGAAGATGAGAGAGAAATCACTGATTTCGAAGCATTTGCATTCGATTTGAAATGGCCATTGGGAGATTAACTTTGATCATCTTACTTAACGCTCTGTTTTAGGCTACGGATGTTTTTCTTTTTGTCTCTTTATTTTGGAACTTTGCTTTTTGCCTTTTCTTCCGGTACTGAAATAAAATGAAGGAAATCTCACTTTAGTACTTTACTCTAGTAATTAGTTTGATGGTTTTAGTTTTATCCCTCTACTTTGAATTTGTTTGTTTTTTACCTTTGTTCTTCTTCTTTTTACACATCTTATTTGTTTCAAAAATAGACATTCATATTCATTTTGTTTGTTTTAAAATTGAGTTAAAATAGTGTATATATAAACAAATCATGATATATAATTAAAAAAAAAGTAAAAATAATTTTGTCTAACATAAGAATTTTATTAACCAAGTGTCGATATATATTTATATTGTTAAACTATAAAACCATATAAAGTTCCTAAAATGTCATAATTTTTATTTTTGATTAATTGTCACGCCACTACTAGTATATTTTTAACTAATGGTTAGAATGTGTGATAAGATAAAATAGTTTTTCAAAATTATGATAAATATATCTTTAATTTTGAAACTCTATATATATTAACACTTTTCACTTTATTTCTCTCCTTCATTTTTGGGTAAAAGGGTAAGATAAACTAATTTTTTCTTTTTTGCTTTTTTTAGTTTTTTTTATCTTAGGTGGTAAATTTTAGGTAATCTTTAACTACTCATTTTTACTGTTTCAAAAAAGTTACATCCTCAATGTTTTCAATTTCTCTGTTGTCTCCTTTTATTGTTGTCTAATAAACCTGATCTCCCCATTGTATCAATTTAGCTATCTACTTTTCTTTTTATTTTCTAAAGGCATTTATACCAGTAGTTTATGAGGTTATCACTTTTTCCTTGTTTGTTTTTGTTTGGATATTCAATTCAAGCTGGTTATCTGTCTGCTAATGGAGAGAGTGTTATCGTATGCCTTATCGGTAGGGCTGAGCAAGTAACCAAATTGGAACCGAAACCGCACTAAAAACCACACAAACCGTACCAATTAAAACCGCACCAACGGTTCCGGCATATGTTGCGGTTTTAGGTTGGTTGAATAAGCAAATTTATAGTTCCGATTTGGTTACTAGCCAAAACCGCAACCATAAAACCGAAACCGCACCATATGTGTGTATGTATTTATGACGGGGTTTGGTTATTCTTTTATCTGCTCATTATCTGCAGCATCCTTCAGATAGATGATGAAGATGATTTAGTTGTTGTGGCACCAGTGAAGTACAGTTCTTTACTTTCTGCTGATTTCAATAAGGTAACAAATTACCTTTATGTTCTTGTTTTGATATGATATTATCCTGTTCTTTATCCAATAACTAATAGTTGCATTTCTACATAATAGAGTTTTAATCCTATGAGTGAACCCAGTGATGATTGGTCATGCAAGTTTGATGATAGTCCAGCATTGGAGAAAAGTGGCATGAAAATATTTTCAAGTGAAACTACAAATAATCCTGCTGAAAGCCCTGGAGAATCTGGTAATGGGGATAATGACTTCACATTCCCAAGTGGGCCTGAAACAGTAGAGGATGATGATGAAGTTACTGAATTGAAAATTAGAGCTTTCCTGGATGAAAAGGTGTTACTTGCGCTAAAATTTCTCCTTTTTCTTTTTCTTTCTGTGAACATATGATGAGAACGGGTCACCATATTTATATTTTTATTTGCATTGTGCTATATTAAGGTAGAGAAGCCTTGCTCATTTCACTTTCTTTGAAAAACTTTTTCAGGCTTTAGATTTGAAGAAGCTGCAATCACCTCTATATGAAGAGAGCTTATTTTATATCAATTTTTGTTTCAATTGATTTTGGAACCGAAACCACACCAAATGAAACCGCACCGCACTTTTAAAACCGAAACCGCACCAATCACAAGCGGTTTCATGTGTGGTTTTGGATTTATCAAACCGCACTTAAGCGGTTTCGGGTGCGATTTCGACTTCAAACCGCACTAAACCGCACCATGCTCACCCCTACTTATCGGTATGTTTCTGAGTTTTAAAATAGATACAAAAAAAATGGATAGAAAAATTGAGTTTTCTTTTCAATTTTTATGTTTCTGAGTTTTTTAATAAACATAAAAGAAAATAAATGGATAGAAAACTTGGCCACTTTTTCTGCCAAAGTTTTTCGTCCAAAATTGATCTGATTTGGACGGAAAAGAAATTAGAATAAGTTATATTTTTATAATTCACATATTATTGTAACGACCCCAAAATAGGTCCATTCCATCCAACCCATTCTGAGTCGCCAAATACATGGTACAGAAAATAACTATAACTTTATTACAACAATTGTCGTGTAAAATACAACAACACATATGCTGTGAGTTTAGATACAAATATATACCAACTGTAACTCTGGACACCAACTTTGGATAGCACGTCACAAAGACACCTTACATAAAGGTATAGTCAAAAACTGTTTTAAAAATTAGAATCTTTGGGAATTGCTTAAGGAAACCTTCGTACATGGGAGGCCATGCTTCTAGGTTATGATAGATATCATATGGCCACAAAATTATCCTTGGTTGACCCAATAGACCCCAAAGAAAAACGAGAAGATTACTATCATATTCTTCCCAATGGCGAGTCTTCTCTTGACATATCATTATCTCCACTGTCTCTAATTGGGAATTAAATTCCAAACAAACACCAAGATTATATAGGTAGTGCTTGTAAATATACTCAGCAAGTGGATGAGCACAACCATGTCTTATGATGACACGAGGTTGTATGTCATTAGACATCTTGTATGATAGTGGCAAAACACCCTTCCAAGTTAAATTCACCTCACCCTTAACATCTATAGACCACCGTTTTATTCCCTTGTTATCCCCCGCTCGACCCAGCTACACTTTTATTACCTGAAAGGAATTGTGAAACAAAAGGGTGAGCACAACTAGCTCAGTAAAGAATATCATGACTAAAGATAAATAAATTATCAATAGCCTTCAACAGTAATAAATCAGAGATTTAGAACATATGGTAGATGATAAAACTTTTTAACCATAGTTGCAGCGGAACGAGCAATCCATTAGAAGAGTCAAATGGACCATAGAGTCTATTATTTTCTCCATGTTAAAAGTCCACCAACAATGTTTTATCCCTGTAACATCAATCAACAATTCCTGTCCACAATCACATATATAACTCATAATCGTAATTGTAGTTCTAAATTCCTTTCCTCATCCAGGACAAAGATAATTTTCATCACCTGAAACATCAAAGATTATGGTTATACCAAATCACAGTTCATGTTCATAATCCTACTAATAAATTCATCTTTGCACTACGGCCAAAGATATACATCAACAAGTCATCTTTGCACTACAGGCCAAAGATATTTATCAACAAGTCATCTTTGTACTACAGGCCAAATATATTCATCAGTTGGTCATGTTCATCTAAACACATGTTCATCTTTGCACTACGGGCCAAAGATTTTTATCAGAAATCATTCATCTTTGCACTACATGCCAAAGATATTCAGTTATATCATCATTTAGGACTTAGGATGATGAAAAATATTTTAAAGAAAACGAATCTAGTGAAGCAAAAGAATAAATATTAAGTATTCGTACTTTTAAACAATTCTCATTCAAAAATACTTCATAAATAACTAGAGTGGGATAAAATTCAAGAATGATCAAAACATGAATACAATCAAAGCTAGTATCCAGAATAGATATTTTGGACAAAAAGAAGAAATTTCATTTTTCAGTGAATAATGTCGTATTCGTGAATAGTGCCGTATACGTGAATAGTAACTCCGACACCAAAAGATAGAAATTTCACAAAAAATATCATCACGCTTCGTGAATAGTACTCGTGAATAGTAACTCATGAATAGTAACCCCGACACGGAAAAGTTCCAAATTTGATAAAAATTTCCAACCAATATTCTGGCATAATGATATTGAAGAAATAATATCATTTTAGAAGAAAATAACCTCCCTTACCTCAGAAAGAATAGTACTTCTGACTAGAATACTGGATATTGTGCTGAAAGAACTTGCACCGTATAGCAATACTCATAGTACTAAAATACTCACAAATTACGCTCGATATAATAGAGAGAGAAATAGAGAGAAAACTTCAGTTTCTGGTGTGTTTTTTAATTCTAACCTAAGCACTCTATTTATAGGAAAATACTTAGAACACCAAAGCAGAAAATTTAATAAAATATTAATATATATTTATTAAATTCTTACGTACACTTTTTATCAACTGAATTCAGCATTCAACACAAGTAGCCCACCTCACAAAACTTTTAAAAAACGTTTTTCTTATCTAACATAATTAAAACTTCAAAAATTAACTATTCCGGAGCTTTGAAACTTCAATAATTCATAATAAATAGCCATTTTGTCAGAAAATTCGAATCTCAAAATTTTTTATAGGAAAATTAATTCTCTACAACTTTGCAGAAGAAAGTTTTTCCAAATTTCAAACAGAAATTGACCGAAATCCATAAACGGGTGATTTTACAGGCTATAATCAAATTTTAGTCAATAAATGGGGCCACAGACATGTTTAACATGTTTTAAATAACTTTTACAACAAAAATACTCCTCCTCCTCATATATTCATATATCTCACATTCATTGTAAAAATATCATCATTATTATATTATAATAATATAATAAAATATTATTTTATCAGAAAAGATAAAATATCGATTTTCAACAATTGTCACTTTAAAAACTTTTCTCCATCTATATCCACATAAAATGAATATTTTTCTCATCATATAAATCAATAATTAATTATTCACAAATAATATTACAGAATCACAATAATAGCAATCAGACAGTTCCCAGGAAAGAGGGGGCTTTCCAATAAGAATTTCTCCTTACTGGCGCGCAATTAGGTGACCAAACCTCTCCTTAGACAGAACTTTCTAGACATTGCCAATAATATTTTCTAATAATATTATTCAGATAATATGAATTATTGCTTCGATAATGAAAAATACTGTGTAGTGACAATTATTAAAACAACAGTAATATAAAATATCAACGCAACAATTATTGAATCAATAAAATACTGAATAGTAATTATTGTAATAATTATTGAGTAGTGCCTTCTTGCTTAAGAATCAATAATTCAAAAATACTGTGCAATACCGTGTGCTACTGTGCAACAACGCGTATTACTTTACTTTACCTACCGGGTATTTCAACAGTGTTAACGGTAACCACTACGCCGTTATTCATAAAAACTTTAATTTGTCTTTTTCTTCATCCGACAGTTATTCTGTTATGGGGCCCACAAATGGCTGTGCCGTCGTACGAATATTTCCCGACAGAAAAAATATTGCACGACCAAACGAATATTTCCCGACAACAATGAGTATTTTATAATCACTTGCTTATTTTAAAAAATTTCATATATCACCCTTAACTTTAAACTTTTATCAATTTAACCATTTACTGAATAGTAAGTATAAGAAAAAATTGAATACTTTTATTTCATAAAATTTGGGGTCTTACATTATCCTCAACTTTTAATATTATAAATTTTAAATTACAACTCATGTCCTAAACTTTAAATTTTATATTCTTTTCTATTAAAAACTCAGAAACAACACAAAGGAAAACTTTAAATTTTCTATTCTTTTATTTTATTTTCTAATTTAAGTTTTTTATTTTTATCTTTTCTATTCAAAACTCAGAAACAGAATCTAAATCTTAGATTGTTCTGTTAATATTTAAAAATGATTTAATTTTTAAGAGAAAAAAAATTCAAATTTCTTACAGTTGTGCAAATAGCCATAGGAAAAGTATTCTGCAGTTCTAACAAGTATACTCAAGATGTCATTCCTATTCAAAACATTTATGTAAATTTCAGGTTCACCATATTAATAGTCATTTACAAAATCTAAAAAGGAAAGAGGCTGTGGAATCTCTAGAATCTCTAGAAAGGGAAGGGAAGCTCTAGAATCTTAAGGCCTGGGAGGGAAGAGGCTGCAATAAGCTTTTCCTTTGTAGAGGACATATTCCCCTATACCTCTTTATTGAGGTCAAAAAAGGGAAGAAAAGCAAAACTCAGGCACTATAAAAGCAGTGTTTTAGCCTAAAATTAGGGCTTAGAAAACTCAGAAAATAGAATGAGGCTCCAGAGGGAAGGGATGTTTCAAAGGGTGGTTGCCCCTCTCTGTTAAAAAGAGCCAATGATTTCATTTTCCAGCTACACAATTCAACAACCCTTGTTTGTGTTTATGGCCATGTTTGTTTGTTTCGGCTTATTCAAACCAGCTTATAGCTTATACTTAGGGTCTGTTCGGCAATGACTTATTTTACAATGACTTAGAGATGGCAAATATGGAAGAGGCTATGATGATGATGAATCAATTTTTCTGGGTTAAATCGGGCAGTGAGAGAATGTGACCCGTATCTTGGCGGGGCGACCCGGAGGGTATGTGAGAGATTTGATTGGGTTATTATTCCTCTCTCATGCAACTGGTGGTTGCAGTCATGGCCAGAGCCGGTCTTGGGTTTTACAAGGCCCAGGGCAAAAAATTCCAAGTGTGCCCCTTTTAGAGGTGACAAACAGACGGACGGACCAGGCTCGGGCCGGGTCCAAAATGACCCAGATTTTGACGGGTTGAAATTGTGAGGCCCGTGGCCCGGGTCGGGTCGAGCCGCAAGCTTCTTCCTTTATTTATTTATTTATTTGCAAAATCTTGCTAGACCAAAAATAGTAATAATAATAAATATTAAAAATAATAAAATAATTTATAATAAACAATAATTCTAATCACCTACATTAACTACATATCTCAATCAATTAAAATTCTAATAGTATTATAAATTATTTTTAAAGTATATAATCAAATTTATTTTTTTAAAATTAATATAATTTATTTAACTTTTAAAAATATCTAGGATTATTACATATCTACAGATACAAGGATTGTTACAAAATAATTCTATTTGGTACGGATTGTGACTTTTTTGAAGGCGTATTCAACACAAGACACATAATTTACACTATATAACTATATAAAATTCACTATATATTAGTACTAGTTTGTTTATATAACTATATAAAATTCACTTTAATATCTTTTTGTTAAAGGTTAATTACTATTTCGAGAGCAGTTTTGCCCCTGCCCTGACCATATATTAAGTTCAATTGTCGTATTTTTATTTTAAATGCATATTTATGAAATATCATTAATTATGTAAAATAAATTATACAATTAAATAAAAATTTAAATATGAATAATTTTTTTATTTTTTTTATTTTTAATATACATAAAAAGTCAACTAAATTTTTTATCATATTACGGAGGGAATAATAAATATAATATTAAAACTCATAATCAAAATAGGACTTTTGTGTTTTCTTAAGTTGTTAGCATCTATGATATAGAGATGTGTAATATAAACAACTTTTTAATTAAGTATGCCTTATTTTGCAGTTAAACTGTGAATCAAATATTTATTCTCGTCAGTTAATACAAAATATTTTAAATTTTACAGTTAAACCGTGAATCAAATATGAACTGAGAGGGTTGAAGGGTTTTTTTTGTGTGGCTAAGAGTCTATTTTGATTCTCCATTTATTTTATATTATATTTTATAATTATTTTTTTATTTTTTTATACACATACATAATTTTTTAAAAAAATTGGGCCCTCCTCAGCTTTGGGCCCTGGGCGGTCGCCACGATAGACCTGCCCCAGGGCCGGCTCTGGTCATGGCGGTGTCACCCTCTTGCCTGATGGAGTATATTACAGATCTGAGCCTTTCCTTCCATTTTTTCACATCTCTTTTCCTCTCATTCTATTTGTTGTGTGCTGTTATTAATGGGTGTTTTTAATTTCGAATAAATTATGCTCTTTTGTCTTAAATTAAATATTTAATTTTGACTTTTTAAAGTCAAATAAACAATTCATTGGCTCATACTTTCAGAATGTATTTAGTTGAATGTAATACTCATTAAAACAATTTTATTGCGCATGCATATGTTATATCCTTTGTATCTAATTCTGATATTTTTTTTATTTATTTGTTTGAGGTAACAATGAGATCAAGACCCATCTGGACCATCTCAGCCGAATACTCAAACTGAAAATCAACCTCAACTTATTGGTGATTCTCAGCCAGAAAATGCTGCTGAGGTTGAAGTTGAAGCTGAGCATTGGAAAAAAAGAAAAAAAAAAGACCTCAAAAGCCTGGGATGAGTTTATGTTGTGACATTAAAAGATAGAACTAAGAAGGTTGAGTGCAAGCATTGCCATTCAAGGCTTGCTCTTCAAAATACGGGTTCTACTAGTCATTTGAATAGGCACATGAACTCTTGATCTATTCGACTGGCTTCAATTTTTGGCTCCCGAAAACCCAAGCAGCAGGTATTATCTTATCCTACATTAGAAGTTGAAGGTAAAATTGATAACTTGAATTTCTTCAAGTATGATAAAGAAAAAGTAAGGGAGCTTTTTGCTAAGATGATATGTGTGCATCAATACCCTTTTCGTATGATTGAGCATGAATTTTTTATACTATTTTTGAAAACTTTAAATCCAAGATTTGATCCCATTTCTAGGGTGATAGTAAGGACTGATTGCATGAAGCTTTATGCTTTAGAGAAGAAAAAAATTAAGGCTCTGTTTGATGATATTAGTAGGATAAGTTTAACTTCTGATTTATGGACTTCTAATCAAACTATTGGTTATATGTGTCTCACTGCTCATTTTTTGGATTCGGATTGGAACTTGCATAAAAGGGTTATCAATTTTTGTACCATGGAACCTCCACACACTGGTCTTATGATTTCTGATTCTATTTTGCATTGTATAACTAAGTGGGGAATTGAAAATAAAATATCGACCGTGACTCTTGATAATGCATCTGCAAATGATTCTGCTATAAGGCATCTTAGGGATAATTTTACATTGAAAGGTGGCCTTTATTTTAGTGGTAAAATATTTCATGTTAAATGTTGTGCCCACATTCTTAACTTGATGGTGCAAGATGATTTGGGGATTATCCAAAATGTTATTCAAAACGTTCGTGAGACTGTCAAGTACTTGAAAATGTCTTCATCTCGTCTTCATAAATTTGGTGAGATTGTAAAAAATTTGCAATTACCATCTTCAAAAAGATTGATCTTAGATGTCCCCACTAGGTGGAACTCCACATATGCCATGTTAGAGTCTGCTTTGCAATTCAAGAATGTGTTCCCATTGTACAAAGAGAGAGATCTTCATTATAACTCTTTGCCTAGTAAGGAAGATTGGGACAGGGCTGAGAGGGTTATTAAATTTTTAGAAGTGTTTAATGAAGCAACAAATGTGTTTTCTGGCTATGAATATCCTACTTCCAATTTGTTTTTACCTGAGATTTGGAAAATCAAGGAGCTGTTGAATGAAACTATTGTTGATGATTGTTAATATATGAAAGAAATGGCTTACAAGATGAAAAAGAAGTTTGATAAATATTGGGGACAATGCAACTTACTGATGGCTATTGCATCTATCTTAGATCCAAGATATAAGATGCAATTAGTTATATTTTGTTTCCCAAAGATGTATGTCAGTGAGTTTGAAGCAAAGAGGAACTTAACACTTGTTCAAAATGCTTTGCAAGAACTATTTGACGAATATGTGTCACTTTACAATGTAGAACAAGTTGTTAATAGTCAATGTGAAACTTCAATTGCTAAACCAATGGTTTCTGTTGGTGGATCTAAGAGTAAGACCAAGAGTAGAGCAGAGTTTGACAGTTGGGCTCAAAACATGGACATTGCATCCCCATGTTTGAAGTCTGATTTGGAAATTTACTTGGAAGAAGGGAGATTGTTTTGTAATGCTGATGATAATTTTGATGCTTTAAAATGGTGGAAGACAAACACTTTAAAATTCAAGGTTTTGTCTAGGATGACAAGAGATATATTGTCCATGCCTGTGACTACTGTGGCCTCTGAATCAACATTTAGTGCTCGGGGAAGGGTTCTTGACCAGTTCAGGAGCTCTTTGAAGCCCGACACGGTTCAGGCTTTGATTTGCACAGGTGATTGGTTGTGAGCTGGGTATAAGATTAAGAAAAGCATGATTGTAAGTATTAATTTATTTAATTTTTTTTACATAAATAAACACAAGCAAATAATATCATGGATTAATATTAGTTGATTGACAATGTCGGCTGATGAAGATTTGGAGACCGAAGTGATGATGCAGTGAAGAAATTGATAATATATTGATGATATTGTGATACATTGTTATTTACATTTCAGTTTTTAAATTGAACTGTTGAACTTGAACTCTTAGGCTTTGGTTATTTTGTTTGGAACTCTAGATTTTCTTTTGAGCACTTTGGAATTTGGTTTATGAAATGGTGTCAAACTACTAGCTTTAGTGTTTGAGTTAGGAATTTGGAGTTTAAATATTTGACTTGCAGCCTTGAGTTGATAACGCACAACCAACAAAGAAACAAGTTTGGTGTAAAGTCTGAATAAAAGATAAGTTTTCTTATTTTTTTATTTTGACATTTTCTTTTATTTATTACGAGTTAGTTATTTATTTGTTTCTAACTATATTCTATATTTGTAGGATTTAAGCTTGGACTTTAGGCCTTGTATAATTGATAATTGATTTGCAGAGCTTTGCCTTCTTTCTTGAACTTCAATATTAGTATAGTGGAGGTAACAACATATAGATAGTCATAGATATGTATGTAAATTATTGTTGTTTTTCCTTATGTGTGCATGCGTAGATTATTGTTGATTTTTCTGGTGATGTTTCAGGATGACATTGCTTTTAGGTCCTCCAAGTTCTGGGAAGACCACCCTGATGCTTGATTTGGCTGGAAAGCTTGATCCCACCCTTGGGGTAAGTCTTGCAATTTTTATTTCTTTCATGTTTAACTCAAGATTTTTCTTCTATTTGGATTACTGTTGAATGTGAAAATATTTCATTTTGCTATACTTGTTTTCTGAAAGGGTGACTTACAATGGCCATGGCATGCAAGAGTTTGTGCCCCAGAGAACGGCTGCCTATATCAGCCAACATGATGTGCATGATTCTTTGAAGCATGATTCTCCAGCTACACTTTGAATGGGATGCAAACAGATCTTTGGTTATTTTATTGATAGCTAAAGGTCTTGTAATTCTTTTCATTGTATAGCGCACGATTCCCTCTTGCCGATTTGTTTTATGTGCATTTATAAAGTCATTTAGAATTAATTTTTGTATAAGAATGACCTGGTGGAACTCTATTTCTTCATTATATAAGTTTCAATGTTGTTCCTATAATTCAGGCTGCCGCAACAGCAGGTCAAGAGGTTAGTGTGGTCACGGATTATGTTCTAAAGGTATTAGAATTTACCATATAGCCTTTTTGATTGCATTTTGACAGGGTAACGTAACAATGTATAAATTAATCCTTCCCACTTTGTTGCAGATTTTGGGACTTGATATCTGTGCAGATATGGTAGGTGATCAAATGATCAGGGGTATATCTGGAGGACAGAAAAAGCGTGTTACAACAGGTTAAAGGAACTCTATTAATTACCATCAAGCAAGTACATGTTTATGTCTAATTTATATAGGATAATAATTAATTCTTTGGTTAATTACATAGTGTATTAGGGTTCCCGTGAACATGTGCTTGAGTTTTTCGAATCTATGGGTTTCAAATGTCCAGAGAGAAAAGGTGTTGCTGATTTCTTGCAAGAAGTAAGTGATCTATGTTCATTTTCTGAGTAAATAAAATTATGTCTTGTTCAAATCTAAGTACCATTCCGGTGGAATAAAAATTTGGTTCAGGTAACATCAAAGAAAGATCAGAAACAGTACTGGCTACACAAAGATGAGCCTTACAGATTTATTACAGCTAGAGAATGTGAAGCCTTGTCCAAAGGAGATGAAATGTGATGTTGAGGTGGGATTCATTCATTTTATGTTATTTAGAAATTCTTTGTTCTATATGCATACATATGTTAATCTCCTTTCAGCATTCATTTGTTGTTCTTTCTAAATTATTTGTAAGTTGATTTTGTATCTTGTATTTTTAGTGTAAGTAATATCCAACTATATCTGACTCATTCAGCTAAGTACATTTGCCATTCGAGATGCGGAGGAGTACAAGAATTTCTGTGATCGCCCAAAGGACCAGAGACCACAAGCAGAAGAAATCATTGGGGTAAGCCATTATGTTCATACTGTTCATTGTACTCGTAAGTTTAGCCTTCAAGTTGGTTCATCAACGTGTTTGGATTCAATTTTATGTAAAACTATATTCTGGCAAATAGAATTTGTATGCTTTTGTTTAATACAGAGGAATATAGAATTGACCTCTACTTCACTCTTTCAATTTTTACTCTCACCCTTTCCCCATTTGATCGTTTTATAGATTTTCTTCTTGTTCTCACTCTTTCTCCTGGGCTGCCTTAATGATTGTGTTTAGTTTTTACCAACTTTTCTCTATATCTGAAATCTGTTTCTCACTTGCTACTCTTGGGATCCATCAGGTTTGCAGAAGGAAGATTTTGTCTGTAGGTGGAGAGTATAACATGGTTAGGGGTGTCAGTGGGGCAAATGGTCCCTTTCTATGTCTTTCCATGTGGACATGCATTTCATGCCCAATGCCTGATTGCCCACGTTATGAGGTGTACAGATCAAACTCAAAGAAAGATATACAGAAGTTTTTAAAGAAAGATACAAAGAGTTAAATGATGAGTTGTGATATCCTGTTCTGTGAGCGTTTGTAATTATGTTTAGAAACAAATTTAGATTTTGCCATCGTTTGAACACATGTATTTTTATATATAAACGAAATTGAAGTTTTTTTAAGTTTTTATTTTATGTCTCATTTTGGTGTGATCCAACTGAGACTCGAGCTCGAATAGAAAGGCTCGCGAATTACTCGTTGTGAAAACGAGTCGAGCAACTCCGAGCCGAGTAGTATCGAGTTGAACTTGAGCAGTTTTGAAAATTATCAGTTCGAATTCGAGTCGAACAAATTTTTTGATCCGAGTCGATCCGAATTCACCTCTAGTTATCTTGACACTTTATCATGTATGTGTGAATTGTGATTACCAGAAATGTAATATTATCACTGTACCAAATACTATCACACGAGTATCTTGACACTTTATCAGTATCTTGACATTTGATCAGGTACATGTGATTTCCGAGAAAGTTAGATTATCAATGTACTAAACACGATTTACAAATGATAGAAACCCATATTACCGAATATCTGAAATGACCGCATAAGATAATTCATACCAAACACCCTTGAGGTTTCCATTGAGATAGTAGAAAGTCATTTATGTTCATCATGTAGGTTTCAAATCTCTATGATGAAGAAGGTAATGAAATTTAATGTTTGTAACATCTTACAAATGCTTGTATATAATGCCTTCTAGTTCAATTCTAGGAAGAGAGTACAAAACTATAATACAGGTAACCTTGACAGTACAATTATTTGGACTTGACAACCTTTCTGAACAAGGCCTAGGACAAGGGTTTTAAAAACTTTCAACTTTACTATTTGTTCTCCTAGACAAAAACTTCATACAGATAGGAGGCTTCACCCCAGCCAAAGCAAGTATTGAACTAGGCAAAGTCCATATACCATCCCCACAAATCAAACCTGAATCCACTGCAGGTCCAAAAGCATCTGCCTTGGCCTTATTTATCTTCTCCCAAACAAATAATATCAAACTTCCAAGGCAAATATCAATGGCAAAATAAGACCCCAAATAAAAAGGTATTGCCATTGCCATTGGAAGTGGAATAAACCACGCACGTTTATTCCCCAAACCATCCCTTACTAGGTTTATAAGAATCGCGGAACCAAAAAACAAATAACACAGAAATAGGCAATTTTTGGTAAGGATGAGAATCCATCAACCCCTAACTTGGCCATGTTCCGATAAACAAGAGCAAATGGTGCAGGGTATTCACTTCCAATTAGTCCTAAATCAGGGAATGCTTTATAAAATACCCAAAACACTCAAGGAGAAATTATGCAACCCATTGTTGTACCTATCGCTTGGCTCACAGACATGGACCGCGGTGAAGCCAATGTCAAGTATCCGGTCTTAAAGTCCTGCATAAGATCAGATGCTGTAGAGACAATATTCATCATGACCCCACAAGCTGCTAAACCTGCAAGTACACCACCATGTGAGGATCCGGCCCATGCCCCTATTGTAAATATTGCATGCTTTCCATAAGTAGATGCAAGGGACCAGTCAGTTAGGCCGCATCCAAAGGCATTACAGAAGGCAAATGCGGGAGCGAAAATTTAGATTAAGATAATGTAGTACCACTTGAGCTGGTGGAAGATATGAGGAAGTGTTGCAGTTGAGATTGCTGCAATAGTAATATAACCTCCGATAGCAAACCATGTTGGGATTTGTTCTTTGAGAAAAAGTTGCATTCGACGCTGATTATCATAGGATCGATAGAGGAGGGTTTACAAGAGATGGATGATCAGCAACTGGGAGATCAGTTGAGTCATTCCTCTTTTGGAGAATGTAAACCAAACCAGCAATAGTCCGGCTCAGAACCTTGACAAAGTTGTATAAGCCATCGCCAAGGATCATTGCAATGGCGATGATGAATACCTGTGTATTAATGCACTTTGTTTCGTAATTGAAATCAATCTCTTTTATGAATGTTCAAGGAAAATTGTCTCCAACTTTCTTGAACTTCGGTTTTGATATAGTGTATGATTACACAGCGTTTAGAGCTTTTGGAAGTCAAAATACACTTGAAAACCTTATTTGTTTCGAAATAGCTTAATTTAATCGCAGTTTATTTAACTCAAAAATGTTGCTTTTGAAGCTTAAACGCAATGCACCAAAAATAGTGGGGTGCATTTGAAAATCCAAACGTTGCAAATGCTAGTAACCGAACAAACCCATAGTAATAAAGGTTTGTAGGAGGCACTCGATTGTTGACATGTAATGCACAAAATACAAAATACAAGACTGATTATATAAAAATTGTCAGTAGTCGAATACCTCCCTTTTCAACATATAGATTAAGCATACCTTTCGTAGAGGCACAACGGAGAAGAGGCCTAGAAAGCTAACCACAGAGAAAGCCAATCATCCAACTTAATTTAGGGTTCTTATAATCTAGGCTATCTTTGGCCTCTCCTGATTGTTTGACAATGTCCTCACTCATCCCATAAAGATAACTCCCAAAGCCACCTATATATACCAAAACAACAAATAAGAGATTTTTAGAAGAGAGAAAAACATATTAATAATCAAAACAAACAAAAATTAGTTAACATGGTTTGCATGCATATTCTTAAGAACAGTGCATCCTCTGTTTTGAAATTTTGGAGCAATTTTGGCACTTCTGTCTCATAGAAGGTATGATTAAATAATTATCAAATCCTCATGAAAAAAACTGTTGAAAATGTACTTCTTATTCAAGTTATAATGGCTTATAACTTGATTGCTGACATATATAATCAGGAAGAACTGTGATATTAAACAATTCATAAAAAAATTTATGTTTCTCAAATATATATATGAAAAGAAAATGCAACTATTATGATCTAAGGACACTGTAAGTATTATAATGATAATTTGAGGGTGAAAGAGTCTAAAATGTATGATTCCAAGTAAGTAAACTTTAAAATAATTCAGAAAATAAGCTTTTAGCTTATTTATTGTTTCAATATCATAGTTTGTTTTACTAAAAGCCATGACACTTCAACTTTTAGCTTATATAAGACGAATTGCATTATATATAGCAGACGGTTCCGGATTCCAAACAGGGACAGCCCATTTGGGCAGTTTATATTAAAACTGAAAAAATCAACAATGGGTTATGTCCGTTAGCAGATCGTCCGCTTAGTAGGGAACGACACCCGTCATCCGCTATCCGCTATTCTACTAGCGCATGATCCGCTAACGGACATAACTCATGGTTGATTTTTTCAGTTTTAATCTCAACCGTTGATTAATGGTTCCTATATTGAAATTAATAACTTTAATATTCATACACACAATTTCCTCGACAAGCCTTTACATCTTTTGCTTTTAAATTTGTCCACCTTCAACAGCACTCTTTATCATAATTTCCTCCTAATCTTTTCCACTTCAATACACTCTTTTGATATTTGATTTTCGGAGTTATCGGATGTAGATAATAAATGCATGTCTACCAAATTAATATAATTAATTTCTGACATTAATTATATTAATTAATACTTACACATAACTCTAAAACGATCTAAGACTCATACTCTCTCTTTAGCCGTTAGACTAAATATAGTCTAAGAAATTTTTCGTAGACATGCATTTATTATCTACATCCGATAACTCCGAAAGTCAAATATCAAAAGAGTGTATTGAAGTGGAAAAGATTTGGAATTTAGGATAAAGACTCTTTATTAAAGAGTTCTGTTGAAGGTGGACAAATTTAAAAGCAAAAGATGTAAATGTATGATGGATTCTGAGCTCTTTATTTATGGATAAAGCTGATCTATTTATATTATAAAGTCATACAATTTTTTTATTTTCTGTCTCTATAACTTTAAATATATTATTATTGTTATTTTTAATATTAAATTTTTATATCTTTTTATTTGCTTTTTAAATTTATTTTATCATCATAAATACTCCCTCCGTCCCAAATTAACTGCTCAATTTTGACTTTTTTTAGTCAAATTGACTATTTTTAGAATTAATAATTAAGCATATATAAATATATTTCTAAAATTATAAAAATTAGGATTAGTAATAAATTGTATATACTTTCTTTTGGTTATAATCTCTTCACCTATATTTTAGAAAAAATAGTAAAAAGATTAGTTTTAAAAATGGTCAATTTGACTTTAAAAAGTCAAAACTGAGCAATTAATTTGGGACGGAGGGAGTATAATTTATGGACGCAACACGTTTTCGTGGGCCAGTAATATTTAATAAAGGGGAATTGTCTGTTTATTGGGTGGCCTCATGATTTGTGAAAAGACAAAATAAAAAGAAGATGGGATGGGATGGATAATAATAATAATAATAATAATAATAATAATAATAATAATAATAATAATAATTGTTATTGTGGTGGTGTGGTGAATTATGAAAACCATTAATTCAAATATTAAATAGAGTTTTAGAGATATCAATTCTTTTTATTATACATTTATGTTGGAAACTTGTGACTCAATATAGAAGTCACTGAAAAAAGCTAGTGCGGAGCCTAACGGAGCTCGGGCTAATACATTCATTTTCGTTCTCCAAAGACAGAAACATCGATCATGGCATGGGGTACTCTGGCTGGACCACAAGGAAAAATCAAACATGAGTAGCACGCACGGCAATCATTGTTCTGCATTAATTTTTAAATAAATACCCCATTTCCTAACACTACAAAATCACTCATCCCTTCATCAATTAAAACCATTAATTTCCCTTCATAATTAATACTTACTTGTAAGCAATGAATCACCGCTCTTTTTTACAAGTGTTTTTCGTAGTCGCCATTCTACTCATTTCTTCTTCAAAACAAATACAGCTAGAAGATGAAGTAGCTGCTCTTTTGACATGGAAAGCCAGCCTCCATCACAACTGGAGCCAATCGTTGTGGTCTTGGGTTGGAAGCAGCATCCCTTGCAATGATTGGACTGGGATTGGTTGCGACGAAGCTGGAACTCATGTATCCCATATAAACCTCTCAAGTTACGGTTTAAAAGGTACACTTCACCAACTTAATTTCTCGTCCTTCCCACAACTCATAAGCTTTGACCTTACGAACAACTCACTATATGGGACGATCCCTTACGAGATAGGGTTGCTCACAAACCTTAGAAAATGCTACATGTTTTGGAACCAACTCAGTGGTTCCATTCCGCGAGAAATTGGAATGCTCATCTCTCTTGAGGAATTGGGTTTGTCTGCCAACAATCTCATGGGATCAATACCGTCTACCATAGGGAGCTTGGGCAACCTAACCATTCTCTATCTCTATCAAAATTTACTCGTAGGCTCTATCCCGAAAGAGATAGGGAAGCTAAGGTCTCTCACTGTTCTTTCCTTGCAGCAAAATCACCTCACTGGGACCATTCCCCACGAGATAGGGTTACTCACATACCTTAGAATATGCCGCATGTTTTCGAACCAACTCAGTGGTTCCATTCCGCAAGAAATTGGAATGCTCATCTCTCTTGAGAAATTGTCTTTGTCTGCCAACAATCTCACGGGATCAATACCGTCTACCATAGGGAGCTTGGGCAACCTAACCGTTCTCTCTCTCTATCAAAATTTACTCGTAGGCTCTATCCCGAAAGAGATAGGGAAGCTAAGGTCTCTCACTGTTCTTTCCTTGGAGCAAAATCACCTCACTGGGACCATTCCCCACGAGATAGGGTTGCTCACATACCTTAGAATCTGTCGCATGTTTTCGAACCAACTCAGTGGTTCCATTCCGCAAGAAATTGGAATGCTCATCTCTCTTGAGGAATTGAGTTTGTATACTAACAATCTCACGGGATCAATACCGTCTACCATAGGGAGCTTGAGCAACCTAACCGTTCTCTATCTCTATCAAAATTTACTCGTAGGCTCCATCCCGAAAGAGATAGGGAAGCTAAGGTCTCTCACTGGTCTTTCCTTGCAGCAAAATCACCTCACTGGGACCATTCCCCGCGAGATAGGGTTGCTCAAAAAACTTAGAATCTGCCAAATGTTTTCGAACCAACTCAGTGGTTCCATTCCGCAAGAAATTGGAATGCTCAGCTCTCTTGAGAGATTGACTTTGTCTGGCAACAATCTCACGGGATCAATACCTTCAAGTTTGGGGAAGTTGAAATCCCTTGTTAATTTAACATTATTCACAAATCACCTCACTGGTTCCATTCCTCCAGAAATGAATAATCTTACATATCTAAAAGTATTTCAAATATCTGAAAACATGCTCACAGGTCATCTACCACAAGATATATGTCGTGGTGGATTACTTGAACGGTTTAGTGCAGAAAATAATTTTTTCACAGGTCCTATCCCAATAAGCTTGACGAACTGCACAAGCTTATACAGACTTAGGCTTGATGGAAACCAATTTACAGGAAATATATCAGAAGATTTTGGCATATACCCAAAGTTGTACTATATTGATTTGAGTAATAACATGTTTTACGGTGATTTGTCACTAAAGTGGGGTCTGTGTAAGAATCTCAGAACCTTAAAGATAGCCAACAATAATCTCACTGGAAGGATACCGCCCGAGTTTGGCAAAGTAACTCAATTGGTTCTACTTGATCTCTCATCAAATCATATAGCAGGGGAAATTCCCAAAAGTTTTGGAAATATAAGGTCATTAGTTTACCTTAAGCTACAAGACAATAATCTTTCTGGCTATATTCCTCCTGAGATTGGCTTATTGCTCGGCTTATGGAATCTTAACTTTGCAAAGAATAATTTGAGTGGTCCGATTCCAAAACAATTAGGCGATTGCATGAATCTTCAGAGCTTAAATTTGAGCATGAATATTTTTCAGAAGGGTATTCCGTATGAACTAGGTAACTTGAAAAATCTAGAAAATATGGACCTTAGTCAGAACTTGTTGACGGATGTGCTACCACGACAAATTGGAGAGCTAGGGAAACTAGTGAATTTGAATCTTTCACATAATGAGATCTCTGGTTCTATTGAATCGACTTTCCATGGAATGTTGAGTTTGACATCTATTGATATATCCTATAATCAGTTTCAGGGGCCTCTTCCCAACATCAAAGCTTTTCAAGAAGCTCCTTTATCTTCACTGGAACATAATAAAGGCTTGTGTGGAAATGTTCCTGGTTTGACGCCTTGTCCCAATAGAGCCAATGTTAGAAAGAGAAAAAATGTACGTGTAGTGCTCTCTGTCACACTTCCTCTTTTGAGCGCTCTGTTTCTTTTGTTGATATTTGGTGGCATGTATTTTTATTTTCATATGGTGCCGAAGAGCAAAACAGATGATCGAAGAGATGTTCAAAATATAAATTTGTTCACAATATGGAGTTATGATGGGAAGATGGTGTATGAAAACATCATTGAGGCCACAGAAAATTTCAACTCCACCTACATCATTGGCGAGGGAGGTTACGGTGTGGTGTACAAAGCTGAGCTGCCAAGTGGTCAAGTTGTTGCTGTGAAAAAGTTTTTTTCATCACAAGATGGGGACCTAAGGAATCTAAAAAATTTCACGAGTGAGATTCGTGTATTAACAGAAATTCGGCATCGTAATATCGTGAAACTTTACGGTTTCTGTTCGCATAGACTGCACTCATTCTTGGTTTACGAGTTCCATGAAGGGGGAAGCCTGGGTAAAATATTGAGCAACAATGAAGAAGCAATGCAACTTGATTGGAAAAATAGGCTCAAAGTTGTTAGAGCTGTGGCAAATGGTTTATCATACATGCACCATGAGTGCTCGCCTCCGATAGTTCACCGAGACATATCGAGCAAGAATATATTGTTAGATGTTGATTATGAGGCTCACATATCTGATTTTGGTACTGCGAAGCTTTTAAAGTCAGACTCATCTAACTGGAGTTCATTTGCTGGGACTTTAGGTTATGCGGCTCCAGGTACATTTCTTTGAAGTTTTATGCTGAATTTGTATACTAGAATAATAATGCATTATTTATTGTTAGAAAATTTAAGAAATAAGGAACTGGAATTTTTTACTCTAAGTTTTTGATAATAGATATGATACAACTTATTTTAAAAAGAGACAACAAGGAGTGCATATTAATCATTTTAAATAATAGAAATAATGACAAACCCACAATTTCCATTCTCATAGTTTTTTTACATGATGAGTTTATGTATTGCAGAATTAGCATACACAATGGAAGTAAACGAGAAAAGCGACGTCTACAGCTTTGGAGTGTTGTTACTAGAAGTGATTATGGGGAGGCATCCGAGTGATGACATCTCATATCTTTCATCATCATTTGCTTCTGGTGTACTATTGGCAGACTTGCTGGACCGACGCCTCTCACCCCCTACCAATGAAGTGGAAGAGGAAATGGTTTTTGTTGCGAGGCTCGCATTTGCTTGTTTACATCAAAGTCCAGAATGTAGGCCTAACATGAAACAAGTTTCTACGCAACTAACAAAGAAAAAGCCTCCGCTTCAAGATTCACTGCACATGGTTACACTTGGCCAACTATTTGATCCCCAAGCTCAAAGATCCTGATGACTTCTACGCCCTGACTTGATAGTATGTTCTATATATCTAAACTTCAAATTTTCCACTCACACACACACATACATTTTATATATAGGGGTGGATAATATCTTAATTAGTCATCAAATATAATTGTTTTTAACGTTTAGTTCCCTATTTATTTTTTATTAGTATTTTGTTGTCCAACATTATTATTTCTGCAATCTCAATCCAACAACACAAAAATTAGAGCAATTAAAATGAATTAAACTTGAAAAATAAGTGTACTTTGAGGATTAAACATGAAAACAACTATAATTTGGGGACTAAACGTGAAAACTAGCTATAGTTTAGCGACTAACGACGGGTGGAAGACAAACTACGCAAAAAAAAAAAGAGTAAATAAAAAGTAAAAAATAAAATAATAGTTAGGAGACTAAACATGAAAAACAACTACAGTATGGGAATTAAAGAAAGGATTATCCCCCCAAAAAAATAGAGATTTAAATAATTCCATTATGCTATCTCATCATAATACTTGTTGATATTAATTTCTTTTAGAGGTATAGACTTTTCCTTTAACTTTGTTTTCTGTTTCCCCTCTTTTCCTTTTCCTTCTTTTCTCAAGTTGAAATCATAGCTCTAAGAGATATCATCATATCACGCATACTGCTATCATTCAATATAAGAACCATTAACCAACGGTCGATATTAGAACTGAAAAAATCGACGATAGGTTACGTCTGCTAACAGATCGACACCCGTTATCCGCTACTCTAGTAACCATTATTGTCTGCAAGAAAAGTACTTTGGTCCCATGACACTATAGTGGCACTTCGGTGTTTGAAAATTCAATGGCCAAAGCAAATCTATTGTCCCCAAATTTTTTGTCTCCTCACTTAAATTTTGACACATGTCCTTTTATTTAATTTTAGAATTAATTAGTGTTAAGTAACAGATTAGGTATCAAAATATTTAAGTGAAAGAGACAAGGAGACAGAAAAATTGGGACATAGGATCTGCATAGAAGCTACCAAAGCTGTAAACCTCTCCAAACTCAGTAGCCATCATAATCATCAATATAATGTCTCTTAATCTTTCAGCCCTCTCCTCTCCGAGCCCATCTCTTCACCTTCCGTTCAGACCCTCTTCTTCAAATACCCGCCTCTTTTCTAGGATTCGGTCTCCAGTCATTCCTTTTCGATCTTCCCCCAACAACATACAATTGTTCAATTTTGAGCGCAGCCATAGTTACTCAGGGAAGAAATTGAGATTTTCATTAGGGGGAAATTTTGGGTTTTCCATAAAAGCGGGAAATGGGGAAGGTGGAGAGAGAAAGATAGTTGCTAGTGACGAAGCTGAACAGGAAGCTCGAGGGCAGAGTACTATGCCTGAGAGGTTCAGGTACTTAACCAAGGAAGTTCCTGAGCCTCCTGTCAGGTGGCCTTATTTCATAGGTATCTCCACTACATATGTATTTACTGATTTTAGTTAAATATGAATTCTTTGTAGTGGTTAGATTTTTCTTAAATAACGAAAGCTGTCAATTGTTAATTAGGTTATGCCAGTGGAAGAATCAATGCTGTTTCATGTTTGATTCTGAGTTTTATATGCAGTTTCAATTTTAGTTAGATTTATATTTTATATACATAAATGCAAAATTAATTAGTTTATGTTCTCTCTTTAATGATGCTTTTGGTTATTATTCACTTGGAGACCTGTGTTAATTTGTATTTGGATAAAATATGCTAATTTATACGTCTAGAAAAAAACAGTTTGATTGGACATATTATAACTCAATAGAGTGTTAGAGTGTGTTTGATTGGGCTGCTGTGATTAGACTAGTAATTGGACTGTGATAGCTATGATTGAGTAGAAGGAGACTAGTTGTGCGTAGTAATAAGGGGGGAAACAGAGCTTAATATAAGTAAAAACTCCTATGAAATCTGCCATAAATCTAATGCACACCTAGTGTTTGATAAAATACTTCAATGAATTTAATTTCTTAAAACATAACTATTGTCCCTGACTAGCTATATATATATATATATATATATATATATAATAAAGGAAATTTATGTTGGCTAATCTTACTCCACTAAATTTGAGCAGCAAGTTGGCGAGCTGCTATGTATTAGTACAAACGGAAAAATGTTAACACAGAGAGATTACTTAGTAATATACTAGCATTGAGATGCCCAAGATAGTGGAAGGAATATATCAAATAGTGGGACGTTTTACCCAGGTTTGTGCAACCATGCATGAGGGAAATAATGGGCAGCAACATTAATTTAGAGGAAAACCATATATTTGTGAGAGGTGGGCAGATTTTCATTCTTTAAGTTAGAAAAACTTAACTCGTCTCTTTTCAAGTCTCTAGGCTACAGAGTAGTTCAAGAATGTATAATTGCTTCACACAAAATCTTTCCAAAATTCGAAAAATGATAGTAGAAATTATGGATTCTAGTTTGATTTGAAAAAAAAATTGTGAGTAGATTTCACCAAGAAGAAGGTTTGATTCAATCTCAAATCAAGAATGGAAGCAAAGAATTCAACCTAGTCTCTAACCAAAAAGGGTAATATACTCCCTCTTAAATTTCAAAGAAATTATGAACTTTAATTGTTAAATTGTGACTGAAATTGGTTGTGAATGTGTTTAGAACCCAGCTAGAAATTTTGCTATACTCTCCATAGAGATCTGGAAGTGGGTGGTTTGAAACCTTGTTGAACAGTTACACCAACATTAGTTCAATTGGGGAAATTTTTCTTTAAAGAATAGGAAAATCAACTTCTCAACCATTAAAGCTACTTTAGTTTCTGTATAGAATTTAGACTGGATCAGAAGTGCTGCCAAAAATAGTTGCACGAGTGCAGCAAGATTTAAGCGGATGCTAAATCAGGCTGTAATGGATTATCACAGTGATATAACTAGTATTTTTCTTAAATAGGTGGGTACACCACCTATATAATATTCAAGATTCAGCCTAATCAAACTAATAAAGTGCAAGGTATAACTTAGTAAAGTGGAGGTTAAGGAAAGGGAGCTGCTGCCTAACGGGTAGCAACAAGGAGCAGATTTGGCAAGCTATTTTTGGATTCGTGTTGTAATTTGTTAATTTACTTGTTAAATTGAGTCTATATTTTATTAAATGAGTGGGTACACCAACTATATAGTATTCAGAATCCAACATAAATGGATCAAAGTCGTGGGGAAATAAAGATTGACAAAACAAGGGTCAAGATAAAAAGGGGGTGCTGCCTAACGGCAGCAGCAGTTAACTAGAAATGGCCATGATGGCTCTTTGGGCAATCTAATTGGGCTAAGTACTTAAGTTTGCTAGTTTACCCATAAAAGATTACTTGTGATGTTTTTAAAATAAACATGTATATGAGATATAATTTACCTTAAATTCAATGCAAAGGATTTGATAGATGTCCAAGCTTGGGGCTGTTTAGCCAAGCAAGGCTATGCCAAGGGGCTGTTAATGCTTGGCCTAGGGGTTGCTAGTAATGCTTGGCCTAGAGCTGTTTGGTGTTCTAAAAAAATGTGATGGGTTTTAATGTGTTAGCTTACGGTAATGAATCTATAAAATAGTATTTAAGCTATAACTTACATATATAGACCATAGTTACGCTCAATGTATAAAGTGAACTACGAGTGCACCTTGTATACTTAGAATATGAATAAAGGTATGAGATAACCATGTATAAATTACAAATGGTTTATAAATTGAAAGTGTAGAATATTCATGTTTAAAAGCTATGTCAAAGGCTATTAAGCGATAAATGATTATTTTAAGTAAACGAATGAAAGTTTTGAAAAGAAGATATGAGTTTTTAAAAAACTCTTTTAAAAAACTCAAAGAGGGAAAGCTATTGATGTGGCCAGTATGGATATGTAATACTACTTCTGTCCCACAATAAGTGATTTTTTAGGCTTAATATTTTTTCCCAAAATAAATGATGTGTTAGAACTCCAATACAAATTTTACAATATTTTCTCATATATGCCTTCCATTATTCTTGACTCTTCGTTTCCTCCATTACTCACTACAATTAAATAACACTCATTAACTCTTCAACTCCAAAGAAAGTATATTAAGGGTATTTTTGCCATTTTAGCTTGTGTATTGGTATGTGTGATTTAAGCTAAAAAATCACTTATTATGGGACGGAGGTAGTATATAAATATACATGTTATATGACATGAATGCGTAACTAATATGTTTATATATGTGAATATAATTGTGTAGGAGATGTGAAAGAAATTTAAGCATATCTTAATGCACCAAGACAAATATAAAACGAAGTCTAGCAACCATATGACGCGTATATCCATTCGGAGTATACTAGAAGCTATAAAAGCAATATGTAAACATAAGTTTACATATATATGGATAATACATCCGTATATTGAGAATACATGTACAATGTGAAAAGCTATTTCAAAATTATACTTCGAAACTGAACGGTTTTTGAAATACAAAGCAAGATATACGTAAACAGGGTTGAAAACTCATTGTTGACATATATAAGTTATGTATATACATAAAATATACAAATAGCTTATATTTACCTATGGGCTAAGCGAGCGAGGCATGAATTTTGTATTACGGTTAAGGTATATATGCAAAAGCATATATATACTTCGAGTATGCATTAAAAGTTAAAACTACTGTTATATAAACACGTTAAGCGTGGAAAACTATTATACATGCAAAATGAAGTATATAAGTTATGTATATACATAAAATATACAAATAGCTTATATTTACCTATGGGCTAAGCGAGCGAGGCATGAATTTGTATTACGATTAAGGTATATATGCAAAAGCATATATATACTTCGAGTATGCATTAAAAGTTAAAACTACTGTTATATAAACACGTTAAGCGTGGAAAACTATTATACATGCAAAATGAAGTTTAAGTTGCCCACGAAAGTAGAGTTAAGCTATAAATACACGAGGGATGTCACAAATGCATTATAAGACTATAAGACTACATATAGATGCGTGTAAAGTCCGTAAATGCATTATAAAAGTTTTATAAACTATAAATGCAATGTAATGATGTTTAAAAGTTATGTTGAAACTTTTTGCAAGTTGATGGCTATATTAAGCCAAAACTCTGAAATTTCTAAAGAAATAAGAAAGTTTTTCAGAAACAGACATAAAGAGATGTTATTGCTTATATGAATGTTTATAGCTGTACAAGTTATGTGACGTGAATATGTGGTTAATGTATACATACAGGTGAACATAACTGTGTAGGATTAGTGAGGTGAAGTTAAATTAAGATTTATCTCAATAGTCATCAATCAAGACAAGTTTTTCAGTTCTATTATGTTTGTGGATTAAATGTGATTATATGGTGAGTTACACATCATGCTTTATGAATTGTTAAAGTCAAAATATGACTAAGTTAATTGGGTTATGGAACTCAATTTATATGTGATATGTGATAGCACATGTTGTATGATGTAAGTCGATAAATTAGAAATGTATAATGCATGAATGTATGCTTTGTAAGGAATTATTGATGCATGTATGATATGCATAGTAAAGAATATATGTTGCATGCGGATATGTATAGTAAAGGAAATATAGTGCATATGGAATTGTGTGCTATGTGAAACATGATAGACTGTTAAATTTGCTGGGCTATCGAGCTCAATCTTGCAAACACGAACTTTTTGCAGGTTAATGATGTTGAGAAATATTACTGACTATACGGATGATGAAGATTTAACAATGTGAAAAATGAATACATTTCCTTGAATTAGAAATGGTATAAATCTATTATTAATAGTTTTGTTAAATGCAATTGGCAGTTATGTATAGTTTGAAATGTTGAATGGATAAAAAATATTTATTCTGAAATGAGAATAAATATGATTATGAAATAAGTAAATCATTGATAGAAAAGATATTAAGTATTGAGACTTATGTTTTTAATATGTTTACTCAGATTATACAAATCATATAATAAATATGATTTTTGTATAAATTAGAATCGTAAAATTTGCGATTCAAGGAACGATGAATGACAGAAAAAAAAATAAAAATTTATTTTGCTTTTTTAGTTATTTTAACATTAAATAATGTTTTAAAGCTAGAACAAGATAATATTAACGCACAAGATCGGGGAGAGAAATAGTCCCGATTTTGGGGACGTTACAGCCTCAATATATCTCATGATCATCTAACTAGGGGACACTCTAAAACACCTTCCGATGTGCATACTGGAGGCTAATACTACCTCAACATCTAATGAAAGCAAGCTTATTCTTCCTCATAATTCCATGATGTTCTGAGCATCTCCTTCATTCAATCACATAATCTCAAAATCAACTATAAACTTTACTTCTTCCCATATTCTTCGTAGCTTCCCTGTTTGCTCTTAGTGACGAAACAGTTAACTTTCCTTTGCTATCAGGAATCATCATCTAGTAAAGCTTCTTATGGAAGCCTCATCTTTGTTCGTAATGCACAGTCAATAAGACAGTGCCATATCATTTTTTGCACCGAAAAGATGGTATTTGACATTCATTATAGGCTGTTCATGGACAGCTATTACTGGTCCACATTTTCAGTCAACAATGTAGCGGATGTCACCTTATATAAGTAAATTAATCAATGTACAATCATGCCATAAACTCCATTTTACTAGTACTTCGGGTTTTTTTTTCTTTCTCTCCTATATAAAGATTCTGCCTGTATATTATGCTAATAATTTATCATTCTTCATTGTCGTCTGGTCTGCTGCTACCATAGTGCCAGAAATTCCATATGCTTCTGGCCATCTGGCGATGGTAACCACAATGAGATGAACTACTTAATTGGTTTATTCAAATATTATTCTTCACTTTTTCAATATTCCCAATTAAGCCTGAATTAATATAATCTTATAACACTTGTCAGTTTCTTTTGGTTTACGTGCTTTGTACATGTGTTTGCTGACTTGACTGTTTCTACTCGTAAATGTTGTGAACAAGGAGGACCGTCTCTAAAGTAAAGTTAACGTTCCAGGACAATTTTACCATGTAAATAAATTTATTAGAAATGTGGCTTAAGTTTGGTCTGTAATCCGAAATCTAAACCAGTCTTCAAAGCATTCCACTTGGAAATGATGAACCTAATAAAAGAATATTTTGAAATCCTTCTTTTGTAGGAAGTGGCTTATGCACTTAAAGCTGGAATAGAGCCCATAATATATATACACCATTTTGTACTCCTCAAATTGTCAAAATATGTTGTTCCATATGTAGGCACATCTGAAATATAATCATGGATTATACTTCTTTTTGCTAAGCTTCTTATTTTTCCATCTAATAGTTTGTAGAACTTTTAGCCTGCAACAGATACTGACTTATTTGTTGTATTAATCAATAATTTGCAGCACTGGCTTTCCTTATCTACGCTTGGAGAACAGTCTTGTGGGAACTTTATAACTGGAAAAAGGCGGCGGCAGGGATATTTCATTTTTTAGGATACCTCTCAAAACTTGCATTGGCCCTAATTTTTTATTTTATAGGTGATCCAATTACTTCTATGATCAGAGGTATTGAAACTGCACTTTACACTGTTCGAGCTTTCTACTCGGGGATAGTGACATACGCCCCTGTTCCAGAACTTACGCTGATTATCATGCTGGCATCTGTTGTACTTGCTATTGCCGAGGCCACAGTTCCAGACTCAGTAAGCAGCCAACCTTATCTTCTTACAATAGCAGGTCTAACTGGCTTTGCTGCTGTCAGAGGCTTCATCTCTGAGCCTTTCTTCTGGACACTTTTGATGGGTATGTTTGGATTTGCTCGGTTTGTGAAGAAGAGAGACTATGTCTCATCGGCATTGCCTGTTGCAGCTATTCTAGCAGCCGTTGGAGAGCCATGGGTTAGAGTAGTGGTGATGGCCTCGTATCTGACTTTGGCTATTATTCATCATTCAAACAAACCTTTGGAAGTAAAAGAAACTGAAACACTTGCAACAGGTAGGAGGGTTCCTATCCCATTGCTATGTGCAGCATTGGCTATTGGTGTACATGTTGCTGCTAAATGGGCTGGCTACCGACACTTGACATGGATGATAGTTTGACGACTTGGTGGCTATCAGATTCTTTCGGTTCAAAGATGCTATGCCTTGCCTTGTAGATGCCAAGGAAGTGCAGATACAGGTTTCCATTGTTTGGTGAAAAAAATTCTGCTGTGTTAATAGTGTTAGTAACATCGAAATTGGCCCTCTCTTTATTCATAGAATATACTTTCTTTGCTCCAAGCTGTGGTGCTGTTTTTTGTGCTTCGGCTTCATTATGTTGTTATGGGCATTTTAGTTGCTCCTGTAAATCAGTTTGACCACCTAAATGGAAATAGAATCAATGGACCGGTTAGCCCATATTCATTTTTTCCCCTTCAAATTCCAATACAATCAGTATATGGTCATGTACTTGTTAAAACTGCACAACTCCTCCATTAATGGAGGCGGTTTCAATCCTACTTTAGTATGTAGATATGATTATCTTTATTTCTAAAAATTTATCTAAACATTATAATTGTAAATTTTAAGACATGCATGGGTAATATATATTGTTAATTAATCTATTCATGCACTGGCCACAGATTAAATTTTGAAGAATAAAAGTTTTATGCCACTTTCAATTTCTTCCATTAATTTCTTTATCTGTTAGTACATTTTTGTAATATAATATCTTAATTGAATTAATTTTCAGCAAGTGTACGTAAGTCCTCTCTCTTAGACACTTTCTAGGTTTCTTTACAATTAATGAGCTTTCATAATATAATCATAAATAACACCTACAGAACACAATCATAATCATTAGTTTTCTTAGTCCTACGGCTAAAAACCTACCTTTAACCATGAGGAATACAACACCATTTATAACCCAATCGTAAAATGCTTTCCTTACTAACTGAGAATAACTAAGCACTGCTTGGAAAATCAACTCGAATTAAGTATTATAAAGTCTTGAAACAATGTACTACTGTATATTAAGAAAATGAGTACTTTGATGTTTCAATTCCTTTCGTGATTTGCAAGAAAGTCAAGTTTGATCTTCTTGAGTGTTGCCATAACATCTTTCATGTTGGACCTCTCTTCAGGTAAATCAGCAACGCAACTCAAAGCCAATTCCATAATAGATGAGACACATTGTAGCTTCACCGTTATGTGTCCTTCCTTTGGTTTTAGCAAGTTTGTGTCAATAACTTGCATTACTAAGTTAGGAAGTGAGTAGTTTACCCAACGCTTTAGACTCATATCTCCAAGAAATTGCTCATCACTGGGCTTAGTTCTTGTAAATACTTCCATCAACATAATGCCATAACTGTAAACATCGCATTTTGTGGATACTAATCCTTCCGATCCGTACTCTAAATGCAACATCACAAATCAACAAGGTCAACGGAAAAACATAGCTCGAGAATACAAATGAGCAAAATTTTACTATTAAGTAAAAAAATAGAAAAGGTTGAGGGTCACCTGGTGCAATATATCCAATTGTGGCTAGAGTTATGGTTTGTGCAATGCTCTCCCCCTCTCCCAATAACTTTGCTATGCCAAAATCACTCACACGTGCAACCATATCTTCATCTAGAAGGACGTTGTTGGGCTTAAGATCACAATGAACCACAGGCGTTGAATAACCATGATGGAGATAGTCCAAAGCACATGCCACATCTATCATTAAGTCTATTCTTTGCAAAATATCTAAGAAATGGTTGTGGGAGTACAACCACTTCTCAAGACTCCCATTAGTAGGGGTGGGCAAAATTTTCGGTTTTTTCGGTTTTTGGACGAACCGGACCGGTCCGAACCGACCGGTTCGGTATAAATATAAACCGGTCCGGTTCGGTATAAAAAAACCGGTATATACCGGTTTTTCGGTACCGGTTTCGGTCCGCCACTTTTATGGTTCGGTATATACCGAACCGAACCGGTATATACCGGTTTTCTATTTTTTATTATTATTAATAATTTATTAATAATAATAATAATAAAATATTGATTATAATAATAATAATATTAATAAAAATAATAATAATAATAATAAAAATAATAAAATATTAATAAAAATAATAAAATAATAGTAAAAATAATAAAATAATAATAAAAATAATAATTATATTAATTTTCGGTAAAAACCGGTACCGAACCGGTACCGAACCGGTACCGCCGGTTCGGTAAACCGGTCCAACCGGTACCGGTATCGGTATCTAATTTAGACTGAATTCGGTAACCGGTTCGGTCCGGTTCGGACCGGTTCGGTCCGGTTAATTACCGGTGCCCACCCCTACCCATTAGGCATGTATTCAAGAACCAATGCTTTGAAATCAAGGTTAGAGCAGCTACCGATGACTTTGTTGATATTTCGGTGACGAAGGTTGCGTAATACTTCGCATTCTATATCGAAACTCTTGAATCCTCCTTCTAGTTGCAGATTGAATACTTTTATGGCCACTAATGTCTCATTTGCAAGTATCCCTTTGAAAACTGAACCAAAACTACCCATGCCAACCAAATTGCTTTCACTAAAGCCATCAGTTGCTCGTTGAAGTTCATAATATGAAATTCTCATAGGGCCTATTATTTCTGACAATTCAATTCGCGTGGGGAGTCCAATTCTGCGTCCACGTCTTATCAACACAAATGCAAAGGTCAATGTAAGAATTATAGATGCAATCACCAGTGAAATACATACAGCTAGAAGCACTCTCTTTTTCTTTGATGATCCATGAACAAAACTAGTATGGCATATTGGGACTTGAAACCGGGGAGCACCACACAACGCTTCATTCCATATGAAAGATCGACTGTTGAAGTTTTTGAAAGGACCTTCACTTGGAATTTCTCCTCTTAAACTATTAGAAGATACATTGAAATATCTAAGATACGAGAGTGCCTTTAAGGACTTGGGAATCACACCAGAGAGGTTGTTATAAGACAAATCCAAGTACTCTAAGCTCACTAAAGATTTGAATGTATCGGGAATAGGTCCTTGTAGCCTATTGTTTGCTAAAGAAAGATTAGCCAAGTTTTGGAGCTCCCCAAGGGTGCTAGGGATGTCACCCGACAATCGATTATGTGATAGATCAATTAGCACAGCAGCCTTAAGATTTCCAAGTTCAAGGGGTATGTGGCCGCTTAAAGAATTTCTGGATATATCGACCTCCAAAACATTCTTGAGGTTCCCAAAGTTTCTTGGTAAGCTAGAGGTCAATCTGTTTGAATAAAGATAAAGATATCTTAGAGACGCAATATTCCCTAAACATGCTGGCAATGGACCGAAAATCTGGTTTGCTCCTAAGCTTAAGAAACCCATGTTTTGTAGTTGACAAAAGTAATCCGACATGGATCCTCCTATTTTATTATCCTGAATGTCTAACTTTTGAAGCTTCGATAACCCTTTTATTGCCACAAGATTTTTTCCAGTCAATTCATTCTTAGACATATCTAATAATATAAGACTGCTTAAATTGCCAATTTCATTAGGAAAGGTTCCCTTGATTCCACAATAACTTGCATAAAATTGTTGAAGAGAAGTGGAGAAATTTCCAATGGAATCCGGAAGGAATCCATGCAGAGAATTACTCTTGATGGATAACATTCTTAAGTTTCTGCAATTGGTCAAGCTAGTGAGGAAGCTTAGTTCTGAAGATGAACTTTCCGTTATGAAATTGTTCTCGCCCAAGTTTAGGAATTCAAGATGTTTCAAATTTCCAAGTGACTTGGGAATTGTACCTGTGAATTTGTTTCTATCAAGGTCTAAACCCAGAAGTTGAGTAGCATTTGAGATAGACTCGGGCAAAATCCCTGTCAGGTTATTAATTCCAATTGCAATTGTTCTTAGATTGGGTAGCTTGTGGCCAAAATTGGTTGGAAGTTTACCTGAAACGTAACTACTAACTATTGCAATGCGTTCTAATCTTGAGATGTTGAAGATTGATTCCGGAATGGTACCATGTAGGTTTAGGAAACTTAAGTTTAAAATCTTTAGATTCCAAAGGCTACCAATCTCTTGTGGAATAGTACCTGTCAAAAAACATACAAAATGAAATGATCAACAAACACTC
Source organism: Panax japonicus (assembly GCA_020205505.1). Lineage (NCBI taxonomy): Eukaryota > Viridiplantae > Streptophyta > Magnoliopsida > Apiales > Araliaceae > Panax > Panax japonicus. The sequence goes on along the minus strand of CM035098.1, from coordinate 4,128,921 downwards.
TCTTATTAACTTATTAATTGTACTGATCAAAGCTAATTTGCAATAGGGAAATGATGAAACACAAACAACAACATTTTTAAATTTTAAAAAAATCCAAAACAAACCAAAAATGCCCATCATCATATCCGTTTATGGAAGGAAAGAAAAGATCTAATTGGTTGGAAGGGCAAACCAAGATTCAAAAATATTTTTCAAGTATAGTCCAAATACCTTTCAAGTGGTTGTCACTAATATACAACTGCTGTAGCAGAGTTAAGTTTCCAATCTCTCTTGGTATAATTCCATCGAATTTGTTGAAAGATAATGACATAACTTGAAGCTCTGAGAATTCATGTAGACCTGTTGGAATTGGACCAGAGAGTTGGTTCCTAGACAGATAAAGCCCTTGGATTTTCGGAATCCGGTGGCAAATATCTCTTGGAAGATTACCATATAAGCTATTATTTGAAAGAGCGAGAATGCGCAGCGTCGAAATGTTGAAGACAGTGAGAGGAATAGAGCCTGAAAACTGATTAGACTGAAAGTCCAACACTAGCAAGTTTTTAAAACTACCAAAATCCCCTGGAATATTTCCTTGTAGAGGATTATCTCCTAATCTCAAAGTCTCAAGCTTTGATAAATTGGATAAAGAAGGTGGAATGGTGCCAGTGAAACTGTTAACGGAAAGAAACAAGTCTTTAAGATTTGATAATTTGCTCAACCATGAGGGGAGCTCCCCTCCGAAGCTGTTGTATTGAAAGTAGATTTCTTCTAATCGACGCAAGTTAGACAACTCTTTGGGCAGGCTACCATTGAAGTTGTTGTTCCTGAGATCAAACGAAACAAGGAATGAGAGGTTTCCAATTTGTGGAGGAATGGTGCCAATTAGGCCCATGTTAGAAAGATTCAAGGCCATGACTCGTCCATGGCGAGTGCTACAAGTGACTCCAACCCAACTGCAGCAAGACGCTTGAGTAGTGATGGACCAGTTGGTTGTCAAGATGCGGTTAGGGTCTGAAATGATGTGAGATTTGAAGGTCAAAAGAGCGGATTGATCGGTGGTGATGTCAAGGGATGAACAACTTGTAAAAATGGTGGCATGGTGATATTCTAACAACAACACTATGATCACATAGAAACTGAAGCAAATAATTGTCCTCATGACTTTTTAATTTTATGGTCAACACTATGAAATTGCAAACAAGGCATGCTGCAAAAAGGAAGTATATATATATATGGTGTTGTCCACCGAAAATTCCACAGCAATCTAGGCGCCTTTGCTTTGGCGGGTCTTCCACTCTTAGTATGTGGTTAAGCCTAAATTTCACAATAAATATGTGGGCCAGTGATCTTGACTTCACTTTTCACAACCAATATGTTGGCAAATTTATCCCATATCCAAAATTGAGTCTATTTTAAATTTCAATGGATTTGAAGAAAAACAAAAATAAAGACAACTGTGTTAAGGGTCAGAAATGATGTGAGATTTGAAGGTCAAAAGAGCGGATTAAGGTCAAATGATGTCAGTATTTAAATTGATTCTTTTAATAAATTTTGGTAATTAAGGGATTAACCTTTCATATCCCGTGTATTAGTCAAAAAAATTAAACTATATTTTTTGTGAAACTGGAAGAGTATTATATAAATAACACATCACAAGTTCCGTATAGATTACTTTTTTAAAAATTTCTTTTAATTTCTTTAAAATTTCAAATACATCAGATTTGACTTAAGATTTAACATCGACTACGTAACAATCTAGATGCCTGCCTAAATTGCCTCTCCTTTTAAGGTCAGTTTCACAATAAATATGTGGGTCGATGATCTAGACTTGTTATAAATAACCTTGACTTAAATATAGTCCTTTCTTTGGCGGGTGTTCCACTCTTTGTATGTGGTTAGACTTATTATAAATTATTTAACCTTGACTTAAATATGTGGACCAATGATATTGACTTATTATATTCATGCTATGCCCGGATTACACGTAAAAAAAACACGGAATTACAACACTAAACTCAAGTGAAAATTAAGTAAAATTGAATCTATTTTAAATTTAAGAAAAACAAAAAGTAGACTTTTAATTTTTCAGATATACTTTCTCCATATATAAATAAGAGCCCTAAAAATTTGTGGTTGTCTTATTTTTCCCTTCAAATATTCTCTCCGTTCCCAGGAAGGCTCTCAATTATAAATTATAAAATTTAAAAAAATATATATATATATATTTCCAATCCCTAAATATAATGAATGTTTAGTTTAATATATAGTTGTAACATGATAATAAAATTATATTGTTATGTCTGAGAATATTATGTTATTTTGTATTATCATCAATAAACAACGACTCTTTTTGATTGCAAATTTGATCACTCGCACTCACTGTATATACCTCCTTGATTAAATTTCATTAGGCTTTCATGTACTTAGGACTAAGAAGAACATTGTGGATGACTGAGGTTATTGTAAATGGCCATAACTATTCATAAATGTTACATTTTCAAGATACTAACCCTTCCAATCCAAATCCTATACTCAAAGTCACAAATCAACAATATAAACAAATTGTTGTTATCAGTTAAAACTTAACGAAAGAATATAACGAGTTATTCGAATACTAAGGTAAACCAAAAATAACAAAGGTAGTTGCTCACCCGATGCAATATATTCAAATGTGGCTAAAGTCGTGATTTTCACAATGATCTCCCAATAACTTTAATCAGATATATATGCAATCCGTTAATGGTGAAGTCTGATGCAATTTTAATTCAAATATGATTCCAAAGTTATCTGAAAGTTGATTGGGTATGTTTCTCAAGTAGAGGGCTGCTATGAATAACTATGTGAGGCCGGGGGCAATTTTGTTCTTTCATGGTAAATGCAGGTTCTTGTTTTGAAATGTATAAAGACAATTGTGTGCGAAATAAGTTGTATATCTGTGCTGAAAATATAAGTTTAGCCTAAGGTAGTGGCTCACCCGATGCAATATATCCAAATGTGGCTAAAATCGTAATTTTCGCAATGCTCTCCCAATAACTTTAATCAAATATGCAATCTGTTATTGGGGAAGTTTGATACAACTTTAATTTAAATATGATTCCAAAGTTATCTGAAAGGTGATTGAGTTTGTTTCTGAAGTAGAGGGCTGCTATAAATAACTATGCGAGGTCGGGGGTAGCGCCCCGGCCCAAAAGCTTGGGGGAAATTTTGTACTTTCATGGTTATCATATGTAAAGTGTTGGTTTGTTAATATTCTAATCTTTTTGTTTTGATGATGACTTAATACTAGACTAATTTGTCTATTGTGAAATTTCAGGAAGTAGATTAAAGATCATTGATGAAAGACTTTGAAGATTTGAGTCTTAAGAAAAATATGTAAGGTCATTGCAAATATTTGATTTTTCGATACAAGGCTCTAGGACATTTTATTTGTGTGCATTAAAATGATTCAATATTTTGTGCATGACTAAAATATATTATTGTTAACTATCTTTAAACTGATTTTATTTTTTTTTAGCATGCATGCGTAAAAATTATTGACCGAATTAATTGAGTATTACGTGTGTAAAAGAATTTATGTGTTGGAAAATTAAAAGTTGTTGGAGTATGTTGGTAAAAATATGAATTATTTCAAAAGTTGAGTTACATGTATATCTTGGAAATGAAGGATAATCATTATCTTGTATAGTCTATTCATATCTCTCTCCTATCTTTTAATTCATTGCTTTAGTTGCTATAGTGGCGGCTGACTTTGTGAAATCATAATTGCTATAGTGTTTGACTAGGTCTCCTTCTAGAGTATTGGATAGAGTCCAACACATATTTTACTTCCGAAAATTATTGGATTCAACGAAATATCTTTTTGGAACGTTGCATACAACGTAAACTTTAATGCGGCAACAAAAATATTTTCTGGGTATAAATTGCATGAACTTTTCTTAGTTCTACTTACGATTTCTACAGTGCACTAATTATATACTGAAAAAGCTATTTAATATTTTGGTGCAATTGAAATCTGCTGCTGTGCTTCCATAATTCTACTTATTTTCAGCATATTACTGTGGGCTAAAAATCGGTAATATCTTTCTATTACTATTTGATCATTGCATACATTAGTTGAGTCTTGCATTGTTAAATTGTTTATTTGCTTTGATCATTAGACCTCTATAAATTGTAATCTTATATTTTTTAGACTAAGTGTTGTCTAAAGGTTTTTTAATCCGGGTGGATTAAGGTTTGTTTACAAACAGGATCAAGGAAGCTTAGGAGCTTAAAGGGTGCATTGGTGCACAAGGATCAAGTGTGCTCAAGTGAATTATTGTAATTCAATTTGATTGAATCTGTTTTGTAACAAGGGTCATTTTTAAAGGAATAAAAGTGAGTCTCCAATATTAGTTGGTATTGGACGTGGACTAGGCTATTATTATAGAGGGTAATAGCTGAACCACGTAAAAAATCTTGGTGTTATTTTATTGCTTGATTTTCTTTAATATTTCTCAAGATAATTAGCTTTCTTAATATTTAAAATATAGACTTTTGCTTCATCTTGAGATAGTATATTTACATCAAGTATTTTATCTGATTTATAAATTCACCAAGATATTTTTTTTAAACAAAAATTCAATTCGGTAGACTGTATTCATTCAGCAAGCTGTATTCTTTGATTCAGTAGGCTGTATTCAATAGTTTGAATTTAAAGTTTTAAAATTGGTCATAGTTTGCTTCCACACTTATTCAACCCCCCCTTCTAAGTGTGCCATATCTGAATTTCACTTGGTATAGAGCAAGGCTCTACTTACTTGGTCTTAAATGTGACTTGTAGGGAAAGATTCTGACATGGCACAGTTTGGGAACAACAATCAAGAAGGTCAATCAACAAATAGGCCTCCTTTGTTGTATGGAACAGAAAATTACAACTTCTGGAAAATTCCGAATGAGGATCTATCTTCAAAGAGATCCTTGGGAATGGTGGGTTGTGGAGAACGGACCAGTTATTCCACGAAGAGAAGATGGGACACCAAAGATTCTACTAGAAATGGATCCAAACGAAATCTACATGGTCTCATATAATTCGAAAGCAATGAACACACTTCTCAGCGGCATGGTACAATCCGAGATAGATAAAGTCTCTTCATGCAACACAGCCAAAGAGATGTGGGATACTTTAGTGGTAAGTCATGAAGGTACTTCAAAAGTTCGAGAAGTCAAGCTAAGCATGCTCATGTATGATTATGAAATGTTCAAACTCGAAAAAGATGAAACTATAAAGATGGCTCAAGCAAGGTTTCTTGTTCTTCTGAACTCATTAAAATTACTGGACAAATCTATCCCACAAAGTGAGATTAATCGTAAGTTACTTCGGGCTATGCCCAAGAGGTTTGCTTCTAAAATCACTACTCTTCAAGATTCCTCTACTATATCTACTATGGATACATTAACCCTTTTTGGTGAACTTGAGGAATATGAACATCAGTTAAAGAGGTATGATGATGAGGACGAAACTCCTCGAAGAAAGGTTTTAGCTCTTAATGCAGGAAATGAAGAAGAGCTTGATGATGATTCTGATGAAGAGATAGCCTTGATGACCAGGAGACTCAAAGGACTTATTCAAAGAAAGAATAAACGAAAGAATATCTTCAATTCAAATAAAGGTAAGGAAAAACAAACTGAGGAGACGTGTTTTGAATGTGGACGTCCAGGACACTTCAAGAAGGACTGTTTTCAACTAAAGAATAAAGGAAAAACAAACTTCAAGGATAATAAGAGAAAAAAGGCACTAGTCACTTGGAGTGATGAAGAAGAATCTGAAGTTGAGGTCGATGCCAAGGATGAGATAGCTCAAGTATGCTTCATGGGAATAGAAGGTGAATCTAATGAGGTATCTATTTTTGAACTTATTTCTTTGAAACAAGAAAATGAGAAATTGAAAGAAAAGAATGCATGCTTGAAAGACTTAGTCAACACATTAATGGGTGAAGTAGAATCTTTGATAGATGAAAAGAAAAATATTGAAAAGGACTCTATATGTAAAGAAGAAAAAGTTTTGATTGCTAAAAATGGTTTTCTTGAGAATTATAACAAAGTTCTTTTCAACAAAGTAACTTACTTGAACAATGAAGTTGAAAAATTGACTAATGAATTAAAAATGAGAGATTTGTGTATTGATGCATTTAGTGATAAAATCGTCTGTTAAAACATTTCCTAATGACGAACTTCAAAAAGAAATAGCTTCACTAAAATTATCTCTTGCTAAATTCGTTCAAGGTGAAGAAAATTTAAATGTCATTTTGGGTAAACAAAGACCTACTTTTGAAAGGCAAGGAATTGGTTATATTTCTATGCATGAAAAGGGTAATATGAAAATGCTAAAGTCAAAATCACGTTTTAGATTAAATTATTGTTCACCTTTTACAACATGTAGGAATTGTGGCATTAAAGGTCATTTAGACATAAATTGCTTTAAGAAAAATAAGATTAAGAAGGTTTGGGTTAAAAAGGATGATTTACCTGCAACTAACGTAAAAGGACCCAAAAAGATGTGGGTACCAAAAGGACGAATTATTTTTTCGTGACAGGTATGTTTTAAGGCAAGAGTTCCTTCTCAAAAGTGGATTCTTGATAGTGGATGCTCTCGTCATATGACCGGTGATAAATCTAAGTTCGTTGAACTAAAACTCAAAAAGAAAAACGGAACGGTCACATTCGGAGATAATCGAACTTGTGAGATTATTGGAAAAGGTAAAATTGGTAATGGTAAGGTTAACATCGACAATGTTCATTTAGTTAACGGCCTCGAATTTAATCTTATTAGTATAAGTCAATTAATGGACAATGGTCACCAAGTTAGTTTTGATAAAGAAAAATGCACTATTTCTCATGGTACTAACAATGTTTCTCTAGTTGCACAAAGAGAAGGAAATATATATACTATTGATTTTGAGCAACAGGATGAAGAAGTATGTTTAGCATCTGTACAAGATGAGGCTAATTTGTGGCACAAGAGGATGGGACATGTTCATATGGATTTAATCAAGAAATTATCCTCAAAGAATCTCGTCAAAGGGTTGCCGAAGATCAAATATGAAAAGAAGGGAATTTGTGTTCCTTGTCAACTCGGGAAACAAGTAAGAACGTCATTTACAGCAAAGAACATGGTATCAACCTCTTCCCCTTTACAACTACTCCATCTTGATCTATTTGGACCAGAAAGACATCCTAGTATAAATGGTAAATTTTATGCTTTTGTAATAGTAGATGATTTCTCTAGATATACATGGGTATTATTTTTGAGAACAAAAGATGAAGCATTCAAGGAATTTGAGAAATTAATCAGAAACTTGGAAACAAAATATAGTCTAAAACTTGTAAGGATAAGAAGTGATCATGGTATTGAGTTTCTAAAAGACTTTAAAATATTTTGTGATCAAAAGGGTGTTAGTCATGAATTTTCTGCTCCTAGAACCCCTCAACAGAATGGAGTTGTAGAAAGAAAGAATAGGACATTACAAGAAACAGCTAGAACTTTATTACAAGAAAGTAAACTTCCTAAAAAGTTTTGGGTCGAAGCTGTAAACACATCTTGTTATGTTTTGAATAGGGTACTTATTCGTCCAATCATTTTGAAGACACCTTATGAACTGTTAAATAATAAGATTCCTAATATTAGTTATTTCAAAGTTTTTGGATCTAAATGTTTTATTCTAAATACTAGTGATAACCTAGGAAAATTTGATGCTAAATCTTATGAAGGAATTTTTATTGGGTATTCACAGAATAGTAAAGCATATCGTGTATTTAACATTAACAAGTTGAGTGTTGAAGAATCTGTTCATATTCAATTTAATGAAACTCTCAATGATCTTCCAAAAGAAAGAGATGAGGATGCAAGTACATTGGAGATCTTAGTAAATCCAGCAAACCGGAGGAACCTATTCAGCAAACCAAGTGAACAAATCCAGAAAGTTGAATTGGAAAACTTTCAGGATGTAGAGCAAAATACAATAGAAGAACTTGAGGCAGACCTTCCTCAACAAGAAGAAGTAATACATGATGTACAAATGCCAAAGACTGCAAGATATCTCAAGAACCATCCACCGAAAAACATCATTGGAGATATAAACAAGGGAATCACTACAAGAAGAGGATTGCAAAATCAATGTGCTTTTTCCGCATTCTTATCCCAAGTTGAACCAAAGAATGCTAAGGAAACTATCCTAGATGAAAGCTGGCTAATGGCAATGCAGGAAGAACTTCAACAATTTGAACGATGTCAAGTTTGGGAATTAATGCCTCCTCCTAAAGATAGTTCCATTATTGGAACAAAATGGGTATTCAAAAATAAGCTTGATGAGCATGGGACAATTACTCGAAACAAAGCAAGGTTGGTAGCTCAAGGATACAATCAACAAGAAGGGATCGACTACGAAGAAACTTATGCTCCAGTCGCAAGACTAGAGTCTATCCGTATCTTGTTAGCATTTACTTGTTACAAGAAATTCAAGCTTTATCAAATGGATGTAAAGAGTGCGTTTCTTAATGGCTACATCAATGAAGAAGTATATGTCAAACAGCCTCCTGGATTCGAACATGAGAAATATCCCAATCATGTTTTTAAGCTAAAGAAAGCTCTCTATGGTCTCAAACAAGCTCCCAGGGCTTGGTACGAGAGGTTGAGTAAGTATCTTCTTTCAAGTGGTTTTACTAGAGGTAAAATAGATTCTACATTATTTATTAAACATGAAAAACAAGAAATAATTATTGTTCAAATATATGTAGATGACATAATTTTTGGTGCTACTAATAATTTTCTTTGTGAGTGGTTTTCTAAGTGCATGCACAGGGAGTTTGATATGAGTCTAATGGGAGAACTCAATTACTTTTTGGGACTCCAAATCAAACAAACAACGAACGGTATGTACATCCATCAAACCAAATATACAAAAGAACTTCTCAAAAGGTTTGGTTTTGAAGGATCTAATTCAAAGGCTACACCAATGAGCACTTCAATAAAGCTTACATCTGACGAAAAAGGTATAGATGTAGAGGTAACTAAATATCGAGGTATGATTGGATCTTTATTATATTTAACTGCGTCTAGACCTGATATAATGTACAGTGTATGTCTGTGTGTTCGATTTCAATCTAAACCCAAAGAATCCCACTTGCAAGCAGTTAAAAGAATTTTTAAATATTTAAGTGGTACTTTAAATTTAGGTTTATTTTATCCAATAAATAATCATTTTGAACTAATAGGTTATTCAGATGCTGACTATGCAGGATTTCAAGTTGATAGAAAAAGCACAAGTGGTGCTTGTACATTTTTGGGTCAAAGTCATGGCATAGTAAAAAGCAAACTTCAGTTGCTTTATCAACTACTGAGGGTGAATATTTAGCTGCAGGAAGCTGTTGCTCTCAAATATTATGGATGAGACAAACATTATGTGATTTTGATATTATCTGCAATAATGTGCCTATATATTGTGATAATTCTAGTGCTATTGACATATCAAAGAATCCTGTTTTGCATTCACGTACAAAACATATAGAAGTAAGACATCATTTTTTAAGGGATAATGTTTCAAAAGGGTTAGTCAATTTGGTTTTTATTCCTATCGAAAAACAATTAGCTGATATTTTTACTAAACCCTTGAGTGAGGAAAGATTTTGTTTGTTAAGGAGAGAACTTGGAATGTACATGATATAATTATGATTTACGCACATTATATTTTTTAAAATATATATCTGTTAGATATTCCTTATCTACTTAAGTGATATTCTAGATACACGGTTTTATTAAAAGATCATAATTATCGCCGGATATCAATTAAGAAGGAAACGTAAGGACTTCCACCTTGGAACTCGGAACTTTAGCTGAACAGACACTTTCGAAATTTGAAAAGACACACGCTTTTCGGTGATGGACTCTTGAATAGTATTTACTTTATATCTTCAGACTTCATCAATAGTTAGCTCTTACGTCTTCATCGTTTTCTTTGTTTCACTCACAACATTCGTCACACCATGAAAACCAGAGCAAGTAAGCGATCTGCTGGAAAATCAACCGAAAAAGGTGCTTCGTTTCCTAGAGTTACAAGAACACAGATGAAGTCCAAGCTTGTACAGAAGAAATCTTCTGTGCAAGAGTTGTCTGATGCTACAACTTTGTCCGACGACTTAGATTCTAGTTTTTCCTTCATGAACACCTCCGAAATCGATCTGTCTCCTAAGAGGAAGTCAAAGAAACCAGTAGATGAAGAGCAATTTTTCTCTCAGCCAGAATCTCCTTCTAATCTGGTAAATCTGTTTTCATCTTCTTTTGATTTGCAAGACAATTTCTTTAGATGACCCAGTTTCGAAACTCGTTTTAAAAACTCCATTGCTACAAAACAATTTGTGTATGAAAAATCTTTGGATCTCTTTTATCTCAAACACTCTGTTTTGGAAAATTTTTTTACCGAGTGCAACATATTTTCTATATTGTTTCCTCCTGATGTTGCCTATCCTCGGTTGATTCAACAATTCTATACCAATCTTGAGTGTAATGGAGACTGTTTTACCACATTTGTCAAGGGTAAATCTTTATTTTTCACAAGTATAGATTTTGGAAGTATTCTGGGTGTTTCTTCTACTGGACCATGTCCCCTCACTCTCAAAGGAGCGGCCAATATTCCTTTTACTCCTTTAGAACAACTTCATATAGTCATGAATGACTATTCTCTTTCATCTCTGTCTCTCCCGAAAACTGTCAGTGTATGTCCAAATGCATGTGTGTTGCATAAGTTGGTTCGGTATAATCTTTTTCCTCGTCTTGGTGGGGGTTCTGATTTTACTTATCAGGATTTGGTTGTTGTAGCTATGATTCTCAAAGGAACGGTTTTTAATTTATCTCAAATGAAGTTATCTCACATGCAAAGTTGCATTCGTCAAAGCAAGAAATGCCTTCCTTACGGTAAATTTCTCACAAAACTTTTTCAACATTTTAAGATTTCTTTTGATGATGAAATTTCGGTTACAAATCATGAGCTTATTGACAATGCAAATTTGACAAAATCACAAATCACGTTTCTTGCTGGTGAATTTGTACGTCTTCTGCCTGATCCTCCTATTGCTCCTCCTCCTATTTCTCATACTCCTGGATCATCGTCTTCTTCTAATGGGTCTGATGTTATGACTGTTTTGACCGAAATTTTACAAAATCAAAATTCTTTGAAAGATGAGTTGGTGGAAATCAGACAACATCTTGATCGTCTTGAGAAAGGAAAGTTACCAATGGATACCCCTGAGATCAATAAATTATATCATCGAATTGAAGATGAATTTATTGACCTTCAAGCGGGTTTTGAGATTCAAACGTTGGCTATGGTTGAAGCACTTCAACGCAAGGTTAATCGAAACACTTGTCAATTAAGTCAAGAGGTGAAATTTGTTAGTTATCAAATTGGGGAGTTCGCAGATTTTATGGCTACACGGTTCAATGCTATTGGTCAGAGGTTTCATGTTCCAACAATGTTTTCTCTAATTCCCGAATGGCCAATGAATAACTGGATGGCTGAGTACAAGGGAGATTTTTTGGATATGGAGCTTCCTCCGGCGACCTTTATTCCTCGACCACCTCGACTGGCCAACAATTACACCTTGGAAGAACGTCTTCATCGCCTTCGTCATCGTCCATACTTTACCACTCGTGCAGAACAATGAGCTAATCTCGAGGAGATTAATTAAGATCTTTTTGCATGATGCCAAAGGGGGAGAAAATGTCAGATTCTCAGATTCTGTTTTTGTTTAATATTTTTGCTTTAAAGACTATGGGTTTAAATTGGTTTTGATAGGCATGATTGCCTGGATGCTAAGATGGATGTTAAGACTATTTATTATTTTGCTGCATGTATGCATATTAATGGTTTTAAATTTTCACTTTTGGTTTAGTATGATACTAACATGCAATTTTTACAAACTTCTCCTGAAATGTGCATGAATTCTGGGGGAGTTATGAATTCAGGGTGAGTTATAATTTTTGGTGTTGTCATCATCAAAAAGGGGGAGAATGTTGGTTTGTTAATATTCTAATCTTTTTGTTTTGATGATGACTTAATACTAGACTAATTTGTCTATTGTGAAATTTCAGGAAGTAGATGAAAGATCATTGATGAAAGACTTTGAAGATTTGAGTCTTAAGAAAAATATGTAAGGTCATTGCAAATATTTGATTTTTCGATACAAGGCTCTAGGACATTTTATTTGTGTGCATTAAAATGATTCAATATTTTGTGCATGACTAAAATATATTATTGTTAACTATCTTTAAACTGATTTTATTTTTTTTTAGCATGCATGCGTAAAAATTATTGACCGAATTAATTGAGTATTACGTGTGTAAAAGAATTTATGTGTTGGAAAATTAAAAGTTGTTGGAGTATGTTGGTAAAAATATGAATTATTTCAAAAGTTGAGTTACATGTATATCTTGGAAATGAAGGATAATCATTATCTTGTATAGTCTATTCATATCTCTCTCTTATCTTTTAATTCATTGCTTTAGTTGCTATAGTGGCGGCTGACTTTGTGAAATCATAATTGCTATAGTGTTTGACTAGGTCTCCTTCTAGAGTATTGGATAGAGTCCAACACATATTTTACTTCCGAAAATTATTGGATTCAACGGAATATCTTTTTGGAACGTTGCATACAACGTAAACTTTAATGCGGCAACAAAAATATTTTCTGGCTATAAATTGCATGAACTTTTCTTAGTTCTACTTACGATTTCTACAGTGCACTAATTATATACTGAAAAAGCTATTTAATATTTTGGTGCAATTGAAATCTGCTGCTGTGCTTCCATAATTCTACTTATTTTCAGCATATTACTGTGGGCTAAAAATCGGTAATATCTTTCTATTACTATTTGATCATTGCATACATTAGTTGAGACTTGCATTGTTAAATTGTTTATTTGCTTTGATCATTAGACCTCTATAAATTGTAATCTTATATTTTTTAGACTAAGTGTTGTCTAAAGGTTTTTTAATCCGGGTGGATTAAGGTTTGTTTACAAACAGGATCAAGGAAGCTTAGGAGCTTAAGGGGTGCATTGGTGCACAAGGATCAAGTGTGCTCAAGTGAATTATTGTAATTCAATTTGATTGAATCTGTTTTGTAACAAGGGTCATTTTTAAAGGAATAAAAGTGAGTCTCCAATACTAGTTGGTATTGGACGTGGACTAGGCTATTATTATAGAGGGTAATAGCTGAACCACGTAAAAAATCTTGGTGTTATTTTATTGCTTGATTTTCTTTAATATTTCTCAAGATAATTAGCTTTCTTAATATTTAAAATATAGACTTTTGCTTCATCTTGAGATAGTATATTTACATCAAGTATTTTATCTGATTTATAAATTCACCAAGATATTTTTTTTAAACAAAAATTCAATTCGGTAGACTGCATTCATTCAGCAAGCTGCATTCTTTGATTCAGTAGGCTGTATTCAATAGTTTGAATTTAAAGTTTTAAAATTGGTCATAGTTTGCTTCCACACTTATTCAACCCCCCCTTCTAAGTGTGCCATATCTGAATTTCATAAAGAAAGACTATTCTTAATCACTGAAACTAGATAATACATTGCATATTGAATCATAGTGTAAACCTTTTTTTTTTCATTGCATATTGCGACTCGATTACTGGGAGAAATGTAAATAAAGGGTGTGTGTGTGTGTGTGTGTGTGTGTGTGTGTATATATATATAATGTTATTACTTGTTATATTAACGTACAATATTTTGACCAAATACATGTTTTACATATGCAACCGGCCAAAAAACACAAAATTATCTTTAAAAAATTGGCTCGGGGGCGTTGCCCTCGAACCCCCGCCAAATTATTTATAGCATCGCAATATTTTGACTCCACTTAGTAAAATTTCTAACTTCTCCACTGCATATAGCCACTGCATATAGCCACAAAGATAAGTAAAGAAAGACTATTCTTATATACTGAAACTAAATAATACATTGCATATTGAATCATTATGTAAACCTTTTTTTCATTCACTTTGCGGGTTAAATGCTTTCTAGGTCACTCTACTATAGGTCGACTTACAAATGAGTTACTACATTTTCTTTCTTACAGTCAACTCACTGAACTTTAGTTTACTAACACAACGTTAAAAAAATCGTTAAGTCAATGTTGATTTAACGGAAATGATGATGTGACAGTTGACTTGTCTAAAAAAAACCTATGTGGCAGTTAGTATGCGACGTGGCAATGAAGATGTTGATTTGGAGCAAAATTTTAAAGAAAAAATAAAAAAAAATATTTTAAAGTATAATATAAATAAAAATAAAAAATGTAGTTTTTTTTAATAATAAAAATGCAGTTTTTTAAAAAAACAGTGTTTTTTAATAAAAGAAAATTTTTTTATTACTTTTTTTATAAAATGCAGTTTTTTAAATCATTTCAAATTGCATTTTTTTTAAAATGCAGTTTTTTTTATAAAAATTTTTGAAATGCAGTTTTTTTATAAAATTTTTAAAAATGCAGTTTTTATAAATTTTTTAAAAAATGCAGTTTTTTAAAAAATTTTATATATGCAAATAAAATGCAGTTTTTTAAATATGCATAAAAACTGCATTCTTTTAAATAATTTTATAAAAATTTTATATATGCAAATAATTTTATATATGCATAAAAACTGCATTTTTTAAAAAACTTTGTATGCAAATAATTTTAATTTTATAAAAATTTTATATATGCAAATAAAGCGCTGTTTTTGAAAAATGAAGTTTTTTAAAAAATGCAGTTTTTTTAAAATTTTATTTATGCAAATAATTTTAATTTTATAAAAATTTTATATATGCAAATAAACGCTGTTTTTTGAAATGCAGTTTTTTTAAAATTTTATATATGCAAATAATTTTAATTTTATAAAAAATTTATATATGCAAATAAAACGCTGTTTTTTGAAAATGCAGTTTTTTAAAAAATGCAGTTTTTATGCATATATAAAATTATTTGCATGTATAAAATTTTTATAAAATTATTTTAAAAAATGCAGTTTTTATGCATATATAAAAAAACTGCATTTTATTTGCATATATAAAAATTTTAAAAATACTGCATTTTTTAAAATTTTTATAAAAACTGCATTTTTTCAAATTTTATAAAAAAACTGCATTTTAAAATTTTTTATAAAAAAACTGCATTTGAAAAAAATTATTTAAAAAAACTGCATTTTAAAATTATTTAAAAAAACTGCATTTTATAAAAAAAAGTAATAAAAAAATGGGAGACATTTTTTTTTATTTTTAAAAAACTGCATTTTAAAAATACTGCCTTTTTTAAAAATTTAATAAAAACTGTATTTTTTTTTTAAATTTATAAAAAACTGCATTTTAAAAATAATAATTAATGCAGATAGTGTACAAAGGACACTACTTGATGGATCAGTTGCAAATCAAACTCGGGGTTTCTTAAGTTGCCGGATCAGATTTCTCTCCTATCCCAGGAGGAACCTGTGGTGATCATAATTGAAAAAAAAAAAACTTGATCAATTCTACAAAACTGCTAATTAAATAGACGAGTGGAAACAATAGGTGCCTTGGTTTATTTGGGTCGTCATTAAATGTAGCGTCCCAAATCCGAGTCCCATGAACCTCCGACCTAGTGCGTCACGATACATCATCTTCATACACATTCTCTAAACTAATGCGGAATATATAAACATAAATTATTTATTCAATAAGCTCTTACAACATAATCCAAGGACTAACAACCTTAACTTACATACGTACCTTTGGAATCTAAAAAGGTTTACATAATTTATTCACCTCAGATAACGTAATAGTTAAATGGGAATAACAATCTACTCGTGGAATTTATCCTTGTCTCTGTCTTCCTTCGAACTTTCGTCTTAATCTGAAAATGTTATCACGATATAACAAGAGTGAGCAATTACTTTGCCCAGCAAGTTTAAATATAAGAAGGATATATCATGATTAAAAAGGAATACGCTTTCAAGTTTTCAACAATGTAATATAATTGTGAAAGAGCATGAATCAAAACTTCAATAACTGAATAATTAATGTTGAGTGGTGATCAACAATAACAATGAACAAATTTAATTGAACCTTATGGTAATCAAAGTGATCAGCCTTTCATACCCGATAAACATATGCAACATGCACTAAGTGCAAATAACAATAATCATAGACGTGGAATAATTATCAATAATTAAACCACTAGCATTCTTGAAAATAATAACTCGAGATTGAGTTAGAAAACTTGCATGTACCGCTAAACAATCTAATTTAATCTCTTATGAAAGACATATAATTAATAAAATCGATCTTCCAAATTCCAATTAAGATAATACACTTTATATCACAATACTATTACTCAAATAATAAATTAGCTAATATTTAGCCACATAATCAAACATTGAATAATTCTTTAACTCATTAGTAATATTATTATCCATTAATAATATTATTATTATCACTTAACCATTATCTTAAACTCTTATCTAATATTATTAATTCTTTAATAATATTTTAATCACTTACTAATATTTAATCACTTCTTAACATTATTAATCATTTAATAGAATATTAATCATTCACAAATATTATTAATCATTTAATAATATTTTAATCATTTACCAATATTATTAACCCTTTAATAATATTATTCGAATCAAACACTAATATTATTAATCCTTTAATAATATTTTAATCATTAACTAATATTATTAATCATTTAATAATATTTTAATTAGTCACTAATATTATTAAAAATTTAATAATATTTTAATTAATCACTCATATTATTAATCATTTAATAATATTTTAATCCTTATCTAATATTATTATCCATTTAATAATATCTCAATTAATCATTTAATAATATTTTAATCATTATTAAGAATATTCAAATCACTTCTTAATATAAAAAATAAAGGTCTCATACATTTTAAGATGTAAATAATATACATCTTGAAGCTTAAACCATTTATATTATATTTTAGAAATATCTTTTACCTTTTCTCGGAAATTTAGGGTTTAAAAAGCTAATACATAGCTTTTATAGTAAAATTTAATTTACTATATGATTTCTTAAATTTCAATAATAATTTTTTTTTATCATTTTGTCCGTTCATGAGTCAACACGGATCGTTACCTCCTATATAAATATTTTATCCTGCTAGCATTTTCGCTTTATTTTTCGTTTTACGAATAATCGTATTTTTGCTATATATATATATATATATATATATATATATATATTAAATATGGGGTTCCATCCACAGCAACCGGTTGCTAATGTGGAGCAACCCCTTTTTTGGCTTGTTGAAATTTCGACTGGAGCAAAAAAAAAATTAACATGCCAAAAAGGGGTTGCTCCACAGCAACTATGGAACCCCATTATATATATATAGGGCTATATGTATATACACAGCTGCGTATTACACAGTAGGCCTAGGACGACAGATTTTTTGGGTTATAGCGACGGTAAACTGTCGCCATAGCCCAGAATAGCTATGACGACCGGTGAAACCGTCGCTATAGCCCAAAAAATCGCCGCTATAGTCTACTGTGTAATACACAGCTGCGTACACATATTTTTTCCATATATATATATATATGTATATATATATACTCTGTTACATAATTCTCAGTTGAAAAACTTTATTTTTAACCCCGAAAATTCCAAAATATCATTTTTATGATTAATACAAATTTTTAAAGGTTTCTCGTCCTTCGTTGCACCGTAAAATAATTTTATAGGCAACTATAGTTTTTATTTTGCTTAAATATGTAAATTTATATTTATTATATATTTTTATTACTTTATTTATGCCCGAAAGGAAGTTTGTTGGCATAAAATATCATTTATAATCAAATCTCGCCCCGTAGGACTTTATTAGATTTATTATGACTTATTATTTCGGCAGAATGCGATTCGGAACGTAGAGCGTCAAAATTGCCTGACGCGCCAAAGCTTGACGTTCGCTCATTTTTAAGTTCTGACATGCTCATTTGCTCATTTTTAATTCTCAAATCATAAGTCGTATAACAACGAAATTTTTATATGTTATAGACCATGTTATATTATTTTAGAAAAAATTCTAACCGTGAAAACGAATCACGGAAACTGTTCAAAACAGGCCTCATAAATCATGCCACGTTACAGCACGGCAGCGCCAACAGCAGCAGGAGTTGGCGAACGCCGAGCGCTGCTGCCCAGCTGCCTGCTGGTGATGCTGCGGCGCTTAGCGACTTGGCTTCTTCGCAATTTTCTCACACGTTGCTCGTAACTCCGATTGATTTGATTTTTGGATATGTTATACATGGCATACCAAAGTATTTATTAAAAATATAACCCACTAATTTCGGAGCTCATAGGCAGCCTAAAACATGCTCCAAAAATATCCACTCGTAACAGTTTTCAAATGTTTTCCAGCTTGACCCTCTTGCACTAAAACAGTCATAACTTTTTTCGTTCCAAAACTTTTTTAGGCGATTCTTGAGCCCACACGAAGCTAACTTGTGGGACTACAACTCTTCCGTAGCGACTCTTTTCCAAATTCCGAACATATCAGCCCAGAAATTCCGTGCAAAGGGACTGACCCGAGTTGGTTAGACAGTTTTAACACGATTACTTTGAACGGTCATAATTCTTTCCTTCGAAGTCGGAATTAGTCCGTTCTAAAGTTTATGGAAAGCTTATTCAGTGTACTTTAACATACCAAAATTCCAGAATTTTATGAATAATCTTGCTAACCCCGAATTTTCTATTCAGGGGCAGCAGTCCATTAATTTTCTAAGTTTTTAAAAACTGTTTTGCTTTTCTTTCTCTTGATCAAGCTTGTTAGCATCCAAAATGATTAGATCCATACATTATACACTATAAAACATGTAGATCTAAGGTATTTAGAGTTCAAGATCATAACTCAATATTTTGACAAAAAAATCAAACCCAAACTAATTAGAGTTTTGTGTTTAAGGATTTTTATACCTTACTTGGATGCTATCTTTCTTCTTCCAAATAACTTAGGAACCTTCCCTTTGGAGACCCACGGCCCTCTCTTGGGTTCTCTCTCTTCTTTCTATTTTCTTTCCCTCTCTCTTAAGCTTCCATTTACTTAGCAACAAAGGAGATAAAATGAATAAGAGATGATGACTTCTTTTTTTCTTCATTAACCGTTCATCCCCCCTTTCCTTCTTTTTAGCTTCTTAGCTTCTCATTTAATCACACGTGTTAGAATACTCACAAGTGACATATGCCCCTCCACTTGCCTTCATCCTACTGAACTTCTCATTTAAACCACATGACAAATTAGGCTAGCAAGACACATGGCCTCCAAGACTTGAGGAGCAGGTTTGGATGAAAAAAATCTGCTGTGTTATAGTGTTAGTAACATCGAAATTTGCCCTCTCTTTATTCATAGAATATACTTTCTTTGCTCCAAGCTGTGGTGCTGTTTTTTGTGCTTTGGCTTAATTCATTATGACTGTGTTGTGTTGTTATGGGCATTTTAGTTGCTCCTGTAAATCAGTTTGACCACCTAAATGGAAATAGAATCAATGGACCAGTTAGCCCATATTCATTTTCCCCCCTTCAAATTCCAATACAATCGGTATATATATGGTCATGTACTTGTTAAAACTGCACAACTCCATTTATGGTGGCGGTTTCAATCCTACTTTAATATGTAGATATGATTATCTTTATTTATAAAAATTTATCTAAACATTATAATTGTAAATTTTAAAACATGGGTAATATATATTGTTAATTAATCTATTCATGCACTGGCCACAAATTAAATTTTGAAGATGTTATAAATAGTTATAATATGGATGTCCATTCATTTTCTATAACCTACATAACCTACATGAGCTATTCATTCCCTAATTAAGTTTATATTTATTTCATCTTCTTGGTTCATGTATTTGTGTAGCCTATAAATAGAGGCTCACTATCCATGTATTGGGTACTTGAAGAATAATAGAAAAACTCCCTTCTTATATAATCTTCTTATGCTCTCTCTAAAATTATAATACGTTATCAGCACGAATTGCTTGTTATTTTTAAGATAATCATATTTTGTTTGTAGCAGAAGAAGGTATAACTTTGTCCCTTTAGCATGCTTAGAATCCATTTTGTTCTTACCGGTCCAATTTTTCTGTTCAATTTACTTATCCGTGTATAATCTTTATGGAGTAAGACTAGTTTTCCTTTCAATTAACTTCTTTTTGGAACCAAATAGCATAAAGCTACTTTCTAGAAACTAATTGACACTATAACCAACATTATTTACTGTTATATCCCTACCTATATTATACTGGGCTTGCCATATACTAAAAAATATTTACCTCGTATGGAGAAGCTTCTTGTCATTGATATAGTAAGATAGTTTTGGATCCATATTTTTGAAATTTGGGAACAGGTTGTTTAAGAAACGATAGGGTTGATGGTATGTTGCTACTGCTAGGACACTGTCTGCTTATGGTATGGTAGTAACTCTTCATGTTTTGCCTCACATATGATACGTTGAACTGTTATGCTTTCAAAATTTGTTTCTTGGTACTCATACAGATTACTTACAAGAGTCCTTTATATTTTAATAAATTTATGTCAAATTATTATTTTTATCACAATCAGAGAATAGAAGTAAATAAAATTATATTTTCTATGTAATTAATTATCAAACAAATTTTTTGCTTAAAGTATTATGTTAATTATATTGTGTATTTAATTTATTTTTAGAATATTTTCTTCTAACTTGTTAATCATATTTGTGATAGTTCAAAATGTCAAACATTGCTAAACTCGAATTTGTGGCTCTTGACATTACTGGAAAGAATTATTTATCATGGGTGTTAGATGCTGAAATTCATCTAGATGCAAAAGGTCTTGGTGATACTATCAAAGAAGGAAATAAAACATCTAGTCAAGATAAGGCCAGAGCGATGATATTTCTTCGTCATCACCTCCATGAGGGACTTAAAATTGAATATTTGACTGTTAAAGATCCACTTATCCTTTGGAATAATCTAAAGGAAAGATACGATCACCAGAAAACTGTGATACTTCCTAAAGCTCGTTATGATTGGATGCATCTAAGATTACAAGATTTTAAATCTGTAAGTGATTATAACTCAGCTATGTTTAGAATCAGTTCTAAATTACAATTATGTGGAGAAAAGATCACTGATGCAGATATGTTAGAAAAAACATTCTCCACCTTTCACGCATCTAATATGCTCCTGCAGCAGCAATATCGTGAAAAGGGTTTTAAGAAATACTCTGAACTGATTTCATGCCTCCTTGTGGCTGAGCAAAACAATGAACTATTGATGAAAAATCATGAGGCCCGTCCAACTGGATCTGCTCCATTCCCTGCAGTGAATGTCATAACATATAATGGAAAAAACAGAGGTCACGCCAGTAGTCGTGGACGTGGTTATGGACGTGGACGTGGACGTGGTCGTGGACGTGGTCGAAATAATCATCGTGGTGGTCATTTCTCAAACACATATACCCACCAGAAGTGGGAATATAAGGATGGAAAATGCGAAAAAGGTGATAAAGATAAAAATACCACGGAGAATTTGTGTTATCGTTGTGGAGGTAAAGGCCATTGGTCTCGTACCTGTCGTACACCAAAACATCTTGTTGAACTCTATCAACAATCATTAAAAGATAAAGGAAAGAAGATAGAGACAAATTTTGCTAGTGAGGATGGAAAAGATGATACAAATCTTGATTCTGGAAATGATGATTTTAATTATGGTTATGTGGATACCACTCATCTAGATGTTAATGATTTTTTCTCAAATCCTGAAGAAAAAATTGACTTCTTGTTTGGTGATGAGAGTGTCCAAATATAAAATTTTTAAATAATGCTTTGATGTTATTAGACTTTATTTTAAGCATTAATAAAATTCTAATTATTATGTTTTTATCATGATTACTTGTTTTCTTATGATTCGATATATATGGGATATTTTATTAATCTGATTATATATTTCTTATTTTCTTTGAATAACATAGATACTCTCTTGATTCGATTTGCAATGAATGGTGGAGATATATGTCTCGCAGACAGCGCCACTACGCACACTATATTACAGAATAAGAAATATTTTTCTTCTTTCATAATGCAAAAGGCAAATGTCAGTACGATATCGGGTAGTGCAAAATTAATAGAAGGCTCCGGAAGAGCTAACATTTTCTTGCCTGGAGGAACAAAATTTGAAATTGATGAAGCATTATACTCTCCTAGGTCTCAAAAAAAATTTATTAAGTTTTAAGGATATCCGCCGAAATGGGTATCATATTGAGACAACATGTGAAGGAAAGATTGAGTATCTTCACATTACGAGTATAATCTCGGGTAATAAAAGTGTATTAGAAAAATTACCAGCTTTTTCCTCTGGTTTGTACTACACGAGAATTAGAACAATTGAAACAAATATGGTTGTTAATAAAAAGCTAACGAATCACAATAACTTTGTTGTTTGGCATGAACGGTTAGGCCATCCTGGATCGATAATGATGCGAAGAATAATTGAGAATTCATGTGGACATCCATTGGAGAACCAGCAGATTCTTCAATCGAATGATTTCCCATGTGCTGCTTGTTTTCAAGGCAAGTTAATTGTTCGGCCATCACCGGCTAAGATAGGGACTGAATCCCTTACATTTCTGGAACGAATACAAGGTGATATATGTGGACCAATTCATCCACCATGTGGACCTTTTAGATATTTTATAGTTTTAATTGATGCATCAACAAGGTGGTCACATGTATCTCTATTATCAACTCGCAACCTGGCGTTTGCGAGGTTACTTGCTCAATTAATCAGATTACGAGCACATTTTCCAGATTATCCCATCAAGAAAATTCGTATTGACAATGCTGGTGAATTTACTTCCCAAACTTTCAATGATTATTGTATGTCTATTGGGATAAGTGTTGAACATCCTGTAGCACATGTTCACACACAAAATGGCCTTGCAGAATCATTGATTAAGCGTCTTCAATTGATTGCAAGACCATTACTGATGAGATCAAAACTTCCAATTTCTGCTTGGGGTCATGCTATTTTACATGCGGCAACACTAATTCGCATCAGACCAACAAGTTATCATAAGTACTCCCCTTTACAATTGATTTTTGGCCAGGAACCAAATATTTCTCATCTAAGAATTTTTGGTTGTGCTGTATATGTTCCAATTCCTCCACCACAACGTACTAAGATGGGACCTCAAAGGAGGTTAGGAATATATGTTGGATATGAATCCCCATCTATAATTAAATATTTAGAACCATCAACAGGGGATTTATTTACAGCTAGATTCGCTGATTGTCATTTTGATGAATCAGTCTTCCCAACATTAGGGGGAGAAAATAGGCAGCTGGAAAAAGAGATAAGCTGGAATGAATTATCATTGTCTCATTTTGATCCTCGTACAAAACAATGTGAACTAGAAGTTCAGAAGATAATTCATTTACAAAGTTTAGCAAATCAATTGCCAGATGCATTTTCTGACCCAAAGAGTGTAACAAAGTCACATATACCAGCTGTTAATGCTCCAATTAAAATTGATGTCCCAGCAGGACAACCTCTTGTTGCAAATGAATCTAAAACACGCTTAAAGCGTGGTAGACCAGTCGGTTCCAAAGATAAGAATCCTCGTATGAGAAAAGGAACAAAGATTCAAGATGGTCATAACGAGGAAATGGGAACTCCAGAAGAGTCTACAGAAAAACCTCTAGACATGACTAATATTACAGTTCCAAAAGACAATCAGGTACCTGAAATCATTGAAAATGAAGAGATCTCGATAAATTATATCATGTCTAGAAAAATATGGAACCGAAATGAAATTGACGTCGATAATGTTTTTTCATACAATATAGCGCTAGATGTTATAAAAGATGACGAGGATCTTGAACCAAGGTCTATTGAGGAATGCATGCATAGAATTGATTGGCCAAAATGGAAAGACGCAATTGAGGCAGAATTGAAATCTCTTGAAAAGAGAAATATTTTTGGACCAGTAGTCCGTACACCTGATGGTGTAAAACCAGTGGGGGTACAAATGGGTTTTTGTTCGAAAACGAAATGAAAATGGTGAAATTGTGCGACATAAAGCACGACTAGTTGCGCAAGGATTTTCACAAAGACCCGGTATTGATTATGAAGAGACATACTCTCCTGTGATGGATGTGACTACTTTTCGATTCCTAATCAGTCTGGCAATAAAAGAAGGACTTCATTTGCGTCTAATGGATGTCGTTACAGCATACTTATATGGCCCACTTGATAATGAAATTTATATGAAACTCCCAGAAGGATTTAAATTGCCAGAAGCATGTAAATCCAGTTCTCGAGAACAGTACTCGATCAAATTAAATAGATCTCTATATGGATTAAAACAATCCGGTCGCATGTGGTATAACCATCTTAGTGAATATTTGTTAAAGGAGGGATATAAGAATGATCCTGTTAGTCCATGCATTTTTATAAAGAGATCTAGATTTGAGTTTGTTATTATTGCAGTATATGTTGATGATCTAAATATCATTGGAACTCCTGAAGAGATTTCAAAGGTAGTAGAGTACTTGAAAAGAGAATTTGAAATGAAAGATCTTGGAAAAACAAAATTTTGTCTTGGGTTACATATAGAGCATTTAAAGGACGGCATTCTTGTGCATCAAACATCTTATATAGAGAAGGTGCTAAAACGATTTTATATGGACAAAGCACATCCGTTGAGCACCCCAATGGTTCTGAGGTCACTTGATGTAAATAAAGACCCTTTCCGACCTCGAGCAAATGATGAGGAGATTCTTGGTCCTGAAGTACCATACTTGAGTGCAATTGGAGCACTAATGTATCTTGTTAGTCATACACGACCTGATATATCATTCTCTGTCAACTTATTAGCAAGATATAGCTCTTGTCCAACCCGAAGGCATTGGAATGGAATTAAACATATACTTCGTTACCTACAAGGTACAAAGGATATGGGTTTGTATTTTCCTAACCAACCCAAAACAGATTTGATTGGTTTTGCAGATGCAGGGTACCTATCCGATCCTCATAATGCTCGATCGCAAACTGGATATGTATTCACTTGTGGTGGAACCGCCATTTCTTGGCGTTCGATGAAGCAAACTATAGTAGCTACATCTTCTAACCATGCTGAAATTTTGGCAATACATGAGGCTAGTCGTGAATGTGTATGGTTAAGGTCTGTTATTCAACACATACGAGGAGCTTGCGGTTTATCTTCAGGAGAAGAATCACCGACGGTCTTATATGAGGATAATACAGCATGCATTGTTCAACTCAAGGAAGGATATATCATAGGTGATAGAACAAAGCATATTTCACCAAAGTTCTTTTTCACTCATGACCTTCAGAAGAATGGTGATATAAATGTTCAGCAAATCCGTTCAAGTGAAAATTTGGCAGATTTATTAACAAAGGCGCTTCCTACTTCTACATTTGAGAAGCTAGTCCACAACGTTGGATTACGTCGACTCAGAGATCTCAAATGATATAATTATGAGGGGGAGTAATTAAATTTTTTTTCATAAAGCAATATCTCATAAGTTTTTGAAGAATTATGTACTCTTTTTCCTTCACTAGGTTTTTTTTTCCCACAGGGTTTTTCCTAGTAAGGTTTTAACGAGGCATATTCTTCAGTAATGGACATCCAAGGGGGAGTGTTATAAATAGTTATAATATGGATGTCCATTCATTTTCTATAACCTACATAACCTACATGAGCTATTCATTCCCTAATTAAGTTTATATTTATTTCATCTTCTTGGTTCATGTATTTGTGTAGCCTATAAATAGAGGCTCACTATCCATGTATTGGGTACTTGAAGAATAATAGAAAAACTCCCTTCTTATATAATCTTCTTATGCTCTCTCTAAAATTATAATAGAAGAATATATATAAAGGGTTTCAATATGGAAAATATATATAGATTTTGTGGTGCTGAATTTGTAAATAGTGTAGAGTTAAATAGTCAACTACATGAATTTGAAATGTGAATTGTTATATTTTTTTTATTCAATGTATACTATTAAAGTTGTGAACGTATGTGCTGATGAAGTAGAAAGGTCTTAGACTTCTGGGTTTTCCTATCCAACATGAAAGGAAAAAGGAAGAAAAAGAATTAGGTATTGACAGGAAATCAAGTGAATTGAATACAAAATGAAAGATCAACTCATCTGAGTCAACTCGACCAACCAAATTAGATGCTTGAGCTCGCGATCAAACACAGGGTTTTATGGAAGAGACGATAAGAGGCAAATAAACCTATCAAGATTTCTAAAGGGAACAGGAGAGGTGAGGTTAAAATTGGTGGAAAAAAGTTGATTGTTTCAATTCAGAAAATAAGAAAAATAGTATTTTGAATTTTTTTTTCTCGAGTGTAATTAACTTCCTATTTTTGTTTTTTTGTAAATTATTTCCTTGTCACAAGGATTTTTGATTGGCTTGAGATTGATTCTTTCAAGGTTTATTTGAGATTGGCTCATATGATAAACAAGTCAAGTTGAACAAGCTTGAACAGCCTAAAACTTGGCCATTGTATATACTTCCTTCGTTTCATAAAATGATATTTCTAGTGCTAAATATCTTAATCCGGTGCAAACTATGCAATACACAAATGTACTTTGTGCATATTAAGTTGTAGATTTGTGTTGGAAATATATCATTTCCCCTAAAAAAAATATAAGTCGGTTGCATATTACCCAAGTACATGGCTTGTTAACTACTTGGCTACAAAAGGGCTGTTGCAGATTAATGCTTCTTTGGACCAAGTAATTTTTAGAACCAATATGCTGACATCTTAGGAGTCCTATCACATTTGCTACCTCGTCAACTGTCTTCTTTAGTTGCCTCAAGTAGGCCCTTGTAGTAGTTGATCCTCAGGAAGTGATATTACCATTTACCAGGGTCATTTGTGCACAAGACAATCATAGTTGATACAAGTAGTTAAATGTTTGGCACTAAGCACTACCTGAGAATAACTAAGCATTGTTCGGCAAATCATCTCTAATTAAGTATAATAAAGTCTCCAAGTTCCCTCCATTCTATATGAAGCGAAATTGGTACTGTCTGAAAGAACACAAAATCTTCATCTTTAATTCAAATTTTATTCGTCCAAATCCAATACATTTATGACTCAATAACACCATAACATGTAGTAAGGACAATGCGACCACTATAATCAACCACTAAAAAACTCTTTTAAATATTGATTTAGCTAAAATATATGTTAGACTGAGTACCAAAACAAACTGTTGATGAGTAAAACCATGATCATGACAATGTCTTACTTTAAGATCGTCTAGTTTAAAGCATTGACGTTACCAATATCACTCCAACCTTTGATAGACCTAAAACCCATTGCAAAAACATATGTTAAAATTATTGAATAACTATTAGAATTAATTTAGTAATAAAAAAGATAAGCATGCAAAATGAGTACTTTGATGTTTCAATTCCTTTCGTGATTTGCAAGGAAGTCAAGTTTGATCTTCTTGAGTGTTACCATAACATCTTTCATGTTGGACCTCTCTTCAGGTGAATCAGCAACGCAACTCAAAGCCAATTCCATAATAGATGAGACACATTGTAGCTTCACAGTTATGTGTCCATCCTCTGGTTTTATCAAGTTTGTGTCAATAACTTGCATTACTAAGTTAGGAAGTGAGTCGTTTACCCAACGCTTTAGACTCATATCTCCAAGAAATTGCTCATCACTGGGCTTAGTTCTTGTAAATACTTCCATCAACATAATGCCATAACTATAAACATCGCATTTTGTGGATACTAATCCTTCCGATCCGTACTCTAAATGCATGCAACATCACAAATCAACAAGGTCAAAGGAAAAACATAGCTTGAGAATACAAATGAGCAAAGTTTTACTATTAAGAAAAAAAACCCAAAAAAGGTTGAGGGTTACCTGGTGCAATATATCCAATTGTGGCTAGAGTTATGGTTTGTGCAATGCTCTCCCCCTCTCCCAATAACTTTGCTATGCCAAAATCACTCACACGTGCAACCATATCTTCATCTAGAAGGACGTTGCTGGGCTTAAGATCACAATGAACCACAGGTGTTGAATAACCGTGGTGGAGATAGTCCAAAGCAAATGCCACATCTATCATTAAGTCTATTCTTTGCAAAATATCTAAGAAATGGTTGTGGGAGTACAACCACTTCTCAAGACTCCCATTAGGCATGTATTCAAGAACCAATGCTTTGAAATCAAGGTTAGAGCAACTACCGATGACTTTGTTGATATTTCGGTGACGAAGGTTGCGTAATACTTCGCATTCTATATCGAAACTCTTGAATCCTCCTTCTAGTTGCAGATTGAATACCTTTATGGCCACTAATGTCCCATTTGCAAGTATCCCTTTGAAAACTGAACCAAAACTACCCATGCCAACCAAATTGCTTTCACTAAAGCCATCAGTTGCTCTTTGAAGTTCATAGTATGAAATTCTCATAGGGCCTATTATTTCTGACAATTCAATTCGCGTGGGGAGTCTAATTCTGCGTCCATGTCTTATCAACACAAATGCAAAGACCAAGGTAAGAATTATCGATGCACTCACCAGCGAAATACATACAACTAGAAGCACTATCTTTTTCTTTGATGATCCATGAACAAAACTAGTATGGCATATTGGGACTTGAAACCGGGGAGCACCACACAACGCTTCATTCCATAAGAAAGATCGACTGTTGAAGTTTTTGAAAGGACCTTCACTTGGAATTTCTCCTCTTAAACTATTAGAAGATACATTGAAATATCTAAGATATGAGAGTGCCTTTAAGGACTTGGGAATCACACCAGAGAGGTTGTTACGAGACAAATCCAAGAACTCTAAGCTCACTAAAGATTTGAATGTATCGGGAATAGGTCCTTGTAACCTATTGTTTGCCAAAGAAAGATTAATCAAGCTTTGGAGCTCCCCAAGGGTGCTAGGGATGTCACCCGACAATCGATTATGTGATAGATCTATTAGAATAGCAGCCTTAAGATTTCCAAGTTCAAGGGGTATGTGGCTGCTTATAGAATTTCTGGATATATCGACCTTCAAAATATCCTTGAGGTTCCCAAAGTTTCTTGGTAAGCTAGAGGTCAATCTGTTTGAATAAAGATAAAGATTTCTTAGAGAAGTAATATTTCCTAAGCATGCTGGCAATGGACCGAAAATCTGGTTTGCACCTAAGTTTAAGAAATCCAAGTTTTGTAGTTGACAAAGATAATTCGACATGGATCCTCCTATCTTGTTCTTGCCAAGGTCTAACACTTGAAGCTTCGACAACCCTTTTATTGGTACAAGATTTTTTCCAGTCAATTCATTCCCATGCAGAGTTAATAATATAAGTCTGCTTAAATTGCCAATTTCATTAGGAATGGTTCCCTTGATTCCACAATAACTTGCATCCAATTCTTGAAGAGAAGTGGAGAAATTTCTGATGGAAGTTGGAAGGTATCCATGTAGAGAATTACTAGTTAAGGATAAGGATCTTAAGTTTCTGCAATTGGTCAAGCTAGTGAGGAAGCTTAGTTCTGAAGATGAACTTTCCGTTATGAAATTGTTTAGGACCAAGTTTAGGATTTCAAGATGTTTCAAATTTCCAAGTGACTTGGGAATTGTACCTGTTAATTTGTTTCTACCAAGGTCTAAAGTCACGAGTTGAGTAGCATTTGAGATAGACTCTGGCAAAATCCCTGTGAGGTTATTAATTCCAAATCCAATTGTTTTTAGATTGGGTAGCTTGTGGCCAAAATTGGATGGAAGTTTACCTGAAACTTGACTGCTAACTATTTCAATGAATTCTAATCTTGAGATGTTGAAGATTGATTCTGGAATGGTGCCATATAGGTTAAGTAAACTTAAGTCTAACTCCTTCAGATTCCTTAGGTTACCAATCTCTTGTGGTATAGTGCCTGTTAAAAAACATACAAAATGAAATGATCAACAAACACTCTATTATTAACTTATTAATTGTATTCAAATCGAATTTGCAATAAACCATGCTGAAACACAAACAACAACATTTTTAAATTTTAAAAAAAAATCCAAAACAAACCAAAAATGCCATCTGGTTTATTTATGAAGAAGAAAATAAGAAAGTTACAAAATTGCCCATCATCATATCCGTTTATGAAAGGAAAGAAAAGGTCTAATTTCTCGAGAACTTGATTCTGACTTGACTGCTGATGCTGATTCAGAACAATGACTAACTGTTACTTTTTATTTATTTATTTACTTTATTATTATTTTTTTATTAATAAAGTCTTTGGGAATATTTTGAAGCAAAGAAAATCTTGGCCTTTACTAGGATTGGATTAGTGGGAGAAAGTGGGCTGAAATATACTTTAAATTTTTATTTTTTGACAATTTAAATTTTAATATTTATAAGTTTAAAGTGTATTTAAGGTTTAATGTGAAAAGAGTTAGTATGTTGTTTAAATGAGGGGCTCACTGTGTGATGAAAAAAAACAACCACTCAATACGACTAGCATGAAACTTTAAACAATAAGATAAAATATATTAGTACGTAGTTCATCTTACTTCTTTTCTATTGCATGAATCCGTATACTATTGCATGAATTTACATACGTTGATATTTATTATTAAAACAAAATTTGTAATATTATTTTAGTATCATTGGGACGATAGTTAAAATAGAATTTCAAATTAATTCTTTTTTTTTTAAAATCAAAAGAAATAGTTATATAATAATCTTATATTTTGAATTATTAAATAACACCCAGTTACAATGCAACTATAACGTCTATATGCAATTTTTTTTACTATTGAACTTGCCGATTTTTCAAAATCTTAACTTTATAGAATGTGAATCTCAAAAAAAACAAGGGAAAACCAAGATTCAAAAATATTTTTGTAGTATAGTCCAAATACCTTTCAAGTGGTTGTCAGAAAGATACAACTGCTGTAGCAGAGTTAAGTTTCCAATCTCTCTTGGTATAATTCCATCGAATTTGTTGAAAGATAATGACAAAAGTTGAAGCTCTGAGCATTCATGTAGACCTGTTGGAATTGGACCAGAGAGTTGGTTGTAAGACAGATAAAGCCCTTGGATTTTCGGAATCCCGTGGCAAATATCCCTTGGAAGATTACCAGATAGGCTATTATTTGTAAGAGCGAGATTGCGCAGCGTCGAAATGTTGAAGATGGTGAGAGGAATAGAGCCTGAAAGCTGATTATCTTGCAACTCCAACACTCGCAAGTTTTTAAAACTACCAAAATCCCCTGGAATATTTCCTTGTAGAGGATTGATCCCTAAACTCAACCACTCAAGCTTTGATAAATTGGATAAAGATGGTGGAATGGTACCAGTGAAACTGTTGACCGAAAGCGACAAGTATTTAAGATTTGGTAATTTACTCAACCATGAGGGGAGCTCCCCTCCGAAGCTGTTGTTTCCAAAGCGGATTTCTTTTAATTGACGCAAGTTAGACAACTCTTTGGGCAGGCTACCATTGAAGCTATTGTTGGTGAGATAAAATGAAACTAGAAACGAGAGGTTTCCAATTTGTGGAGGAATGGTGCCAATTAGGCCCATGTTAGAAAGATCCAAGGCCATGACTCGTCCATGGCGAGTGCTACAAGTGACTCCAACCCAACTGCAGCAAGACGCTTGAGTAGTGATGGACCAGTTGGTCGTCAAGATGCGGTTAGGGTCGGAAATGATGTGGGATTTTAAGGCCAAAAGAGCGGATTGATCGATGGTGATGTTAAGGGATAGGTGATGGTGATGATGATGATGAGTAGTTGTGGCTGAGCAACTTGTAAAAATGGTGGTATGATGATATTCTAACAACAACACTATGATCACATAGAAGCTGAAGCAAATAATTAATGTCCTCATGACTTTTTAATTTTATGGTCAACGCTATGAAATTGCAAACAAGGCATGCTGCAAAAAGGATGTATATATATGGTGTTGTTTGGATAACGAAAAAATAAAAACAACCAATGAGAAAGAATATTAGGAAAATGTCGCAATTATAATTTGATAAAAAATTCATAAAATCTATAACATTACTCAAAAAATTAAATGAGATTTTTTGTGAAACTGAAAAAGTATTACTATATAAATTACGCGTTGCAAGTTCCGTATAAATTATTTTTCTAAATTTCTTTTTAAAATTTTATGTATGTCAAATATTTCACTATAATCTAGATGTGTTTGCTTTTAGTATGTTGTTAAGTCTAAATTTCCTCTCCTTTTAAGGTCAGTTTCACAATAAATATGTGGCTCAATGATCTTGACTTATTTTAAATGATTTAGCCTTGACTTAAATATATTCAACCAAAAATTCCAAAACCTTTGTTTTAGCGGGTCTTCCACTCTTAGTAGTAAGTGGTTAACCCTAAAATAGGCTTCGGCTAGAGTGTCTTCCACTCTTAGTAGTCAGTTTCACAATAAATATGTGGGACTTATTCTAAATGAAAGATTAATTAATATTCATGCTATACCCGGATTACACGTAAAAAACAAACACGGAATTACACTCTTAGTATGTGAAAATTGAAGTTGGCAAATTTACCCCATGATCCAAAATTGAGTCTATTTTAAATTTCCAAGAATTTGAAGAAAAACTAAATTAAAGTAAAATTGACTTGATATATCAACAATATGGAATTTTAATTAGTAGATAGTCTGGTACGTTAATTTTCCTAATTTTTATAGTGAATTCTCATTAATTTGACATGTTTGATTAAATCTCATTAGGCTTTGATGTACTTGGGACTAAGAAGAACAATGTTGATGACTAGAGTTATTGTAAATAGCCATAATTAACTATTCATAAATGTCACATTTTCTAGATACTAACCCTTCCAGTCCAAATCCTATACTCAAAGTCACAAATCAACAACATAAACAAATTATTGTTATCAGTTAAAACTTAACGGAAGAATATAACGAGTTATTCAAGTACTAAGGTAAACAAAAAATAACAAAGGTAGTGGCTCTCCCGATGCAATATATCTAAATGTGGCTAAAGTCGTAATTTTCACAATGCTCTCCCAATAACTTTAATCAAATATGCAAATTGTTATTGGGAAAGTTTGATACAACTTTAATTCAAATATGATTCCAAAGTTATCTAAAAGGTCATTGACAGTGTCAAGGCCTTAAATAGGCTACTAAATTACATCAAGATTTCTCACAAAGTGACGTGAAGAAGTAGAGTAGGTTTTGCTTATTTCCTTTGGGTGTGTTTTTGTTGTTTGATTAATATTTTGATCAGTTCAAACAAACCAGTGAGAAAAAAAGTATGAAACACATTTAAGGGTTGACATGGTACAAACGAAGACAAGTTTATAAATATATATTAACATAGTGTCTGAGGTGATGAATTGCAATCCTATGAACACAAGTCCTTGGAATTGGTGTTTTCAACATAATTTGGTCTTCAAAATTGTGGCGGTGTTGGGTCAAACCCGTAATGTGTGAATTGCCTCTGCCTCGGCGGTGGTGGTGGTGAGAGTTGCGTTCTGAGGCTGTGAAACCAAAAACTGTCCCTCTCCCTCTCCGTGGGTGTTATACCAGCTGCCCCTTGACAGTAAATAGGAGACATGTTTTTGGATGCACCTCGGCAATCAAGAATCCACCTTGAGCTTACACCTATGACGAAATGAAGCATAAAATCAATCAATTTAGTAAATAAACTATATGTCCAGTTCAGAGGAAATACCTTGAACACAATTGTGAACAGCATCGAGAATTAAGAGGATAACGAGGAGTGCTGCAATGAGCTGCTTTGCAAGTAGTAATATCCTATTCATGGCGATGGTTTAAGAAAGGAAGATCAGATCACATTCTTTCAAATGTATTTGCCTAGTTTAAGAAAGGAAGATGGAACCAATGCAGATTTTTAAGGAAGTCGAAGTTGACTTTTCCTTTTGTTTGTTTATAAAGCAAATAAATTTGGAAAGGTGTTGTTAGTACTAAACAATGGGAAGGGACAAGAAACAGAAGTGACACGGTCTTTGTTGGACTTCTGGATCTACTCTTACGTGTAGCTCTAGCCTCATGGTGAGAATATTCGAATATTCACGCCGATGCTCTCTCCTTCTATTCTCAGTTATATGCTCCCTCGACCGACTTCTCTGTCTACCACCATCACGACCTTGAGAACCGATCACAAGGAGTGCTTTCTTCGACACCTCAGGAGTTCTGTTCCTTGATCTCCTTCGCTCCTGAGGTCGTCCTCGAGAGACATTAGTAGAATGCTCCAGCCCCTTTCCTTCTCGCTACTGCACGTCTTTAGGCCTACTGCGCCTTTCGGACTGCATATAAGTGGATGCCTCGTTCAGATTAGCTATCCGAAGCATTTGCACGACTATATCCTACCTTTGCTTCAGAAGAACCTCTAAAGCCCTATCCGTCTCGTCGGCCATCTTCGCCAACTTAGCAGCTTTATCATCTCGACCACTTCGGTGATGAGTTCTAGGCGGTGAGCCTTCTACCCGCCTTCGGTCCTGGTCACGACCTCTGTCCTCATCAAACACCAACCTCTTTCGGGCTTCGCCATGGGTTCTCGAACGAGAACTCCCTGAATCATGCTTGGAAGTCATACTCTTATGAGCACTTTTAAAAGGACCCAACCGATCCTTAACAGAAACACGAGGCAACGATGAACTCACAGCCATCGGTTGTCCCTCCGATGTACTAGTTCTACTCCTCACCATTCTTTCCGACGTAGAACAAATGAAAATTTGTGATTGAAAACTCAACGACATTAGAACAGCCTTCCTTCTAGCGCCAATGTTAACGTCAAGATCTTCTACCACGCCCCAATCACGTAAGACGTCCTGATCCTGTACACTAAACACAGTCAACACCAAAAGCTTGACGGCTTCGACCGTCGGGGGATAGCTCAGGCGTGAGAGTTAGTACAGGCGATCACAAGATTAACAATGAATGATAATAATATCTAGTGTATTGAGAGAAAGATAGATAAAATATCAATTACCTTTTCATAGAAGACTTGTTTGCTATGTTATACTCTCCTGCCCGGTTAACCGTGTCTCCTACTGCTGTCTGATGTCTATCCACTGACTCTGGCGGTCTCATCTAACTGCATGCAGCTCACCCACTACATACTGTCACTGTTCACCACCGCCGGCCGACTATAATCTCATCCACATTAATGCAAGGCAGAGATCAGTCAACTGCTATATATTTTTCATCATTACCGGTCAAAGATAGATATTTAAATATCTAATAGGTCAGTCCAACAATTAGGCCCAATATAACAAGGATGATCCATCTGATTAGGTCCAACTGAAATGACCCAATAGAATAACCAAATAAATAGGCCCAACTCATTTGACCAAATACGAAATATCATGACCCAACATTGCCCTCTATTTTTTTATTAAACAGGGTGTTTAATAGAAAACTATAAATGGTCCATGATATGAAGAATCCGATAGGATTAATGAAAGAAACCCAGAATAAAACCCATCAAGGCCCAATCGCAGCGTCGAAATGTTGAAGATGGTGAGAGGAATAGAGCCTGAAAGCTGATTATTTTGCAACTCCAATACTCGCAAGTTTTTAAAACTACCAAAATCCCCCGGAATATTTCCTTGTAGAGGATTTCTCCCTAAACTCAACCACTCAAGCTTTGTTAAATTGGATAAAGATGGTGGAATGGTACCGGTGAAACTGTTGACTAAAAGCGAGAAATATTTAATATTTTGTAATTTACTCAACCATGAGGGGAGCTCCCCTCCAAAGCTGTTGTTTCGAAAGCGGATTTCTTTTAATCGACGCAACTTAGACAAATCTTTGGGCAGTCTACCATTGAAGCTATTGTTGGTGAGATCAAACGAAACAAGAAACGAGAGGTTTCCAATTTGTGGAGGAATGGTGTCAATTAGGCCCATGTTAGAAAGATTCAAGGCCATGACTCGTCCATGGCGAGTGCTACAAGTGACTCCAACCCAACTGCAGCAAGACGCTTGAGTACTGATGGACCAGTTGGTTGTCAAGGTGCGGTTAGGGTCATAAATGATGTGGGATTTGAAGGCCAAAAGAGCGGATTGATCGGTGGTGATGTTAAGGGATACGTGATGATGATGATTAGTAGTAGTTGTGGCTGAGCAACTTGCAAAAATGGTGGTATGATCATATTCTAACAACAACACTATGATCACATAGAAGCTGAAGCAATTACTTGTCCTCATGACTTTTTAATTTTATGGTAAACGCTATGAAATTGCAAACAAGGTATGCTGCAAAAAGGAGTATATATGGTGTTTTAGAAATTGTATTCTTTTCATGACCAAAAAAAAAAGAAAAAAAAGAAGAATAATGCTAGAGATACAAACTATTCTACAAATATTTTATAAATTGCTAATATGACATACTCCACCTCAGCATATTGTGTGGGGCCGAAGACTACATTGAAATAATTTGTTGATCAATAAGCTGAGGTGGAGTATGCCACATCAGCAGTATGTAAAATATTTATAAAATAGTTTGTGTTTGTAGCATTACTCTTAAATTATTCAGCACGGGTAAGATTTCTATATTCCACTACAGACTTGCACCATGCATGAGTGTGACTGCCATTTCTATTCTTTCTCATTGGTTGTTTTTATTTTTTCCTTATCTAGCTAAACAACACCAATCAGCAATGCATATATGGGAAATAATACAATTTCTTTTTTGAGTAATGCTGCATACACAAACTATTTTTCAAATATTTTACATACTGTTGATATGGCATACTCTATCTCAGCTTATTGATCAACAAATTATTTTAATGTAGTCTTTGGCCCACACAATATGCTGAGGTGGAGTATGTCATATCAGCAATTTGTAAA
Organism: Panax japonicus; assembly: GCA_020205505.1. Classification (NCBI taxonomy): domain Eukaryota; kingdom Viridiplantae; phylum Streptophyta; class Magnoliopsida; order Apiales; family Araliaceae; genus Panax; species Panax japonicus. The sequence goes on along the minus strand of CM035098.1, from coordinate 4,092,010 downwards.
ATATTTGTAGAATAATTTGTATCTCTAGCATTATTCTTATTTCCAATAAATCTCTAAGATCACATCTCATACTTTTTGTTATGTGTAGCTCAAAAGGATAATGAATGAAAAACTTGTCTTTTTTAAGACACATTAAAATAAGTTAGTGTATTATTAAGGCTTTGGAAAGTACAATTATTTTAGGAAACTGTTAAATCCACAACATAAAATATTATTTTCAAAACAAAAGTGTCGCTATAAATCCTATAACGACGATTTTCATTGTCGCTATACATCTACAACGACATTTTTGTTGTGAAAATAACAAAAAATATTGTGGATTTAACAATTCCCTTTTAGGAAACTGTTAAATGGGGATATATATATATATATATATATATATATATATATATATATATATAAATTTATATTTTCACAAATAAAATTATAGTTCCAGAAGATTCATCTCGCATAAATAGTAAATAGGTGCATACTTATGCGAGAGAAACTTTGTGAAAATATCAATTTTTACAATTTTGTGTGTGTGTATATATAAACCCCATATATTTGTTATTAATAGGACAAAAATGACAGTTTACGGGAGCAGGATATTTACTTTACGGAAAATCATATTTTCACAAATAAAATTTAATATTTTCATAATCTCTCACTCATAAATGTGGGGTCTATTTCTTATTCATGTATTCATGTGGGACTTGTGAAACTATTAATTTTACTTGAATAAACTATCAATTCCCTCATTTTATTTGAATAAATAAACTATTGCTATTATAATATGGTGGGACACCATGAATTAATTGTTTAGGTATATTTATATAAATAATAATAATTGTGCAATCCCCATATATTTTCTCCAATTATATCATCTCCCTTAAAACAAGATATTGTTATAAGATATTAATATCATTAAAATAAAATAATGTCTTTAAGACATTAATACCATTTTGTATAATATTGCACCAAAAACATACCATTGTGTAATCATATTTTTAATAGGACATTAATACATTTGAATAATGAGTAAATCTATGAATACCATTTATTATATCTTTTTCAAATGCACTATAAAAGTAAAAAAAATAAAAAAATAAAATTGGAGTGATATAATTTATAAGTGGGCCTCCACTCCCATTCTCTTTTTTTTTATTTGTTCTTTTTGGACAATGAAATTTTTCTACCGTTCCTAAATTTCAAAAATATCATTAATTAATTAGTTTTCTATATTATTCTTATATTAAATACTAATTTATTACCTTTTAGATTTTTAATAAATTTTAAAAAGATAATACTAAGATTTTGTATTTAATTTAATTAATTAGGCAAAGCATTAATTAAATTTCTACATTTGGGATTGAATAGATGATAAAAGTTCATGTGCTGGGATAGTAGTCTATTCAAATCAATCCATGGGTAAGCTTTCCCAAATTGCCCCCACAATTAATTCAGAAATAAATGTACAAGTTTGAGGGACTTTTTCCTTTGAATAATGTTAGAGATACAAACTATTATATAAATATTTTATAAATTGCTGATATGACATACTCCACCTCAGCATATTGTGTGGGACCGAAGACTACATTAAAATAATTTGTTGATCAATAAGCTGAGGTGGAGTATGCCACATCAGCAGTATGTAAAATGTTTGTAAAATAGTTTGTGTCTGTAGCATTACTCTTGGAAATAAATGCCAACTAATTTTTAGGACAGATGATCACATATTACTACTAATATAGTAGAAGTCAAAGTGATGCCCAAAGCATATAGTAGTACTTACAAAACACCAAAACACATGATGTTTTCAATAGCCAGGTTTCAAACATGCACCCACAAATATCAAAGGAGTTTGGTAGCAGAACTTCAAAGTAATTAATTATTTTGTGACAAAATTGCCCCTATTAATTTAGATAAATTTCTCACTTTTTGCTCCTTGATGATCAAATACCATTGCCATAAAAAATTTTCACACCCTTCAACACAAATTTCTGCCTCATTTGATACAAATCATTTCTTCTTCAAAGTCTTCTGGTCATTGTCAGTCATTGTTGAAAAAGAAAGAAAAGGAGATATAACTATTATATAGGGAAATATATATTTTGTATAGAAAAAAAAAAAGAGTCAAAAATGGATTATTTAATAAGAAAGGCCATACAAGGACCAAAAAAAGATGCACACTCAACAAGGAAGCAGCAGGAGAATCGTTTCAGTTTCAGGGTTTGTTTACAACTACTACTACTTCCCTTCCGATTTTCTCTTTTCTCTCCTCGACAAAAAAATTTTCTGTTGGGTTTTTTAGATATTCATCTGCCTAAATTTCTGGTGGGTGAGTTGGTTTGGAGAAATTGAAGGTTGGTCTGTAGCAAATATAGCAGGGTTCAGCTAAATTTTTGGGAAGGTTTTTTTTTTCCCTTGATTTTTTTTGGTCTTTTGTTCAAGTTGGTCGGCAGTTTTAGTGATTTTAGATGATGGGTTGGTGAGATTTTGTATTTCCATTTTCGTTTCTTGATCATTGGTTAAATTTAGTCCATTCTATTTTTTGAAAGTCGCCATTGTTATTGTTGTCATTTTTCTGTATTAATCCAGGTTGTAATTGTCATATGAGTTGTTCATTTTGTTGCTATCAATCAAATGGAAGTGATTATATGGACTGATGGTTGAATTGGGTTCCATGGTTGTTTGTGCTCCGTTTGTTTTGTGGTTTCTCAAATGAGGATTACCCAATTTGAGCTTTAAAGAGCTCATCTTTTCCTTTTTGCTTAATTGAATTTCTTAGTTTTTTCATTTCTTCAAAGTATGATACATTTACTGATAAATTGGTTTGCATGTTGCAGAAGATTATCTTGAGTGATCACTATCTGCCTTTCAGTTGGTACTGAAATCAATTTTATCTGTTTTATGCATAGTTATATCAAGAATTTGCAGAAGTGAAAATTGATAATTTATATAATTCAATTCCATATTGTCAAATACAAGCTTTCCACAACATAAACAAGTGTATTTCTTATTAGTTTTGCCTAACCAAGCTTTTGGAATGAAAAAAAATAGCTTAGGGATACAAAGTTCCTGAAGATGTTATTGTGTTTTGGTCAGCCTTTTCTTTTGAGGCAATCTTGTCCTATGCCGAACATTTCTTTATCACACTTAACTGAGCATATCTGGTTAGACTGCAAGTACTAATTTTATTCGGCAAGTTTACTCAAGGATTTTGACATCATTAAATTTTATTATCATTGTACTATAAAAGCTCGAAGCAATTGTTTTTCTGTCTCCTAGATTGAAATAGGCTTGTTGTCTCCATCATAAATACTGATTCGGGCTTTAAAAGATTTGTGATTTGGTGTTTGAATTTTAAACATGATTTTTTTCATTATTACTTCAATATGATATTAAGTTTTGTTGTCGTGCAGTTGTAATAAGTTATTTTTATTGTTTACGTAACAAATAATAAGTTTTGTCGCTTTGTATTGTGTTTTCAGGGATCATTAATTCTTTTAATATGCATAAATAAGTTTGCATGCTCCCAATCATTGGATATTGTTGTGAGGATGCTCAGCAAATGTTTTCTAGTTAGGATTTACATGGGAATAGGTTTAGTTGTAGGACTCGCTCCTAGCTTAAAATCCACCAATATGATGCTTTTTGGGGATTTCCTGTATGTGAGTTTAATTAACCTGTGGCCTCTTACACTTGGAAATGACAAACTAGCATGTATCATGGTCACAAACCTCATTCATAGTGGTTGAACAACATCTGTTTGTTAAGTCTTCCAGTCTTAATATATTGCTTAAGCTTTCCCTTTCAGAATATCAGGTTTGTGAAATGGCTAATCATATGATCTCCATGGTCCTCTTATCCTTTTTGTAAAACTGTTGTTTTTTCATACGAGTATTGTCTATTTGTTTTTACAAACACTATAGAAGTCCCTCTCTCTCTATCTCTGTATGTCTTACTGACTTATGTAATTCTCTTTGTTTCATAAAAGATTATTTGGAAATATTGAAATCTAAATTCTGTCTCAAGTAATCTAATTTGCTTTAAATCTTATAGATGTTTTTTTAGGGCCAACAAATTATGATTGGTATGATGTAATCATGTAATGGTTGACTTATTGATTGCACCTAGATGCATACCTAAATGGAACCCTAACTACTCTTGTAATAACCATATACCTGCTTTGAACTAAAATTGCAGCACACATAAAATTATGGGATTTCCTTAATTCCAACTCTTTACATAGTTGCAAATTAGTTTCGTAATGAACTTCCATAACAAGCTGACGAGTCTATGAAATTTTGCACTGCATTAGTTACCTTGTTCATCTGAACTGTTCTAGCAACTCCAGAAGTTGAGGTCAATTTTTTGGATGTTTATAATATTTTTTCGCATTGTGTTCACGCATAGTAAGTGCATATTATTGAACAGGTTTACTAAGAGTTACTATAGACTATTATAGACCTAGCGAATTACGTTTTCGTATCTTCCCAAACATGGTACTCTTACGTTCCGGAACTCTTATTGTTCTAGAACTCTTACATCCTGGTACTATTATGTTTGCTCTTACTTTTCGGAACACCTTAATTGTTCAAGCAAAAGTTAGGTTAATTCTTTTTATGTTTATAATATTTCTCGCATGATATTTAGGCATAGTTATTGCGTAAGTTGCTTGATATGTTACTTGTTGTTTTGGAGCCAGAGCTTGCTGGGTAGTGAAGTGGTATGTGAAGGTTAAATAAGACTTATTTTAAGCAAGCAGAGTAGTTACTTTGAAATTTAGAATTCTAAATTTAGTGACCCAAATATTTATTTGTTTTTTACCTCCAATTGCAACAATATCAATATTCAAACTTTGAGTGTTTGATCCTCAAACTTTGCAATCGCATTTGTTGTTCATATCTTGAAAAAAACAATTTTTAATGTAACTGAAAATCTTCCCTAGAGTTTAGTTTTATTGCATTTAGATTTTATGAAAAATTTATAACTATAAGCATTTGTGAAGCAACCCCTAGCTTTCTACATTTTAGTCTGCCTATATATCTTTCATATATAGGTTCCACAAACCAAAATGATATGTGTTTTAAGTAACGTTGGTTCTGCATCTGATGCGAAACGAAAGAAGAAATTCAAGAACTTTATTATTTGTGTTGGCTCGCGGAGCTTCATGTCGGAAAATTTAATATGTGATTATTAATGTAATTCTTTTTTATTTGTTTTAAGTAGGATATTTAAGAAGTTTTAATTACAATAGTTAATTAGGAGATAAATTTTAATTATAGATTTACCGTAGTAGATTTTATTTAGGAATTATTTCCTTTTGAAATTAGGGTTTTTAACTATAGTAGTTTATTAAGTTAGGAGATTAGGTTGCGCTAACTTTATAAAAATCCTAGGTATATGATACAATAGAGCATACAGAAAGAAAACAGTTAATAGTTAATCCTTTGACCTTTTGATTTGTTTAGTTAGCGTATATAACGTGTGACCATTTGCCTTCCCTAACTTAAGACTTTTCCAAATTAGTATAATATAGAACATTTTTACCTTTTCCCTGAGCTGCGTAGATTTTTTCAAGTGAGTAAGATAAAAATCTATTTTAGACACATTATATGACATAGGTGTGGTATGGGATACACAATCATATGTTTAGATGTTGGTTGGAGCTTTGTTTGATAAGCATGTCTACTTATATGAATTCACTCACTATGATGCTCCTTTCATTACATGTTTCCTTCTGAGAGGAGTGAACTTCCCAAATTGAACGCCTACTATAACTAAAAAACTATTTAACACGGACATAGAAAAACTATAAACCTAAAAAGTAAGGATTCGAGCTTGCCATAAGGGGATTCGAAAACAAATTTCAGAAAATGAGGATTTAGGGATTCGACACATATTTAAGTTTGAAATATTTTTTTTATATGCATATAAATATAAATTTATATAAATATGTTCATACATTAAGTTTTTGATACCAATAAATAGTAATTCATGATAAAATGTAAAAACATTGAAGAAAAACAAAGTTTTTATATACTAATAAGATTTAGGAGTTCTAGGAAATATATAGTTGTAGTGTATAAAACATTATACAAGCTAGTATAGTATAAAATATTAGTAATATATTCAATTTTTATTATTTAGAGAAAAAAACTATTGAGGAATCCCCCAAATGAATCTTATCGAAACTTGAAGTATTTGGGGATTCGCCAACATATTGAAGAATCCTTGCTTCTTAGATATGACCAATTGAAATATTAATTCATATTTTTTAGTCCTTCGATTTTGTTGATCGGAAAATTGATATAAACACAAAAACATAGGTAAATATATCAAAGTTAACTAGACCATTTGTAATGTTTTACTATTCTGCTTTTTCTTGTTTAATGTTCATTACCCTCCTCTGCTTTATTAACTTTGACAAGTTGCCTCTCATAGCCCTAAAATTAATCCATATTTCCTTTTTAAATATCATTTCTTAAGGGTTGTTTATTTATGGCTGAATGGAGCTGAATCTGAATGACTGAATTGGTCAGTGCGTTTGTTTTGAGCTGAATGGCTGAATCGGTAAGATGGACGAGCTGAATGGCTAAGTAAGATTTTTTTAGAGGGGTAAAATAATAAAAAAAATTTAGATGTTTCAGACATGTCAATTATCAAACAACTTTTTTCATTCAGATTCAGATTCAGCTTATTCAGATTCAGATTTATTGAGTTTTTATCAAACTCCCCCTTACTTAACTTGGTCAAAACCGGATCTTTTTCCCTACCATAATACCTAATTGCGGTCAACTTTCAATATTTATCGTTTGCTCTGAATAGTAAGATTTATAAATGGGCCCAAATATAGCATATAAAGACATCAAGCTCTCTAGCTCAAAACCAATTAGCAATAAGAAGAGTTGGCCTTAGTTATTATATACTAGACGTATTTTATCAAGATATTTGATGTGGGACAACTTATATACTCGAACATGAATGATGCCAATTCTGAATTAATTCTATATTTCCTTAACTACCATAAGGTTGATAAAGATCAGCGTACTATAAGTTTTGTAAGGGTATCCTAAGTCGCATCTCGTTTAGTTGTTATCCTTGAGCAGATTTCTTTTTATACCTTACGGCAGTACTTTGAAACTGAAGTGTTTGCTTAAAACAAATAAAAAGGGGAACCTGGTCAACTGACCTTCCTTTTTTATTTCAGTCTTACTACATTAATATATATCTCTATAAGTCTCTACATTCGAGCCTGTAGCCATCGTCCTACCCACTTCATAACGTGCATTTATTGTTGATACTTGCAGTATTTCTATCACCTTTGTTTTTTGAAACCCTTTAAATGGATGTCTGTGAAGCCCATTGTATGGGAGTTAAAATTGGTGTTACTAACTTCCTATTATCATTAAAAGATGATCAGTAAAGAGGTGGCTATTCAATGACACTAAAGAAATAGGAGGATGAGATGGATTGCAATAAATGTGTTCAATTTATTTTAAATATTGTTTTCCATGTTTCTACCGCTCTTATGCAACTACGCGTATTTCAACAAGTTTGCTATTTTTTTGATGCGAGGCTCAACTTGTGGGCCTTGTGGCCATTTGATGTAAATATTTTTAATACATGCTGTTGATGTTTTTTCATGCGTGTTATTTCCATTTCTTCTGGGTTTGCAGTCTACATAACATGTCCCTTGAACACTATTCTTTATTTGAGAAATTCTCCCCCTTAACAAATTGAGTTACTCAAATTTTCGAAACACATCTTTAGCAATACATGTTTTTCCATACAAATCGACATAAATAGGTTATTTATTTTGTCTTTTCCTTGCTTATACGAAGATTTTGTCATGTTTATTCATTATGGTGAATTCATTGCCCCTGTGGCATTAGCTACTTCCTGAGCAAAATGATCTGATGATTCCTTAATGGTCTATCTTGATTAAGAATCTTAATGTACCAACCCCCCCCCCCCCCCCCAAAAAAAAAAAAAAAAGAAATAGAAAAAGAAAAATTCTTACTTTCGTAGAACGTGACATCTCCTTCATATGTGCAGTCAAATCTTATATTTTTGTTTTCTTTTTTACCCCCTGTCATCCCCGGAATTGAAAGTTTTTAAAACTATTACTATATGTTCTGCTTCCATAGATGCTCGTTTGCCTGATATTCTTACTACAAATGTTGTTTGATTATTAATTTATCTACATAAAAAAAGAAATTTGTTATTTCTTAAAAGCTTGAAATTTGAATGTTATCTCTATTATATTTGATTAACCAATTCCACTATCAAACGATAATCCTGTTCTTATATATGTTCTGCTAACATGAACAGGCACGACAGAATATGCACTGTGCTCTCCCTGGAACCAATATACCTATTCAGAAAGAGGCAGATAAAGAAAGCAGCTTCTTGTTCGGGGACTCCTTAGAGAAGGATAACATCAATTCATATTCAAAGGTCTATATATGTTGCATTAACTGATTTGGCTTTTCCTGTTATCTTCCATTTGGATTTGGAAATCTTTCCTAACTTGCTATACTGAATATTCCAGGATACTGAAGTATCTTGCTTTGGTTGGAAGGACCCCGATCACAGGTAAATCTGTTGTAGATATTTTTTGTGGTTAGATATGGTTCGCGTGTCATATTAATTTTATTTTTAACTTCTGGAAAACCTGTAGTTACAATAACTTATGCTCTATACCATGTACATGTCATTGAAATGGGCCAAATGGTTCTAATCTTTTACTCGGGATAAATATAATTAGTTCCCGTTTCTTAATCTAAGATTTCAGATAGGAATACTGGCTATTCACTTCTAGAACCAGCTCGTCTCCAAATTGGGAATTCAAGTCTTGCTGACATATTTGAATTTGATTGTGTGGGAACAACAAGCTAGTTTCCATATAATTTTTGGGAAGAATACTAGAAACACCCCTGGGCTTCTCCTCAGTTCCACATGACACCCCTATATCTTTTTCCGAAACAGTACGACATGACTTCCTTGATGTTATTTAAATTAAAACAGTCGAGATAAATTAGTCGTTTGAGATTCAGATGACTTATTTAATGACAAAAAGGTCTAGACTATCTCCCTTTCTTCCTACCTTAAGTTTCCTTCCTACTTCTCAGTACTATCACAGTCAGCACAAACATAAATCCGCTCTCCCCCCACTTCTCTATCTTTCTCGTGCAGATTTCTTGGAAACAACACCAGCAGGCATCATCAACTCTCACACCTCGACCTCTGTCTATATGTATACACCTTTAAACTTTATCAAAATTATCAGGAGAATGACAAGAGAAATGAGTGTTTTTATGTAATATTTATGTGTTATAGATTCAAAAGAAAATGCGAAAACTAGTTCATTTGCGCCAAAATTTAGCCCCGATTTTGATGGCCAGTTGTGGAAATTGACAAATTCAACTTTGTTTATTTTCCCCTTTTACCACAATTGCTCTGAAATCAGATGAGAAACCTTATCGAAATTTATATTAAATTTGAAATGCCTGTATTAATCTCATAGTTAGCATACATGTCAAAATTTAACTTGATCCAAATTTTGGAAGTATCTAACTCATGCTTTAAATTCAAGTTTGATTTATTGCCTTTATAAGAGATGATATTATTCAACGTAGAGCTTCTTCAGGTCTGAAAATAATAGCGCCCTTTCTCGTTTCTTGAAGTTCACCAAGTATTCATTATTGTAATTCTGTCTTTGACATTTCTAACTTTGAATAGTATCCATGTATTGTGGAGAATTTGTGTTGTATACTTATATCTCCATTAATTTACCAGGTGTACGATACTTACTTTTTTTGCTGTGGGACCCAATGGGCAGTGGAAGATTGTTGCATTACCTGTGGAACATGGACCTCATGTTAATCATCTGGGTTCTGCAAATCCGGGAATTTCAGTTAATGCTAATCTATCTCGAAACAAAGGCATTGGTAACAAAGTGTGTCAATACTACTAAATTAATATCGTCAGATGTCGTTTTGTATCAGCAACTATTCCGGTTCTTACTTTCTTGAACACTACTAATTCATCTGATATGTTTTTGTTTCTCAGGAAAAGAAACCTAGAAAAAGAAGTACAAGTAAAAAAATGAGAAAAAAGGCAAAGCGGAACAAAAAGTTTTCAAGAGAAACTGGCTTAACTGAAGTAGAATGTCGCCCTGGAGAGGGAACATCTCAAACTAGTGCCAATAATGGCATCCATAATAGGGTTGCACCACTTCCTTATGCAACCAAATCTGCAGATGCATCATCTGAATCTGAGGACATATGCAATGGGAATAATTCTGAAGGAAGCAGTACCAGCGGTTATGCATGCACGTCTAGCATTGAGAAGGTGGATGTCTCGGAAAGTTTGACACCCTCTGTGCTTTCAAGTTTCAGTAGTGAACATCATATATCTGATTTTGAAGATGGATTTCAAACCAAATACCCAAATTATGCTAGATTAAGTGGAGAAGTTAAGGATACAAAATGTGAACTGAGCAATTATTCCGATGTTTATTTTGAGACAAATGACTGTCCTGTATTGGACTCACTCTCACTTGGTTCAAATGGTGGTAAATGTTTGGATTCTGATAATGAAATTACGCTGTCTAATGAAGAGAATGCTGGGAATAATATTCCAAAATCACTTGACTGTGCCACAGGAGAGGGATGTTACTCTCCCAGCAACCGGTTAAAGGGTATTGAAGCCATTGATAGTCATGGAGAGAAGACAAACTGCAGTACGCAGGGGTGTTATCCTGGTGTTAGTTACTTGGAGGTGCTTGTGAAAACAACGACAAGTAAAAGAGTGCCCAAGAATTCAAGTCGGTGCAGTGTTAGCAATGCTGGAAATTTGAATGGCCTTTTTGGGAGGGAAAATAATTCTTTATGGCAGAAGGTTCAGACAAATGATGCCCAAGATTGCATTCGTGCTTCTGAAAATGTGAATCTAGTTTGCTCACAATTTGGTGTGGAGTTGAAAGAGGCTCCTTTGTTTAAAAACCACAGTAGTGTTGTTCGTTCTATTCTGGATTCAGATGCTGAAGTAAAAAAACAGACAATCAAAAAGGTTTATGGAAAGGTGGAGGGGAAAAGTAATCGAGGATCAAAGCAAGAGTGCAACTACTATTACAAGAAGAGTCCTAGGGCTGTTAGGGCTAGTTCAAGTATGTGTGCAAGAGTTGATGTGCAACAGAATGAACTATGTGCATTTCCTGTGCAAGTGAATGGAGAGAACGGACTAGACACAGTGTCTAGATCTTATTGTTCCAAGACTAGTTCTGGAGAGAGCATGCTTCATACAACTAGAGTTGAATCCATAACCTTGAAACCACTTCAAAGTACAGAAGTTTGTGTCAAAGAAGTAGATCCCCTTGCTGCTTCTAGTTTGAATCAAAATCTTAATCAAACTAGCTTGCCATCAATATCATACACCTGTCTGGACACATCAGAACTGCTCGAGAAACTCTCTGCAGTACACCTTCATAAACCTATAGATTATGAAGGATCTTCTTCCGAAGATCTGAAGCAAGATGCTAGTTCTGGATCCATTGAGGTAAAAGGTTCTGGTTCTGGTTCTGGTTCTGGTTCTGGTTCTGGTTCATTTGACTCAAGTCTACGTAGTGGTTTGTCAATTGTGAAGCTTGATGAACCAGCTGGTCAAAACAGGTCTCCGAAAAACAGTAAATTGGAGGAATTGGCTTCTGAGTCGCAGTGCGTTGTTCGTGCACCGGAATCTAGTTTAATGTGCACGGGCCTGAGTTTGAATGATGTTAGTGGTTCACCTTCCAAAAATGTGGTTCAGCTTAAGAATTTGAGGAATCAGTCGACATCCAATGTTAAAGAACTGGATTCTTTTATTGATTCAACGAAGATATTATCTAGAGTGAGTGATGCTCACAGGGCACAAGTGACTTCTGAAGCCATCCAATTGGCAACAGGTTGTCCAATTGGTGAGTTTGAGAAACTTATTCATTCTGCTTCTCCGGTTATCTGTTTGTCACAGAGTATTGGGAATTGTCAGACTTGCTCTTGTGGGTCGGTTGTTCATGAGTCTCTGTGCAGACGTCAGATGCCCAATATCTCTTTAGGAGGATTGTGGCAATGGTATGAGAAGCACGGGAGTTATGGTTTAGAAGTAATGGCAGAGGATTATGAAAATTCAACACGAATGGGTATTGATGGTGTTGCTTTCCGTGCATATTTCGTGCCATACTTGTCTGCAATTCAGCTGTTTAGAAATCGCAAGGTCCGTCAAACAGATGATGGCAATGTGCTCCCCGCTTCCCCGGCTGTGAAGGCAAGTGAGATGTTTAAAGCATCTGAAAGCTCCAACAGCACAATCTTTTCTATACTTATTCCTCGTCCGCGGGCAGAAAACTCAGGCTTGTTGGAACCAGGAATTTCTGATCAGTCTGCAGTATCTGTTAGTGAGAGGGTATCCACTTCATCAGTTCAGTGTGGATGGTCTGAAGAGAAGGATCTTCTTTTTGAATATTTTGAATCAGAACAACCCCAAAGAAGAAGGCCGTTATTTGAGAAGTAAGTTTTCTTTCTGCATCTTTTGTTTGATTATACCTTCCAATTTATTTTTGATACTTGATGAGTTTAATGTTCCTTTTCATTTCACCCTGTGAATCAAGTAGCATCATTGAAATTTATCTCTTTGGTTTCTTATTTATTCACTGGTGATAATAAATTACACTTTGAATGTTGTACATGATAATGGCACGATAATGGCACTGAGACATTGACTAGTTGATGTCATCTTAATAATATTTTATTATTTTATTTATAAGATTAAATTACTATTCTTCCTACGCGTTGTCCTATTTTTTGTTGTATATAACATTTGTTTCTTTCTTGTAACAAATACTTTAGTATTGCATATTAAAACAAAGTCATACATCATGTTTCTTTTAAATTATATTAAAATGTATGTGTGTAAATTTATCCTTTTGATGATCTGGATGAACTGCTGTTGTCTTAATTGTAACTATCTTTTGACCAACGTTGGTGGACCTATTTTATGTTGGACTCTTTTATTTTAGGATTAAGGAGCTGGTTCAGGGTGATGTACCGTCACAATGTAGAGCATATGGAGATGCGACTATTCTCAATTCAGTGGGTCTACGTGATCTTCACCCTACATCATGGTAAATAGAAAGATGATCTGTATAATTTGCATAAAGTACTGTACATAGTGAAGCAGATCAGATCTGTCCAAAATCTGTTTCTATAAATCACAGAAATTCAAGCGTAGCATGCTTTTATCTTAAAAAATCAAAATGTCACTGCATGAGATTAAGCAGGAACCGCTGAACTAATTAGTCCATCTAATTTTTAGGTACTCAGTGGCATGGTACCCAATTTACAGAATACCAGAAGGCAACTTCCGTTCTGCTTTCTTGACTTACCATTCACTTGGCCACTTGGTTCGTAGACGGCCGGCATTTGATTCCACTTGCATGGACGCTTCTATAGTTTCTCCAGTAGTGGGCCTACAGAGCTACAATGCTCAGGTAGATATAATTACTTTTAATTGTATTTTTTTTACTTATGATAATGTTTTCATTTTTTTGCTAAATTACTTATGACAATGGTTGGATGGTACTTATTTAGCTAACAGTTCCTAGAATAGTAGAGTGTCCTTCAACCAACTAATTTTTAAAATTCGTATAGTTTCTTCACTAGTGGGCCTTCAGAGCTACTGTCTTTTTGAAATGTTCTCAACTTGAGGCAGTGGTTCCTAAGGATTCTGGTAACGGTTTTTTGTATATTTCTATCACCTCTTAAGTTGTTAAAATGATACACCAAAGCTAATTTAACAACACACTACGTCCTTCAACAAACTAATATAAAATTCCAAAAGTTTGTGAAAGTAAATAGATATCTGGAATGTTTTGGTATTTTATATCTTCTGTTGGGATATCCTCTAAAGATGCAGAAATGCAGATAATGTAAGCTTGAAGGGTAACAAATACATAAATATGCTCACATGGCTTATAATACGGATAGTGTTGTGAATCAGCGCGTGCACGTGCATCAATTGTGCCTGCCCTTGAAAAGTTTTCTTTTATTACTAATACAACTACTAAAATTAATAATATGACCTTGGGTAACAACATACTAGCTAATAAATAAGTACCCTCCTAGCCATATTTTGCTTGGTTCAATATAATTCGTATTCACTATTTTCTCACGTCTTTAGCTCTAAATTTGGCGAGTTCTGTGGCCTTTCATATTATATATAACATCATAAGCTGATTATATACAGGATGAATGCTGGTTCCAGCCAAGGCACTCTGCAGATATTCTGAACTCGAACCCTGCTGGAATTTTGAAAGAACGGTTGAGGACTCTAGAGCAGGTGGCATCTGTAATGGCAAGAGCTGTCGTAACCAAAGGAAATGATACGTCTGTGAATAGGCAACCTGATTACGAGTTCTTTCTCTCTAGACGAAGATACTAACAAAACAAAGAGTTTTAGAAATTAAAAAGCGGCTGTATTTTTTGTTTTTTCTGATCTCTTTCCATAGTTCTGGTAAAATTTTATTAGATTTTTTAAAAAAAATTTTCTTTCTAATAATTGTAGATTGGAAAGAATTACTGCTGATCAAGTTTTGGCAGTAATTTGATGTTGTAAATGCATGTATTCTGTGCTTCTTAATACATGCATGTATATTAGTGACTTGGTCAGTTTCTATAGTCAATTATTGGGAGAGGTGTTCTAAAGTTTAGTCATTTGTTTTTCCTACTTTGTTTTTGTTAACAATAACTATAGGATAAAAAGTAGTAGCAATAAGCAGTTCTATGTGCACAAAAAATAGTATGTAGGTCCTACTATTTAAATTATTAAATATTAATAAAGTTTTTAATATTTAAATTATTAAATATTAATAAAGGTTGTGCACAATATTTGCACATAGAATTGCTTTGGAAAAAATTAGTAAATTCACAAAACTAAATTTCACCGTCTTATAAAAATAAGGGTAATTTTATCCATGTATTGAATAGGTCAATAAATAAATAAAATTAATATATCCTTTAAACAACATAAATCTCGCAAATTATTTTTTTACTCCATTTATGCACAATTATTCTCTAAACCCAAGAGTTATATTGTAAAAGTGATTGTAGAATTGTACAACTCATTCCAAACAAAATTACTTTTATATATATATATATATATATACGGTTCGGATCAAGTGCATACCCCTTATCTTACTCACCCTTGCTTACCCCCCTTTAGGCGACGATTTAAGTCATACAACCGTCGTCTATACTTTTAGCGACGGACAAACATATAACGTCACTAAAAGTATAGACGACGGTTGTATGACCGAAACCGTCGCCTAAAGTTGGGGGTAAGCACGGGTGAGTAAGATAAGGGGTATGCACTTGATCCTTGTTATATATATATATATATATATATATATATATATATATATATATATATAGGCAGGATCTAAAGCGGACCAAAAAAACGGACCAAGGAGCGGACCAAGTCAAAAACACGCGGGTTTCAGGGCGCGGGTCGGGCCAACCCGCGGGTTGGCCCTGAAACCCGCATGTTTTTGACTTGGTCCGTTCATTGGTTCGCTTTAGATCCTGCCTATATATATATATATATATATATATATATATATATATATATATATATATATATATATATATATCCACAGCAACCGGTTGTTGGAGAGCAACCCATTTTGGCCAACCGCTACAAGCTCTACCGGCCTTAGATAATTTTTTTTTATAAGCCGGTAAAGCTTGTAGCGGCTGGCCAAAATGGGTTGCTCCCCAACAACCGGTTGCTGTGGATGGAGACCTTATATATATATGACTATATGTATATACACAAATGTGTATTACACAATCAGGCTATGGCGACGGTTTACCCGTCGCCGTAGCCCAGAATAACTATGGCGACATGTTAAATTGTCGCTATAACCCAAAAAATCGTCACCATAGTCGACTGTGTACTACACAACTGTGTACATATATTTTTCCCATATATATATAATAATAATAATAATAATAATAATAATAATAATAAGATAGAACCCAATTTGAATTTGGGCGGAAAATTACAAGGACGATTCAGATTCATTATAATTGATTTGGGCGGAAAATTACAAGGACGATTCAGATTCATTATAATTGATTTGGGCGGAAAAATACAAATACGGTTCAGATTTATTCTAATTTTCAGATTATTAAAATGGAGAGAGGGAGAATTTCGTTACGTGGTACCTTCATATACAAACAATTACTAGTATATATATAATTCTTCTTTCTTTTGGAGGCCGGAGCATCACCCTTTAATAGAAATTACAATCCATAATTTCATGTGTGGTTCCCATATATATATATATATATATATATATATATATATATATATATATATATATATATATATATATATATTCCTTAAATTAAAATTACAATCCATAATTTCATGTGAGGATCCCTTCACTTTAAAAGTCTAGTGTGGAATTTGTTTCCTATATATTTTTGTGAGTGAAGCAAACAAAGAAGAGGCTTATCCTAGTGCAAGGCCCACTATATGGAATTTAAACGACTCAAATTTTAGTAGTGTGGGGTTGGTGAAATGAATTGTTGACTAATAGCATCTACAATAGTCTCTTAAATCATTTTGAGATATTCAAATAAGTGAGCGGTATCAAAAAAATTATCTCCAACAGCCTCTTCAACTTTAGTCATTAAATCTGCAACCTCATTCTCTCTTTTCAAATCTGTATCCTCTTTCTCTCTCTTCAAATCTGCAACATTTATGAAAGGCTAAAAAATTTATTTTGCTTGATGAGTTTGATATATATATCATTGAATTGAATACACCGACGAGGCATAAAATATTAAAGCAGCAAATAATGCTCTTCAAATTGTCACGTAAGTCAATAAATTTCAATTTGAAGAATTTTTTTGCTACTACTATTAGAGATGTTCTAATGAATCAACCAAAAAGACAATAACAGCAATCTCCTCCAGCATTACCTGACCTTCCACTCCACGCCTACATCTTTTTCACTTGGTATGATGGTATCTAACAATTATTAATGTCTCCCTTTCAATAAATTAGTTGTTGTATCAATTTAATAATCTTGCATTAACTTATGGTTTATTGAGATAGTGACTTGGTTTGTAGCTATATGAATGAATTTTTTGGTTGAGAATAATGAAGGAAAATGACATATATATGTCAATTTTTTGATTATCAATTACGTGAATAAGTATAAGTAGTAATTTTTTTGAAGATATATATAATAGCATTTTTATAATTTTTAACAATCTCATGTATTGATAAGTGTTTTATCGCAATACATAGTAGGACTCATAATATAATAAAAATATTTTTAAATGATTCTTGAATCATCACTTAAAATCCTATGTTCCATCAGATGTCTAATATGTTATTTTTGTGAAGTATTAGTGGTAACTTTCTTAAAGAGATGTATAATAAGCGGGACCCTCTTATAATTTCTACTAGAGTAATGATACAGATATAAATTATTTTATAAACTTTTGATGTGGTATAATCCACCTCAGCATATTGATTAACAAATTGTTTTAATGTAATCTTCGGCCCCACACAACATGCTGAGATGAAGTGTGCCACATCATCAATTTGTAAAATATTTATAAAATAGTTTGTATCTCTAGCATTATTCTTTCTACTAATCCCATATAATGATAAATTTTATAATTGTAATTTAGCGTAAATTTATCGTAATACATAATAAGACTTATGACGCCCCCAAAATAGGTATACATCACCCATCTTGAGTCGCCAAATACATGGTACAAATACAAATAAAAAACTTAATTATACAACTGTCGTGTAAAATACGACAAAACAAAACTGAGATTTTAAACAGGGCTATTGCCTTTTAGACAATATCTATTCTCAAATAGAGTCATCGTTACATTTATTGTCACACTATTTAACAGAATAGTGAGGACTACTATCTAATACTATCATCCGGACCATCACTCCATTCCTCGACTCGTCCCAGCTACGTTCTCATTTTCTGAAGAGAACAATGAAAGAAAGGGTGAGCTCAACTAGCCCAGCAAGAAATATTATGACTAAGATAATGCAAAATAAATTATCATTAGCCTTCAACAATATTAAACTGATAAAATACAATAGACATCAAGTTTAACTGCAGTGGAACATGCAATCCATTAAAAGAGTCAAATAGAGAAATAAAGTCTACTATCTTTTATGAATTAAAAAGGTTTTCATCACTTTTATCGCTGAGACTCAGCTAAATAAATAATCCACATCATCCTCGCACTACGGCCAAGGATATTCATTAAGGTCACGACCACAAATTCCATGCACTACGGGCCAAAGATATTTGTATATTCATCAATGGTCATGATCATGCCAACAACTGTCCATCAATACACTACGGGCCAATGATGACTTTTACCACATCATTTGTAACATTACGGTCATGATTACACTGAATAATCCCTGGTCATAATCATACCAAGTCCATCAATGCTCTACATGCCACAGATGACTTTCAAAAAAATATAAACATGAGGATGATGACAATGATATAAGAATTCAATAAAACAAGTTCAAGAATTAAGTTATTCAGGAACTAATAACGTCCAAATTGTCAACATGATACTGCTTTGTATAATAAAATTCAAGAATGCTCAGAAGAATATTTCCATGAAAAATACTGGATGAAGCGCAACTATCAAGGATATTCCACTAATTTCATGGAGTATAGAAGTCGAAATTTTAATCAACTGAGTATAATACCGAATGGAATAACAAAAGATATCACCATGCATGCGGTACTTCGCATAGACAGATTATTCCAACAGAATAATAATAACGGAACCAGGTCAGGTGAAATTCACACCAACAGGATATTCCAACAGAATAATAAAGACGGAATAATAAATGAAACCAGGTCCGGCGTATAGCACAGACAGGATATTCTGACAGAATAATAAAGACGGAATAATAAAAGATGGAACCAGGTCCGGCTAATAGCACAGACATGATATTCCGACAGAATAATAAAGACGGAATAATAAAAGATGGAATCAGGTCCGGCGTATAGCACAGACAAGATATTCCGATAGAATAATAAAACAGAATAATAAAAGGATTTCACCAAGTATAGGATATACCGCGTATACAGGTTATTCCAACAAAATAATAAAGATGGAATAACATAAGTTCTCTTCTTGAATACAAAAGAAATAACACCCCTTACCGTAAAATAATACTTGATATTAGAGTAGTGAAGTAACAGAAAACTCTTCTTCTTTCTCTCTATAGAGTTCAGTGAATTCGTAAGAAAATAATGAAGGAATGAGCTTCTATTTATAGAAAAAGAGAATGCATAATAACTAACTCCTGAACGGTCCAGATCGATTTACTTTAATCTGACGGTCCATATTTAAAGCAAAATCTTTTAAATAAAATATAATAAATTCTATTTTATATAAAAAGATTTTTATTATGCAAACACTATGCATAATAAAATATAATATATTCTATTTATAGAATAACTTTAATAAAGCATTCAGTTTTATATAAAAAGATTTTACTATTAGCCTAATAAAATAAATAACTTTATAAAAGTATTCTGTTTTATATAAAAAGGTGTTTCTGTTTTATTACGTTAATAATACGAATAAAACAAAACTTAATCATCATATAAAATATCGACAATAATTGAATCAAACTGGGTGACTTCTCACATAAGCGTCAATAATCAATACCGTGTGCTACTATGCAACCACACGTATTACTGTACTTTTACTACCGAGTAGTTCAACAGTATCAACGGTAAAACTTCTGCCGTTATTTCAATAAAATATTTTTGTCGTTTTCTCAATCCGACAATTATTCTGTTGTGGGGTCCACCAATGATTGTACCGTCGTACGAATATTTCCTGTTTAAAACGAATATTCTCCGACCAATCGAATATTATATAACAACTTTCGTACTTTACAAAATTTATAATTATTACCCACAACTATAACATTATATCATAATATTCAAAAATGATAATTATAGAAAATTTATTTTTTATTCAAAAAGTTGGGGTCTTACAACCTCCCCTTCTTAAGAAATTCCGCCCTCGAAATTAGGGTACGTACCTGGTATATCGAAGAGGTAAAGATACCTTGACTTCATTTCAGATTCTAACTCCCAGGTCATTTCCTCAACATCGTGGTTTCTCCACAAAACTTTGACTTGAGGTATAACCTTGGAGTGTAGAATATGTTCCTTCTTATCCAAGATTTGAACAGGAACCTCTTCATACGTTAAATCTTCCGCTATTTCGTCCGGTTCTAACTCAATAATGTGGTTTGGATCTTTCACATATTTATGTAACATGGATATGTGAAAAACATTATGAACACGAGACATACTTGGCGGTAAAGCAAGTCTATAGGCTACAGTCCCTACTCGCTCGAGGATTAAAAATGGGCCAATGAATCGAGGATTGAACTTTTCTCTCTTTTCAAACCTCGTAACTCCTTTCCATGGAGCAACACGTAACAACACACGTTCTCTTATATCGAATTCCACGTCCTTTCGATGAAGATCAGCATAACTCTTTTGTCGATCTTATGAGGTTTTTATACGTTGTCAGATCGTTTGAATCTTTTTCATAGTCATACGTACCAACTCCGGTCCCAACAACGTTGCTTCACCCACCTCATCCCAGCATACTGGAGAACGACACTTTCTTCCATACAACGCCTCGAATGGAGCCATGCCAATACTTGCTTGATAACTGTTGTTGTATGAAAACTCCACCAATGGCAAGAACTTGTCCCAACTTCCCTTAAAGTCAAAGACACAGAGTCTTAATAAATCTTTAAGAGTTTGAATAGTCCTCTCTGATTGTCCGCCCGTCTGAAGATGATAGGCCGAACTAAATCGTAAATCCATGCCCATAGCTTTTTACAAACTAACCCAAAATCGTGAAGTGAATCTTGGGTCTCGATCAGAAACTATGGATACTGGCATACCATGCAATCTTGTCACCTCGTTTATGTACATACGAGCAAGATGTTCAAGTGTATAAGTTTCTCGTATAGGTAAGAAATGAGCAGACTTGGTCAATCTATCAACAATGACCCAAATTACATTAATGCCTTGAGAAACCTTGGGAAGACCATTAACGAAATCTATGGTAATGTGCTCCCACTTCCACTCTAGAATTTCAAGTGGTTGTAATGGACCTTTTGGTACTTGATGCTCCGCCTTGACTCGTTGACAAGTTAGACACCTTGAGATAAACAGCGCTATCTCTCTCTTCATATTGTTCCACCAAAATGTATGACGAAGATCACGATATATTTTGGTACTCCCAGGATGGATTACAAACGGTGTGTTGTGCGCCTCCATCACGATTTTATACTTTAAATCAGGGTCGTTAGGAACACAAAGTCTGGAGTTGACTCGAAGTATTCACTCTTCATCAATTCTTACTTCCGGCATAACACCTTCTTGTACTTTCTTCCTCATACACATCAGCTCCAGGTCTGTAGTTTGAGCAGCTTTAACTTTATCAATTAAAGTCGGTTCTACTTGTATGTTCGCCATCATCACATGGGTCCCTGGAGTCTTTAACTCTATATCCATCCTTTGCAAGTCACACAAAATGGGCCTTTGCGTTGACAATATTGCACTCGTACCCGCATATGATCTTCTACTCAATGCGTCAGCTACCACGTTCCCTTTTCCAGGATGGTATTGGATGGTATGAACATAATCTTTCAACAATTTAAGCCAACGTCGCTGTCGCATATTAAGCTCCTTTTGAGTGAAGAAATATTTGAGGCTTTTATGATCCGTAAAGATCTCCACTTTCTCCCCATAAAAGTAATGCCTCCAAATTTTAAGTGCGAAGACAACAGCTGACAACTCTAGATCATGAGTAGGATAATTCCTCTCATATTCTTTGAGTTGTCGTGAGGCATAGGCTATGACTTTCCCATGTTGCATGAGAACACAACCTAATCCTTTTCCCGAAGCATCACTGTAGATGACAAATCCCTCCGAGCCAGATGGTATTGTCAGAACAGGTGCTGAAATGAGTCTCCTCTTGAGTTCTTGAAAACTCTTCTCAAATTCCTCTCTCTAACCAAATTTTGTATCTTTCCGACTCAGCTGAGTTAGTGGATTAGCGATTCGAGAAAATTCTTATACGAATCTCCGATAATAACCAGCTAAACCAAGAAAGCTACGTACTTCAGTCACCGATTTAGGTTGCTCCCAGCTTTGAATGGCTTCGATCTTTGTCGGGTCAACAGATATTCCATGAATTGATACCACGTGCCCAAGGAATGCTACTTCCTTAAGCCAGAACTCGTATTTCTTCAACTTGGCATAAAGCTTATATTCACGAAGCTTTTGGAGTATCAGCCTCAAGTGTTGCTCATGATCTTCACGGCTTTTGGAATAAATAAGGATGTCATTAATAAAGACGACCACAAAGTGATCCAAATATTCCTTGAACACTCGGTTCATCATATACATGAAGGCAGCAGGAGCATTAGTCAATCCAAAAGACATGACTAGGAATTCATAATGCCCGTATCGAGTTCTGAAAGTTGTCTTTGGAATGTCATCGGTTCTAATCTTTAATTGGTGATATCCAGAACGAAGATCAATCTTTGAAAAGAATTTGGCGCCTTGCAACTGGTCAAACAGGTCATCAATACGTGGCAATGGGTACCTATTTTTGATGGTGACATGATTCAACTCCCGATAATCAATACAAAGTCGCATACTCCCATCTTTCTTTTTCACGAATAGAACAGGAGCACCCCAAGGAGAAGTACTAGGACGAATAAAGCTAATGTCTAACAATTCCTGCAGTTGGGTCTTTAACTCCTGAAGTTCAATAGGAGCCATTCGATATGGGGCTTTGGAAACGGGTTTTGTACCGGGTTCAAGGTCGATACAAAATTCAATTTCACGCTCTGGGGGTAGGCCAGGAAGTTCTTCAGGGAATACGTCAGGAAATTCATTAACAATAGGAATATCATTCAAAACTGATGTATTTTTGTTTAGATCTGTGACATGAGCTAAGAAAGCTTGACATCCATTTTTCAATAAACGAATAGCTTTATGACTTGAGATGACAGTGATTGATTTTAATGGTTTGGTTGCTTGAATTCGCATAATAGGTTGATTAGGAATATGAAAGCTAACAACCTTACGAAAATAATTAATTTTTACATGATGAGTAGTTAACCAATCAATCCCTAGAATTACGTCAAATGCAAGTATTTTCAATGAAACAAGATCGACAGGTAATGTGAGGGTACCGATTTGAACTAAACAAGACTTATAAACCGTGGATGTAATGAAGGTTTCTCCCAATGGAGTTTCAACAGATAAGTCAAAGTCCAATTTCTCTGGAGTCAAATTTAAACGTTGAGCGCAAGTAGGAGAAATAAAAGAATGGGTAGAACCGGTATCAAATAAGGTATAAACTTCGCTAGAATTTATGATAAGCTTACCCGTGATGACCTCGTTCGGGTTCCTTGCTTTCTGGGAGGTTACAACAAACGCTCTCCCTTGCACTACCGACTTTGACTTTTCTGGGACGACCTTTGGTGCCTCCATCCCAGCTGGACTTGTCTTCGGTGCACGATAAAATCGGGCCAAGTGGCATTCTCTTCCACAGTTGTAACATGCCTTGGATGGCATCGCACAGTTGGGACTGATGTGTCCCTCTCCTCCACACTTGAAGCATATGATAGGTGGTCGTTCTCCTTCCTTAACGACAGGTGCTGGTGCTGATGCTGACGTCTTTCCATCATTGTTGAATTACCTCTTCTTGAAATGTCCGTTCTTATTATTTTGGCCATGATTACCACCGAAGTGGTTACCATTTCTGGCATGTTGATTCCTTCCACGCTTATTGTCACCGCTTAGATGATTGTTATCACTGGTATTATCATTTTGTCGGTTGCTCTCTTTTGGTTGGTTTAACTCATTATCGCGCTCCAATAACTGAGCCATATTAACAACATCTGAATACAAACACAATTTATAAGAGATAAGATATTGACGTATCTCTGGTTTTAAACCTCTTAAAAACATCCGTGTCATTCTCTCCTCATTATCAACCAAATGGGACGCAAACCGGGACAGCTTGGCAAACTTGGCTTCGTACTGCGACGCGGTCATGTTATTTTGCTCCAGTTTAATGAACTCTACCTCTTTCATGTGACGAATACTTTTGGGAAAATACTTATCGTTGAACAATTCTTGGAACCTATTTTCAGTGCGTCAGGTTGGGTACGTTTTACAGATTCCCACCAGTAATCTGCCTCTGCATGCAACATGAAGGTGGCAAAGGGAACCTATTGCTCCTCGGAGCAACCCAAGACATCAAATATCTTGTTGATTTGTTTTATCCACGTCTCCGTCTTAAGTGGCTTTGGCTCTCCAAAAAACTTCGGTGGCCTCAGCTCCTTGAACTGTTTGGCAGTGACCGTCCGAGAGTTGTCAGTGTTTCCACCTGCATTTTGGACAGGAGCCACTCTCGTCTGATGTTGCATGAATTGCATGAAACCTCGAAACATTCTATCGTTCATCATTTGGTCAGTGTTATTGTTTGTATGAGGATTGTCGTCTTCCTGATGCACGTTGTCCTGGTTATTGATCTGTGGAGACTCAACGGTCTCCTGTGCTCCATTGATAATCTCAACATTCTCGGATGTCATTTTTAAATGCTGCCACAAAATAAGAGTTAAATAACATATCATATATTATCTATATACTATGACCGACCAATTAAATACCAAATAAACTTAGGTAGGTTATACTAGCGAAAGAATTTTCCGTCTCTCCCCTCCTAGTTTTTGTCTCACATCTTAGCCAGGGATCATATCCCTAAGCTTTGATACCAACTGTGACATCCCCAAAATAGGTATACATCACCCATCTTGAGTCGCCAAATACATGGTACAAATACAAATAAAAAACTTAATTATACAACTGTCGTGTAAAATACGACAAAACATAACTGAAATTTTAAACAGGGATATTGCCTTCTAGACAATATCTATTCTCAAATAGAGTCCTCGTTATATTTATTGTCAAACTATTTAACAGAATAGTGAGGACTACTATCTAATACTATCATCCGGACCATCACTCCATTCTCCGACTTGTCTCAGCTACGTTCTCATTTCCTGAAGAGAACAGTGAAAGAAAGGGTGAGCTCAACTAGCCCAGCACGAAATATTATGAATAAGATAATGCAAAATAAATTATCATTAGCCTTCAACAATATTAAACTGATAAAATACAATAGACATCAAGTTTAACTGCAGCGGAACATACAATCCATTAAAAGAGTCAAGTAGAGAAATAAAGTCTACTATCTTTTATGATTTAAAAAGGTTTTCATCACTTTTATCGCTGAGACTCAGCTAAATAAATAATCCACATCATCCTCATACTATGGCCAAGGATATTCATTAGGGTCACGACCACAAATTCCATGCACTACGGGTCAAGGATATTTGTATATTCATCAATGGTCATGATCATGCCAACAACTATCCATCAATGCACTACGGGCCAATGAGGACTTTTACCACATCATTTGTAACATTATGGTCATGATTACACCGAATAATCCCTGGTCATAATCATACCAAGTCTATCCATGCTCTACAGGCCACAGATGACTTTCAAAAAAAATATAAACATGAGGATAATGACAATGATATAAGAATTCAATAAAACAAGTTCAAGAATTAAGTTATTCAGGAACTAATAACGTCTAAATTGTCAACATGATACTACTTTGTAGAATAAAATTCAAGAATGCTCAGAAGAATATTTCCATGAAAAATACTGGATGAAGCGCAACTATCAAAGATATTCCACTAATTTCATGGAGTATAGAAGTCAAAATTTTAATCAACTGAGTATAATACCAAATGAAATAACAAAAGATATCACCATGCATGCGGTACTTCGCATAGACAGGTTATTGCAACAGAATAATAATAACGGAACCAAGTCAGGTGAAATTCACACCAACAGGATATTCCAACAGAATAATAAAAATGGAATAATAAATGGAACCAGGTCCGGCGTATAGCACAGACAGGATATTCTCACAGAATAATAAAGACGGAATAATAAAAGATGAAACCAGGTCCGGCGTATAGCACAGACAGGATATTCCGATAGAATAATAAAGACAGAATAATAAAAGGATTTCACCAAGTATAGGGTATACCGCGTATACAAGTTATTCCAACAGAATAATAAAGATGAAATAATAAAAGGATTTCACCAAGTATAAGGTATATCGTGTATACAGGTTATTCCAACAGAATAATAAAGATGGAATAACAGAAGTTCTCTTCTTGAATACAAAAGAAATAACACCCTTACCGTAAAATAATACTTGATATTAGATTAGTGAAGTAACAGAAAACTCTTCTTCTTTTTCTCTATAAAGTTCAGTGAATTCGTAAGAAAATAATGAAGGAATGAACTTCTATTTATAGAAAAATGGAATGCATAGTAACTAACTCCTTAACGGTCCAGATCGATTTACTTTAATCTGACGGTCCATATTTAAAGCAAAATCTTTTAAATAAAATATAATAAATTCTATTTTATATAAAAAGATTTTTACTATGCAAACACTATGCAGGCACTATGCAAACACTATGCATAATAAAATATAATATATTCTATTTATAGAATAACTTTAATAAAGTATTCTGTTTTATATAAAAAGATTTTACTATTAGCCTAATAAAATAAATAACTTTATAAAAGTATTCTGTTTTATATAAAAAGATGTTTCTGTTTTATTACGTTAATAATACGAATAAAACAAAACTTCATCATCATATAAAATATCGACAATAATTGAATCAAACTGGGCGACTTCTCACATAAGCGTCAATAATCAATACCGCGTGCTACTATGCAACCGCATATATTACTGTACTTTTACTACCGAGTAGTTCAACAGTATCAACGGTAAAACTTCTGCCGTTATTTCAATAAAATATTTTTGTCGTTTTTTCAATCCGATAATAATTCTGTTGTGGGGTCCACCGATGATTGTGTCGTCGTACGAATATTTCCTGTTTAAAACGAATATTCCCCGACCAATCGAATATTATATAACAACTTTCGTACTTTGCAAAATTTATAATTATTACCCACAACTATAACATTATATCATAATATTCAAAAATGATAATTATAGAAAATTCATTTTTTATTCAAAAAGTTGGGGTCTTACAAGACTCATAGTATGTTAATTTGTTTGCAAGAATTACACTTGAGATATGACTATTAATCCCGACTATCTTGTTTGTTTTCAAATTTGGACTTGGGACTATTAGTCAAGGATTATAAAATGACTTAATATAGGGGATTAGTTAATATCATGTTCAACTAGGTATTATAATCCCCACCATTGCGACTAAAAATTTCTAAACAAAATTATCCTCAACTTTTTTTTAAAATGACCATAATATCCTATTATATCCAATAAGCTTATTATTGGTAAACAATTTGTTATAGGTAAACAACTTATTATTTGTAAACAATTTATTATTGGCAAATAATTTATTATTTAAATAACTTATTGATAAACAACTTATTGTTCATCATATTTTGATATATAAACAAGTTTAAATTATAGTTTAAAATATGTTATTATTAGTAATGGTATAATAGTCTAAATAATAAATTTTTTATTCAATCATTTAATTAATTCTGAAAATAAATAAATTATCCCATGAATAATTCCATAAAATTATGTAGTTCTAGTGCCATTGAATTTTCAAAAACCAAAGTGCCACTATAGTGTCATGGGACCAACGTACTTTTCTTGCAGACAATAATGTATATCTACCAAATTAGTAGTTGCTAGAAATCCAATCCTATGTCCCAACTGGTGTCTAATTTGCTATCCCACCCTATATATTCTTCTCAACTATTATTCATCATCTTACACTTAATTTTAAAAATTGATAAAGTGGTGTCTAATCTGCTATATATCCCACTATACATTTTTTCGAGTATTATTCATCATCTCTGTCTGTCACACTTAATTTTAAAAATTAATAAAAATTATTTGAAATAAATACATGAGATGCTACAGTAGATGAAATGGAGAATCAGACATTAAATTTATTTTTATTTCCAGTCCTAATGCACCCATGCAATTAAGAGGTTAGTGCACATCATTATATTGCCAAAGAAAATAAACCCACCTCACTATATTCCAAAATTAGCTTACCCCATAAAACCCATCCAAAAGATTCATTCATTCTCATCATACCAATCCAAACTAAGAAAAAGAGAGAGAATGGAACATATAGAGAAGGGAGTATTAGACATAGAAAATGAAGAAAAACCAAGTAAATTGGTAGAAAGAAAGAAAAAGGAAAAACAAGAAGAAGAGGAGGAGGAATTATTATCAGTAGAAAGGATATTTGAGAAAAAAGAAGTTCCTTCATGGAGGAAACAACTTACTATAAGGGCTTTTGTGGTGAGTTTTTTCATGTCAATTATGTTTAGCTTCATAGTTATGAAGCTAAATCTCACCACAGGGATTATACCGTCACTTAACGTCTCGGCGGGGCTTTTGGGATTCTTTTTTGTGAAGACATGGACCAAATTGCTTGAGAATTCTGGCATGCTCAACCAGCCCTTTACTCGCCAAGAGAACACTGTCATTCAGACTTGTGTGGTTGCATCCTCGGGCATTGCCTTTAGCGGTATGTTAACATTCAATACAAGAACCAAACGACTCCGCTACCCGTCATCCGTTAGTAGAATAAGTTAGTAGAATAACGGATAGCGGATAGCGGACGACGGGTGTCGTCCCCTACTAAGAGGACGTAACCCATGGTTGATTTTTTCAGTTTTAATCTCGACCGTTGATTAATGGTTCCTATATTGAATGATAGAGATGGTGTTTGTCCATTTTTGATCTGTAGCAAATACATGTTACGAATCATTACTATATTAAAAGTTCTTAGGTTGTGAAAAAGAATTTTGATTTCATACAGTTCAAAATGAGCAATCTATTTGGGCAGTATATAGAAAACAAGTTGCATTTACAATAGAGAGTTGTATAACAGATGACATTTGTTATATAACAATTATACAATTATTGTAACCGTCTGCTATATATAATGCAATTTCTATAATATAAACTGCCCAAATGGGCTGTCCCTGTTTGGAATCCGGAACCGTCTGCTATATATATATATGTATAATGCAATTCGTCTTATACAAGCTAAAAGTTGAAGTGTCATGACTATTAGTAAAACAAACTATGATATTGAAACAATAAATAAGCTAAAAGCTTATTTTCTGAATTATTTTAAAGTTGACTTATTTGGAATCATACATTTTAGACTCTTTCACCCTCAAATTATCATTATAATACTTACAGTGTCCTTAGATGATAATAGTTGCATTTTCTTTTCATATATTTGAGCAACATAATTTTTTTTATGAATGATTTAATATCACAGTTCTTCCTGATTATATATGTCAGCAATCAAGTTATAAGCTATTATAACTTGAATAAGAAGTACATTTTCAACAGTTTTTTTCATGAGGATTTGATAATTATTTAATCATACCTTCTATGAGACAGAAGTGCCAAAATTGCTCCAAAATTTCAAAACAGAGGATGCACTGTTCTTAAGAATATGCATGCAAATTAAACCATGTTAACTAATTTTTGTTTGTTTTGATTATTAATATGTTTTTCTCTCTTCTAAAAATCTCTTATTTGTTGTTTTGGTATATATAGGTGGCTTTGGGAGTTATCTTTATGGGATGAGTGAGGACATTGCCAAACAATCAGGAGAGGCCAAAGATAGCCTAGATTATAAGAACCCTAAATTAAGTTGGATGATTGGCTTTCTCTTTGTGGTTAGCTTTCTAGGACTCTTCTCCGTTGTGCCTCTACGAAAGGTATGCTTAATCTATATGTTGAAAAGGGTAGTATTCGACTACTGACAATTTTTATATAATCAGTCTTGTATTTTGTATTTTGTGCATTACATGTCAACAATCGATGCCTCCTACAAACCTTTATTACTATGGGTTTGTTCGGTTACTAGCATTTGTAACGTTTGGATTTTCAAATGTACCCCACCATTTTTGGTGCATTGCGTTTAAGCTTCAAAAGCGACATTTTTGAGTTAAATAAACTGCATTTAAATTAAGCTATTTCTAAACAAATAAGGTTTTCAAGTGCATTTTGACTTCCAAAAGCACTAAACGCTGTGTAATCATACACTATCAAAACCTAAGTTCAAGAAAGTTGGTGACAATTTTCCTTGGAACATTCATAAAAGAGATTGATTTCAATATACTTAAAGACAGTTATCAAACCATAGTTTGGGTTATCGCCTTTTTTTTTGTGTATTCCTTATCATATCAAACTAAAAGATAAAATTTTGTGGGAAATAAAAGCTTTCTAAAATCTTGAATGGCATGCTTGGTTTCAGATTATGATCATAGACTTCAAATTAACATATCCAAGTGGTACTGCAACTGCACATCTTATCAACAGTTTCCACACTCCTCAAGGCGCCAAGTTAGCAAAGTAATGCACCATCTAACATTACTTATTTTTATTTTCAGCTGTTTAAAAGTTTAAAGTTCCAAGATTATACAACATGATGCAGGAAACAAGTGAAAGTATTAGGCAAGTTCTTTTCATTCAGCTTCTTGTGGGGCTTTTTCCAATGGTTTTTCACTGCTGGTGATGATTGTGGATTCTCAAAGTTTCCTACATTCGGAATGAAAGCATATTACCACAAGTACGCATATAACACTTTCACTAATATAACATGCATATTTAGTCTCACATTTCTTCTTTTTTATTAACTTATTCGTCACTTAAGTACAGGTTTTACTTTGATTTCTCGGCTACTTATGTTGGAGTTGGAATGATTTGTCCCTATATCATAAACGCATCTGTGTTGATTGGAGGACTTCTTTCGTGGGGTGTTATGTGGCCTCTTATAGAAACCAGACAGGGTGATTGGTACCCTGAAGGCCTCAGTTCTAATAGTCTGCGTGGTATTCAAGGTTACAAGGTACATAACTTAAATTCTAGTATGTGTTTCATTTCTTTTTGTAGTGAGTAATGAGTAATGCTAGGTAAACTAGATAGAAAAGTTGTCTAGTTTACTTGGACAAAATTGTACGGTGTTGTAATATACAACCCAGTAGAGCTTTGTGTTACGTACTGAACAATCTGTAGAACTTTGTATAGATAAAATGGACAACTTCAGTCTAAGCTCTACAGGGTTGTACAGTACAACACTGTAAAGCTTTGTCTAATTCTGTCTAATTACCTAGAATTTTCCTTTTATAACTGAATACTTAATAACGAAATTAATTGCATTAATATACACAGGTATTCATCGCCATTGCAATGATCCTTGGCGATGGCTTATACAACTTTGTCAAGGTTCTGAGCCGGACTATTGCTGGTTTGGTTTACATTCTCCGAAAGAGGAATGACTCAACTGATCTCCCAGTTGCTGATCATCCATCTCTTGTAAACCCTCCTCTATCCTATGATGATCAGCGTCGAATGCAACTTTTTCTCAAAGAACAAATCCCAACATGGTTTGCTATCGGAGGTTATATTACTATTGCAGCAATCTCAACTTCAACACTTCCTCATATCTTTCACCAGCTAAAGTGGTACTACATTATCTTAATCTACATTTTCGCTCCCGCATTAGCCTTCTGTAATGCCTTTGGATGCGGCCTAACTGACTGGTCCCTTGCATCTACTTATGGAAAGCTTGCAATCTTTACAATAGGGGCATGGGCCGGATCCTCACATGGTGGTGTACTTGCAGGTTTAGCAGCTTGTGGGGTCATGATGAATATTGTCTCTACAGCATCTGATCTTATGCAGGACTTTAAGACCGGATACTTGACATTGGCTTCACCGCGGTCCATGTTTGTGAGCCAAGCGATAGGTACAGCAATGGGTTGCGTAATTTCTCCTTGCGTGTTTTGGGTATTTTATAAAGCATTCCCTGATTTAGGACTAATTGGAAGTGAATACCCTGCACCATTTGCTCTTATTTATCGGAACATGGCCAAGTTAGGGGTTGAAGGATTCTCATCCTTACCAAAAAATTGCCTATTTCTGTGTTATGTGTTTTTTGGTTCCGCAATTCTTATAAACCTGGTAAGGGATGGTTTGGGGAATAAACGCGCGTGGTTTATTCCACTTCCAATGGCAATGGCAATACCTTTTTATTTGGGGTCTTATTTTGCCATTGATATGTGCCTTGGAAGTTTGATATTATTTGTTTGGGAGAAGATAAATAAGGCCAAGGCAGATGCTTTTGGACCTGCAGTGGCTTCAGGTTTGATTTGTGGGGATGGTATATGGACTTTGCCTAGTTCAATACTTGCTTTGGCTGGGGTGAGGCCTCCTATCTGTATGAAGTTTTTGTCTAGGAGAACAAATAGTAAAGTTGACAAGTTTTTAAAACCCTTGTCCTAGGCCTTGTTCAGAAAGGTTGTCGAGTCCAAATAATTGTACTGTCAATGTTACCTGTAATATAGCTTTGTACTCTCTTCCTAGAATTGAACTAGAAGGCATTATATACAAGCATTTGTAAGATTACACTCTCTCCATTAGCAGACAGATAACCACTAGCTTGAATTGAATATCCAAACAAAAACAAACAAGGAAAAAGTGACAACCTCATAAACTACTGGTATAAATGCCTTTAAAAAATAAAAAGAAAAGTAGATAGCTAAATTGATACAATGCGGAGGTCAGGTTTATTAGACAACAATAAAAGGAGCCAAAAATTAAAGATTACCTAAAATTTACCTTAGATAAATTGAAAACATTGAGGATGTAACTTTTTTGAAACAATAAAAATGAGTAGTTAAAGATTACCTAAAATTTACCACCTAAGATAAAAAAAAAACTAAAAAAATAGTTTATCTTACCCTTTTACCCAAAAATGAAGGAGAGAAATAAAGTGAAAAGTGTTAATATATATAGAGTTTCAAAATTAAAGATATATTTATCATAATTTTGAAAAACTATTTTATCTTATCACACATATTCTAACCATTAGTTAAAAATATACTAGTAGTGGCGTGACAATTAATCAAAAATAAAAATTATGACATTTTAGGAACTTTATATGGTTTTATAGTTTAACAATATAAATATATATCGACACATCGTTAATAAAATTCTTATGTTAGACAAAATTATTTTTACTTTTTTGTTTTAATTATATATCATGATTTGTATACTCAACATATATATGTATAACATATCCAAAAATCACAACGATCCAACGGTCAGATCAAAATTATAACTCACGCAATAGAGCTTTAAGAACACCGATTTGATCTTTTAATACCTCCAATCTGACAAAATACTGATAAGACACCTCAACAGTAATTCCTTCATTTATAATCACATAAATAAATCCATCATCTATATCCACATCAAATAAATATTTAATTATCATATAAATCAATAATTAATTATTCACAAATAATATTACAGAATTACAATTATGACAATCAGGCAGTTCCCAAGAAAGATGGGGCTTTTCAATAAGGATTTTTCCTTACTAGCGCGCAATTAGATGACCAAACCTCTCCTCCTTGACAGAACTTTCTAGACATTGTCAATAATGCTATCTAATAATATTATTCAAATAATATGAATTATTGATCTGATAATGGGAAATACTGTGTAGTGACAATTATTGAACAACAATAATATAAAATATCAACGCATCAATTATTGAATCAATAAAATAAAATATTGAACAGTAATTACTATAACAATTATTGAGTAGTGCCTTCTTACGTAAGGATAAATAATTCAAAAATACTGTGTAATACCGTGTGCTACTGTGCAATAACGCGTATTACTATATTTTAACCACCAGGTATTCTAATAGTGTTAACGGTAACCATTACGCCGTTATTTATAAAAACTCAAACTTGTCGTTTTCTTCATTCGATAATTATTCTGTTATGGGACCCACAAATGACTGCGCCGTCGTACTGATATTCTCAACAAAAAAATATTCTACGACCAAACGAATATTCCCCGACAACAATAAATATTTTATAGCCACTTGTTTATTTTGGGAAAAAAAAATTTATATATCACCCTTAACTTTACTTTTTATCAATTTAATCATTTACTGAATAATAATTATAAGAAAATTAAATAATTTTATTTCATAAAATTCGGGGTCTTACAGTAATTGCTGCATAGTATTTCACGGTATTTATTCAATTATTGTTACAATATTTTATATTATTAAATCAATAATTGAGACGAAAAAGTTATTCATATTATTATTTGCATTATTGACGATGTCTAAAAAGTTCTATTGATGAAAGGGGTATGGTCACCTAATTGTGCGCCAATAGAGAGAAATTTTTATCGGAAAGATCCTCTTTCCTGGGAATGATCTAGTTGTTAATATTGCGAGTTATAATATTAATGATGAATAAATGTTGTTAAAAAATATAGAGAGGATTTTTATGAAGTATTTGTTATCAGTTTGACGTATTATTTGGACTTCCACTTACTCATTTTTCAAAATAATCGATAGAAAATTATTCAGTATATATATATATTATAAATTTTATTTTTTATGAAAAATAAAATATATTATATTTTATTATGCATAGTATCTTCATTGTGTTTGCATAAGAAATCATGTGAAATTTTAAAATTTTGCCCGTGAAAAAGTTTCGTCCGTGATTATCAACTGTGCAGTCCGTGATTTTCTAAATTCAAATAGTATAATTCTAATCTCCTATAAATAGGATGCATAGTTTAGAATTAAAAATCGTACCAGAATCAGAGAATTCTTTCTTCTATAATATTGAGCGTATTTCTTTAGAGTTTAATGAACTTTTGAGCGTAAAAAACATTATAAGTTTTCTTCAAG
Source organism: Panax japonicus (assembly GCA_020205505.1). Lineage (NCBI taxonomy): Eukaryota > Viridiplantae > Streptophyta > Magnoliopsida > Apiales > Araliaceae > Panax > Panax japonicus. The sequence continues at coordinate 4,056,994 of CM035098.1, read as the reverse complement.
AATATCCCCGCCCTATCAGTCAGAAGTACTTTCCTTTTAAGGTAGAGGATATTATTTTTCTTCAATACTCGTAAGAAATAATATTCTCTTTTATACTATGTAGTATGTAAGTAATATTATTTCGTTTCAGATTCTGAATTCTACACTCATTTTGTTAAGTATTGATTTTATACTCCTTGAAATTAGTAGAATATCCTTAAAATTTGTGTTTCATCTAGTATTTTTTTCACAAAAATATTATTCTGAATATTCTTGATAATTTATAATCTTTTTTATGCAGAGGTACTATTCTCGAAGTACTATTCACGGGGTACTATTCACTCAGGTACTATTCACCCGAGGTACTATTAATGACAAAAAATTGTTTTTTTTTTCTGTCCAAATTATTTTTGATACAATATTATTCTTGAAATTTACTCCACAAAGTAGTATCATGTTGACAATTTGGACATTATTGAATTCTGGATAAATTAAATTATAAATCTTTAAAATTTATCATTGCTATCATTTAATTGAATTCTCATATCATTGTCATCATCCTAATGCTTATATTGTGATGAAAGTCATCTTTGGTTCGTAGTGCGTAGATGGACTGTTGATTGGTATGATTATGAACAGGGATTATTTGTTATAATCACGACATGTAATGTTACAAATGATGTGGTAAAAGTCCCTCATTGGCTCGTAGTGCATTAATGAACAGTTGTTGGCATGATCATGACCATTGGTGATAACACGAATATCTTTGGTCCGTAGTGCATGGATAATTCGTGGATGTGATACTAATGAATATCATTGGCCCGTAATGCATGGATAATTCAGTGATGTGAATTATTTATTGAGTTGAGTCTCGGCGATAAAATTGATGATAAACTTTTTAAATCATAGAAGATAGTAGATATCATGCTCTACTTGACTCTTCTAATGGATTGCTTGTTCCGCTGCAGTTAAACTTGTTGTTTATTGTATTCTATAAGTTTAACACTGTTGAAGGCTAAGGATAATTTATTCTGCATTATCTTAGTTATAATATTTCTTACTGGACTAGTTGAGCTCACCCTTTTGCTTTCATTGTTCTCTTCAGGAAATGAGAACGTAGCCGGGACTAGTCGGGGAATGGAGTAACGGTTCGAGATGGAGGTTGTAGTAGTCCTCACTATTTTATAAGATAGTGTGATAATAATTATAATAAGGACTCCATTTGAGTTTGGATATTGTCTAGAAGATAATATTTGTGTTAAAATTCTCAGCTATGTTTTTTCGTATTTTACACGACAGTTGTATAATTAAGTTTGTATTTGAATTCTGTACCATGTATTTGGCGACTCAGAATGGGTGATGTATACCTATTTTGGGGGCGTTACAAAAATAGTGAAATACACGTATTCATATGTTTTAGACTCACAGTTATCAAACACATCATTTCATTATATATTTGTGATGCATCATTTATATAATACTCTTCCCGTCTCGTAAAAAAAATCTCATTTAATTTTTTGAGTCATGTTATAGATTTTATAATATTTCTATTAAATTATAATTACGGCGTATATTAATACATGAGATTATATTAAATTATATGATTAGCCCATTATATTACATATTTGATTAAAAAGTATTCACTAATAATTATTCATGTAACTGACAATAAAAAAAGTCGTTACGTAATGTCGTAAGATATATTATTTTTCTATTTTTTTTAAATAGTTAATACGTAAAATTTAATTGAATATGAGTTTCTTTGATTTTAATTAATAAAATAGTTAATACTGTAAAATTCTTTAAAAATATTACTAAATACGAAAATCTTTTAAAGTAAATCATATTCCAACCCTTGTCAATTTTTGAGTTGTGAGTCTAATGACTTTAAATATATATATATATATCTTGATTTTTCCCGAACTATGAGACTATTAATCAGATTTTGAAATTTTTAGTCAACTGATTAGCTATTTTATAGATAAATTATAAATTATAATATTATATATTCAAAACCTTATATTGTGGTACATAAAATTAATTAGTTTGAAAGAATGAATTCCAATAACAAAAAAAAAAAAAATAGAAGACAAATTTAATAATCTTGATAGGATAGAACTATGGTGAACTTATGGTCACTATAGTAGGATCCAAAAAATATTGTTTTATTTCTTTAACTTTTTATTTTTAATTAGTTTACAAAGAGAATTGTTACCACTTTTTTTGCCTCACTTTGATGATAAAGTAAAAATAAAAAAAAACAAAAGAGAAAAGGAAATACATAAAAAAGGAAGGAAAAAGAAAATAAATAATCTCCGAAAATTTCAGGGTGGGGGTCATATGACCCCCTAGACCCCCTAGTTCCGCCCATGTATAAAAGAGCAAATGTACACGGATGTACATTTTAGGATATTATATTTTCAGCACAAATATACAACTTATTAGGGCAAAGGTGCAAAAATGCCCCTGATGTTTACACGGATGTCCTACTTTCACCATAAACTAATTTTTTTTTCCAAAAGTACCCTTAACTTTACAAAATTCAGCCCAATTATGCCCCTCCCGTTAACAGACTTGCCACTGAGACAAACGGAGCAGACACGTGGACAAAATTTGCTGACGGAGCAAAAAATAAATTATTTTTTTTCTCTTTCTTCTCTCTCTTTCCTCTTCCTTTCTTCTCCCTTTTTCTCTCTCTCTGTTCTTTCTTCTTCCTCTGTTCTAAAATAACAAAACTAAAATCACCAATTGAAATCACCAATCTCCAGCACCAGCATACTCACAGTAGCAACAAACAGTCATCGAACCACCATGAATGCCGCCAAGGATAAACAAACCAGCATAGATCCAAATAACATAAACAGTTACTCACACCCAGACCAAACACTATCAATTAGATCCAAAGGGTAGGCCAATTAACAGGATGGGAATGGAAGAGATGATAGTTCACAGCATAAACATCACAGAATTCGGCCAATTAAACCAAAAAAATCGGCAGTAGCCCAGAAAAACAAATGCCAGAAGATTCCAACCCCATCGGCAAAACAGATTTGGGTACTATCAACGAACAGAGCAGTAAAAGACCCAAGAAATGGAATCAAAAATCATCCATTCAGAAATACCCATGAACAAAATAGCAACAACAGTAGGAGACAAACATGCTAAATTGAACATAGGAAAAACAAATCCAAGAAATCCAGACCAGCAGCATCCAAAGGTGCCGAAGAAACAGGACAACAAAAATTAAAAAACAAATCCAATAATCAAATTCAAAGCAAGCAAATATGAAAAGGGATCAAACAGCCCATGAATTTGCAGCAATAAACAGAGGAATTTACGATTAAAAGGGAAATCATAGGTAACAATCAGACCGATCAAAACCCCACCACAAATCAGATCCCAGAATACCCTATCAGCACACGAACATATTTCAAGGAAGAAATCTGCAAAGTCCTCAATGTTGGCCTCCTCTACACCAGTCATCTCCCTATTAACCGCCGCTCAATGAGAAGAGTGGTAACTGACGATCCACGAAATTGATAGCTGCTGCACTGGTACGGACCGTGAGGCCGAAGACACCGGCGATCTCGCTCCCTAACGGTGGTATTCTAGATCATTCCTGAAATCCCCAATCTCTCTTAATGAAACCCTAAATTAAACATAATCGAAGAAGTCGAATATAGTCATTGATATTTAGAAATTGGGGGAAGGGATAGTTAGAAGAGATCAACCACTGCTTCGCAATTGCTCCTCCGGTGACGTCGTTTCCCTGATCCGTCGATGATTTCGGTACCGTTCGAAACCTCTTCAAACACTTTCAATTCATTGTTTTTTGGCCAAAAAATGGAAGACTCGAATACTACTCACCATCGCAAAACAGGATTGGGATTGACTCATGTTTGGGCATTTTGAGCTTGACGTCAGTCATGAAATCGATCGATTTAAGCTTCTGATCATCATGATGAGCCAGCTTATGATTATCCGCATGAAATCGATCAGGATGAGTCAATCATGAAATCGGTCGACTTAAGCTTGTGAATTTGGGTTATATTCATCAGACCACATTAATATTTTTTGTTTTAATTATTTGTCATGTCAATAAATATTCTTGCCACGTGTCAGCCACGTCATAAATAAATTAACATCCGTTTGTCTAGCTGTCATTTTTTAACGAGAGGGGCATATTTGAGCTACGTTTTATAACGTTAGATATACTTTTGAAAAAAAAATTAGTTCAGGGTGAAAGTGGAACATCCGTGTAAACATCAGGGGCATTTTTGCATCTTTGGCCCAACTTATTATACACACAGTTGTCTTTATATATTTCAATACAAGTACCTGAATTCACCATGAAAGTACAAAACTTCCCCCAAACAGTTGACCTGAGCCGGAGCGACAACTACTCATCATCATCATCACGTATCCCTTAACATCACATCATTTCCGACCTTCACATATCCGCTCTTTTGACCTTCAGGTATCCATTAACATCACATCACGTATCCGCTCTTTTGACCTTCAAATCTCACATCATTTCCGACCCTTAACACAGTTGTCTTTATTTTTGTTTTTCTTCAAATCCTTCGAAATTTAAAATAGACTCAATTTTGGATAGACCTGGCAAACGGGCCGGGCGGGCCGGGCCGGACCCGGCCAAGAGCGGGCCGGGCCGATGACGGCCCGGGCCAAAACGGCCCGGGTTTTGATGGGCCAAAATTCTTCGGCCCGAGGCCCGGGTTGGGCGGGCCGGGCCGGCCCGCGGGCTTTTTTTTTTTTTTTGCAACAATGATCATCAAAAAGGAACAATAATAATAATAAATATTAAAAATAATTAATAAATCAATAATTAATAATTATCGACTTTTTGAAACAAGATAAATGAAATTAATTGATAGTTAAATTCTATTATGAATTGTTAAAAAATGAATTCTATCATTTTATTAACTAGTTTACAAACTTGGTCATTCCTTGCATGGGCACTGTACTGTGCTTGTGTAGAACAAAAAGTAACAAGAAAAAAAATAAAAGCTTGCATTTTCAAAAGGAAAAAAAAAAGTATTGAGCTTTGCTAAGAGATTCATTGTTAAATAAATAGTATATAGAAAAGAATGCTTGTGTATATATTTCATGGCATGGGCTATGTTAAACCCCAACTCATTATTATAAATTTATAATATATAAAATAACCTATGGGCCTATAAATATTGTACTGTGTGTGCTTGTGTTTCTTTGATAAACAAAACTAATGACTAGTATTACATAGAAAGAAAAGGGAGGGAGCCAGAAAGTTGTAAAAGAAGGCTGGTTATTATTAGTAGCTTGAACAATAAAGAAAAGCCATATTTTTGGTCAACATCACAACACCATTGATGTTTTAAAAACATTGCGACTTTTGTTACTCTTATTACTTTCAAAATGTTTGAACTCTTATTTATTTAATTACAAGTCTTATGTTCAAGCCTCATAACCCACAAGTATAAATTTTCTGTAAAAAAAAAAAAAAATATTTCGCGGGCCGCGGGCCGGACCAAAAACGCCCGCATTTTCCTGGGCTGAATAATTGAAGCCCAACGCCCGGCCCGTGGCGGGCGGGCCGATCCAGCCCGCGGGCTTGGGCCTCTTTTACCAGGTCTAATTTTGGATATGGGATAAATTTGCCAACATATTTGTTGTGAAAAATGTAATCCGGGTATAGAATAAGTCAAGATCACTGGCCCAAATATTTATTGTGAAATTTAGACTTAACCACGTACTAAGAGCGGAAGACCCGCCACATACTAGATTGCTGTGGAATTTTCGGTGGACAATTTGTAAAATACTATATATATTATATTCCTTTTTGCAGCATGCCTTGTTTGAATAAATATTAAAATGAGACACTAATGTATATAATATAATTTCTTTTTTTTTTGACATGAAAAGAATACAATTAATTTCTAAAACACCATATATACTTTATTTTTGCAGCATGCCTTGTTTGCAATTTCATAGCGTTGACCATAAAATTAAAAAGTCATGAGGACAATTATTTGCTTCAGCTTCTATGTGATGATAGTGTTGTTGTTAGAATATCATCATACCACCATTTTTACAAGTTGCTCAGCCCTTAACATCACCACCGATCAATCCGCTCTTTTGACATTCAAATCTCACATCATTTCCGACCCTAACCGCATCTTGACAACCAACTGGTCCATCACTACTCAAGCCTCTTGCTGCAGTTGGGTTGGAGTCACTTGTAGCACTCGCCATGGACGAGTCATGGCCTTGAATCTTTCTAACATGGGCCTAATTGGCACCATTCCTCCACAAATTGGAAACCTCTCGTTTCTTGTTTCGTTTGATCTCACCAACAACAGCTTCAATGGTAGCCTGCCCAAAGACTTGTCTAACTTGCGTCGATTAAAAGAAATCCGCTTTCGAAACAACAGCTTCGGAGGGGAGCTCCCCTCATGGTTGAGTAAATTATCAAATCTTAAATACTTGTCGCTTTCGTTTAACAGTTTCACCGGTACCATTCCACCTTCTTTATCCAATTTATCAAAGCTTGAGTGGTTGAGTTTAGGGAGAAATCCTCTACAAGGAAATATTCCAGGGGATTTTGGTAGTTTTAAAAACTTGCAAGTGTTGGACTTTCAGTCTAATCAGCTTTCAGGCTCTATTCCTCTCACTGTCTTCAACATTTCGACGCTGCGCATTCTCTCTCTTTCAACTAATAGCCTATCTGGTAATCTTCCAAGGGATATTTGCCACAAGATTCCAAATATTCAAGGGCTTTATCTGTCTGAGAACCAACTCTCTGGTCCAATTCCATCAAGTCTGCATGAATGCTCAAAGTTTCTAGTTTTGTCATTATCTCACAACAAATTCAATGGAATTATACCAAGAGAGATTGGAAACTTAACTCTGCTACAGGAGTTGTATCTTGGTTACAACCACTTGAAAGGTATTTTTGAATCTTGGTTTGCCCTTGTTTTTTTTTTTAGATTCAGATTCTATGAAGTTGAGATTTAAAGTTTAACGCTAGTCGTATTGAGTGGCTGGTTTTTTTCATCACACAGTGAGCCCCTCATTTGAACAACATACTAACTCTTTTCACATTAAACCTTAAATACACTTTAAACTTATAAATATTAAAATTTAAATTGTCAAAAAATAAAAATTTAAAGTATATTTAAGCCCACTTTCTCCCACTAATCCAATCCTAGTAAAGGCCCCGTTGCTGACAAAAGCCAAGATTTTCTTTGCTTCAAAATATCCCAAATGTTAGTTAGACACTCTTCCTAAAGACTTTATTAATAAAAAAAAATAATAAATAAATAAATAAAAAGTAACAGTTAGTCATTGTTTTGAATCAGCATCAGCAGTCAAGTCAGCATCAAGTTCTGGAAAAATTAGACCTTTCTTTCCTTCCATAAACGGATATGATGATGGGCATTTTTGTAACTTTAATATTTTCTTCTTCATAAATAAACCAGCTGCTAGTATCTAACCAGCTGGCATTTTTGGTTTATTTTGGATTTTTTTTTTAAATTTAAAAATGTTGTTGTTTGTGTTTCATCATGGTTTATTCCAATTCGCTTTGAATACAATTAATAAGTTAAGAACAGATTGTTTGTTGATCATTTCATTTTGTATGTTTTTTAACAGGCACTATACCACAAGAGATTGGTAGCCTAAGGAATCTGAAGAAGTTAGACTTAAGTTTTCTTAACCTACATGGCACCATTCCAGAATCAATCTTCAACATCTCAAGATTAGAACTCATTGTAATAGTTAGCAGTCAAGTTTCAGGTAAACTTCCATCCAATTTTGGCCACAAGCTACCCAATCTAAAAATAATTGGATTCGGAAATAATAATCTGACAGGGATTTTGCCAGAGTCTATCTCAAATGCTACTCAACTCATGACTTTAGACCTTGGTAGAAACAAATTAACAGGTACAATTCCCAAGTCACTTGGAAATTTGAAACATCTTGAATTCCTAAACTTGGAACTGAACATTTTCATAACGGAAAGTTCATCTTCAGAACTAAGCATCCTCACTAGCTTGACCAATTGCAGAAACTTAAGAGATTTATCCTTAAGTAGTAATTCTCTACATGGATACCTTCCCGCTTCCATTGGAAATTTCTCCACTTCTCTTAAACAACTCTATGCAAGTTCTTGTGGAATCAAGGGAACCTTGCCTAATGAAATTGGCAATTTAAGCAGTCTTATATTATTAGAACTGTCTGAGAATGAATTGACTGGAAAAAATCTTGCAGCAATAAAAGGGTTATCGAAACTTCAAGTGTTAGGCTTTGGTGAGAACAAGATGGGAGAATCCATTCCGGATTATCTTTGTAAATTACAAAACTTGGGTACCTTAAGCTTAGAAGCAAACCAGATTTCCGGTCCATTACCAGCATGCTTAGGAAATATTACTTCTCTAAGATATCTTTATCTTTATTCAAACAGATTGACCTCTAGCTTACCAAGAAACTTTGGGAACCTCAAAAATGTTTTGAAGTTCGATATATCCAGAAATTATTTAAGCGGACACATACCCCTTGAACTTGGAAATCTTAAGGCTGCTTTGCTAATAGATCTATCACATAATCAATTGTCGGGTGACATCCCTAGCACCCTTGGGGAGCTCCAAAACTTGGCTAATCTTTCTTTAGCAAACAATAGGTTACAAGGACCTATTCCCGATACATTCAAATCTTTAGTGAGCTTAGAGTACTTGGATTTGTCACATAACAACCTTTCTGGTGTGATTCCCAAGTCCTTAAAGGCACTCTCATATCTTAGATATTTCAATGTATCTTCTAATAGTTTAAGAGGAGAAATTCCAAGTGAAGGTCCTTTCAAAAACTTCAACAGTCAATCTTTCTTATGGAATGAAGCGTTGTGTGGTGCTCCCCGGTTTCAAGTCCCAATATGTCATACTAGTTTTGTTCATGGATCATCAAAGAAAAAGAAAGTGCTTCTAGCTGTATGTATTTCGTTGGTGCTTGTATCGATAATTCTTACATTGGCCTTTGCATTTGTGTTGATAAGACGTGGACGTGGAATTAGACTGCCCACGCGAACTGAATTGTCAGAAATAATTGGCCCTATGAGAATTTCATACTATGAACTTCAACGAGCAACTGATGGCTTCAGTGAAAGCAATTTGGTTGGCATGGGTAGTTTTGGTTCAGTTTTCAAAGGGATACTTGCAAATGGGACATTAGTGGCCATAAAGGTATTCAATCTGCAACTAGAAGGAGGATTAAAGAGTTTTGATGTAGAATGTGAAGTATTACGCAACCTTCGTCACCGAAATATCAACAAAGTCATCGGTAGCTGCTCTAACCTTGATTTCAAAGCATTGGTTCTTGAATACATGCCTAATGGGAGTCTTGAGAAGTGGTTGTACTCCCACAACCATTTCTTAGATATTTTGCAAAGAATAGACTTAATGATAGATGTGGCATGTGCTTTGGACTATCTCCATCATGGTTATTCAACGCCTGTGGTTCATTGTGATCTTAAGCCCAACAACGTCCTTCTAGATGAAGATATGGTTGCACGTGTGAGTGATTTTGGCATAGCAAAGTTATTGGGAGAGGGGGAGAGCATTGCACAAACCATAACTCTAGCCACAATTGGATATATTGCACCAGGTGACCCTCAACCTTTTCTGTTTTTTTTTCTTAAATAGTAAAATTTTGCTCATTTGTATTCTCAAGCTATGTTTTCCCGTTGACCTTGTTGATTTGTGATGTTGCATTTAGAGTACGGATCGGAAGGATTAGTATCCACAAAATGCGATGTTTACAGTTATGGCATTATGTTGATGGAAGTATTTACAAGAACTAAGCCCAGTGATGAGCAATTTCTTGGAGATATGAGTCTAAAGCGTTGGGTAAACGACTCACTTCCTAACTTAGTAATGCAAGTTATTGACACAAACTTGCTAAAACCAAAGGATGGACACATAACGGTGAAGCTACAATGTGTCTCATCTATTATTGAATTGGCTTTGAGTTGTGTTGCTGATTCACCTGAAGAGAGGTCCAACATGAAAGATGTTATGGTAACACTCAAGAAGATCAAACTTGACTTTCTTGCAAATAACGAAAGGAATTGAAACATCAAAGTAGTCATTTTCTTAATATACAGTAGTACATTGTTTCAAGACTTTATAATACTTAATTCGAATTGATTTGCCAAGCAGTGCTTAGTTATTCTCAGTTAGTAAGGTAATGTTTGAGGATTAAATATTAAATTTTAGATAAGTATTTTGTTTAGTAGCTCTGAAATACTTTCAGGATTATTCATGGATTAAGATGATCATTGTATTATTATACATCCATATGGCAGTCCTTTTTATGATTGGGTTATGAATGGTGTTGTATTCCTCATGGTTAAAGGTAGGTTTTAGCCGTAGTACTAAGAAAACTAATGATTATGATTGTGTTCTGTAGGTCTTAATTATTTATGATTATATTATGAAAGCTCATTAATTGTAAAGAAACCTAGGAAGTGTCTAAGAGAGGACTTACGTACACTTGCTGAAAATTAATTCAATTAAGATATTATATTACAAAAATGTACAATGAATTCAATTAATTCAGCATATTGGTTCTGAAAATTACTCGGTCCAAAGAAGCATTAATCTGCAACAGCCCCTTTTGTAGCTAACAAGCCATGTACTTGGGTATCAATATTTGTCTTTTTGTCCTTGCTTTTGTGGATATATAATCAACAGCATGCTCCAATATGTATAAGAGCAAATTGATATGCAACCGACTTATATTTTTTAGGGGAACTAAAAAAAATATAACAATTCACATTTCAAATTCATGTAGTTGAATATTTAACTCTACACTATATACAAATTCAGCACCACAAAATCTATATATATTTTCCATATTGAAACCCTTTATATATATTCTTCAAAATTTAATTTGTGGCCAGTGTATGAATAGATTAATTAACAATATATATTACCCATGTTTTAAAATTTACAATTATAATGTTTAGATAAATTTTTAGAAATAAAGATAATCATATCTACATATTAAAGTAGGATTGATTCTATTTCCATTTAGGTGGTCCATTGATTCTATTTCCATTCAGGTGGTCAAACTGATTTACAGGAGCAACTAAAATGCCCATAACAACACAACTCAGTCATAATGAAGCCAAAGCACAAAAAACAGCACCACAGCTTGGAGCAAAGAAAGTATATTCTATGAATAAAGAGGGCAAATTTCGATGTTACTAACACTATAACACAGCAGAATTTTTTTCACCAAACAACTTGGTATTTCATCCAAACCTGCTCCTCAAGTTCACAATATAGAGTTCCTAGTACACTTGTCCTCCAAAAATCTCTAAATTTATACATCAGAGTACACTAAGAAACTACATAGTTTAACCTAAAATATTTCTTTTTTATTTGTCGGTTGGGAGGGGGGGAGACGGGGAGTTAAAACACTGCTACCAAAACATACTTTATACAATAATACAAACTAACAGACAATCATAATGGTTACCTGTACAAAGCGGACTAACCTGAAAATAAGCCACTATATTTAATGACGACCCAAATAAACCAAGGCACCTATTGTTTCCACTCATCTCTTTAATTAGCATTTTTGTAGAATTCAAGTTTTCTTTCATTTATGATCACCACAAGTTCCTCCTGGAATAGGAGAGAAATCTGATCCGGCAACTTAAAAAACCCCAAGTTTGATTTGCAACTGATCCATCAAGTAGTTTCAGTGCTTCCGGGGACTGCATTGCCATCCCTTAATCCTTGAAGGCACACATGTAGTGTCCTTTGTACACTATCTGCAATTATTCTCAACCTTCCCTGATTAAGATCCCCAACTGAACATCCATTCATTTCCATAGTTCGAACCACCCTCTGTTTACATTTCTCCCAGTCATCGAGTCGCAACCAGCAAGCCCGGCCACCATGGCTTCCCTCCATCCCTAGAAATGACACAGTTGGTTTTTCACCAAATGAATATCTCAGTCTCACAGAAACGCAGTAGGGCAACCAAGCAGCTCCACCGGCAGCATTAATATGAGGTATGTGAGTAGGATCAAGTACAACGGTCAACCCAAAATCAACAGAATTATGCGGCCGATCATAATGGATATTGCTTTTTGATGCAGAAGAATACTCAGAGTTTCCATTGGTATTTAATCCCGAATGATTCTCAAGACATAATTCAATGCGGGACTTTTGTGCAGGGGCTATATCTCCACCTTGTGCTTGAGCTAATCCTTTCTTCCATGCTATAAGCTTCAAAAACTCTCTCAAAACTGAAATTGGTAAAGTAAGAAGAGTAATAAAAGACGCAACACGAGAAGCATCATAGGGCTCTGATGCAACTCGACGGCTAAAGTAGTCGCATATTTCGTTTATTTCAGATTGCGTTAATTCCTCTTGAGCAATAGCTGAGTTTTGCTGATGTTGCTGTGAATGATGAAACCTCTTCACACTGAGGACTTGGAGAAGAAGCTGAACTCTGTGCACACTGACAGCAAACACATACCCCCTGCAGAAAGTTATTTTATCAGACCCAGGAACATGAGCTATTTACCCATGGTATGAACTGAATGGTGTTGACTAGAATTTAGCATCTCAAATTGCACTAAAAGTTTACCAGAAACACAACAAATGAAGGTTCAAAGAAAATGAGCTGTTATTTCTTCAACTCAACACACCTTTATCCCATTTCCATATCACAGTGAAAAAGTAGAAAGATAGAAAGAATATTAAAAAAAACAACCAAAGCTATCAAGAAAATAAAATAAGCAAAGGAAGCAAAAGAGGTATACCCAAAAAATATATATATAGTAACACCGTACTCGGCCTTCAAAATAAGAATCACATTCATCCCTATCACAGGGCAAGTCCCATGTTTTATTCTGCTCCATCAAGTCTCTTTGTACTACCTTCCCCCAAGTAATTTTTGGTCAACCTATCCCCTTCTGTATATATACCCCCCCCCCCCCAAAACGATATTCAAGAACAGTTCTTAACTTGCACAAATACATATGCTTGCGACGAGGAGGATAAGTCAAAAAAAATGTGAATTCTTCTTACCATTCCTAATATTATTGACTTTTTTATAGTTGAAATATAGTGAATAGGATTTTGATTTGGTTTATTAATTGTTTCTTAGTTTGTTTCATCATTGTAAATGCATTTGTGCATGGATGCTAGCAATTCTAATGATATATAGAAAGAAATCTATGTATATATTTACATATATATATATATATATATATATATATGATTTCCATAAATTTGTGAATATGAGACATGTGACAAAATATTTGGATTTGAAGTGTACCAACTCAAATCTTGCCCCAAATTCCACCTCAAATCCACAAACCAAAAGGTGCCTAATTGTTAGCCAAAACAAATTATTTAGATTTAAGGCTTCATTACCAAATCTCACCTATCTATGAACTGAATAGCCGCTTTAAGATTATAAGTTTAACTAATGGATATATTTATATCAAAAACCGTGGGTACTACATTGAACACGCACGAGCCACCCTTATGTTAAACACGTACACAAAAAATATATGCACCACAAAATTCCAAAGACTGGGATAATAGACATAATGTTAGTACATTTAGGAAAAGGGAGGGAAGGGAAAAACAAACATGACAGCCAACATATTTCGATTTTCTCATTAATAAAACAGATATATTAAGAAAATAAATAGTTGAAAAAGTTCTATGAAATATAAACATCCAATCAACGAAACTAGCCCATGCAAACACTCATGAGAAACATTAAGGAAGAAACGTGCACAGGGAACAATAAGCAATTAACTGAAAGAAAAGGAAACATTAATAGAGAAAGGTTGCTGGCAAGTGATGACTAACGTGATCGTCTTACCCAACAAAAAAGCGCAAGGCTGGCTGCTCCTGGTCAAGATTTAACAGTGCTCCTTCATTGTCCTTCAGAATTGAACCCAAGATCTCTTTCAAAAGATCTGGTAACTGTGCAAATAGCCACAGTACTCCTAGGTATTTCAGAATACCTCTAAGAACCTTCTTAAGTGCAACAAGAGGAACCCATCCACCACCATAACCTCCATCGTCCCCAAGTCCAATGATAGCTGTATTTAGTTCTCCTCTAACATGAGCAGGGACACCTGCCCCGGGTGATCTACGCAAAGGCAGCCCTGAGCTAACCACAGACAAATTTGAGGATGATTGAAGAGAAATTCCTACGCGATTGAGACCATTTACTTGGTTTCCAGGACGTGATATCCCTACAGAACCTGCAATGTTAACTCTGTTTCCATTGGTGGCAGACGGTTGTGAACCTGTACTTGGAATTGCATTGTTCGAACTACCCAGACCAACTGTTTGTTGAACACCTGTAAAGTTAGGGTCTAAGCCATTCAATTCCTGAGCAACATGCTCCATAATGAAAGGGCGAAACTGGGGACATGGTAATGACCCTCCAACTGAAGGCCCCCCTTTGGGTGGTGTTGCTGGTTGTAACCAAACCTGATCTCCAGCAAAACACCGCATGTCAACAGCAAAATGTTTGCGATATATAATACGAATCCAGTACGGACCACGAAGTACAACAGAGACATCGATGGGTAACAATGAACTAGGAACAATTCCAGGGCCACCTCGCCCAGCGGCTGCGGCGGAAGCAGCCAACATTGCAGCACCATGATGGTTCTGAGTACCAAGAGTAGCTGTAGTACCAAGAGTAGCAGTAGTGGTGGAAGCACCAGGGTTCCCAACAAGACAAGATGGGCTTTGACTAGTACTTGTACTTGAATTGGTTGGCAAGTGACCTTGAGATAGAATGTATCCACTTTGTTTTGAGGCAGAAGAGATAGATGCTGTAACGCCAGGAACTGGAGCAGCTCTCGCAGGCCGTGTTGCAGCCGCAAGAGCATGCAAGGGTCCTGCAGTGAGGCGAATGCAATCCAAAAGGGATGCAACTTCAGCTCCATTAATAAAATCTTCCAGAAACTGCAAAAAAGAAAAAAAACATATAAAAATTACATCAAAATAATCGGATAGAAGACAATTTTGAAGAATCAAAGTGGAACAATAAAACAATTAAATAAAGAAAAAAATTATAGAACATAATACTACACAAGAATCTGATAATGGCCGCTAATATTTATAGAAAATCTAGCATCAATATTGAACAAAAAACCTACAACTATTTCCTAAAGAGTTAACCCCCAATGCTCCGACCAAAAATTAATATTAAAGCATGAATTGTACTAATATAAATTTTGAAAAATTATCATATCCAAAATTGATATGAACCCATTTAATTTTGTCAATACAATTACGAATATTAATAACTATCAAAAAGTACGAATAAATATGAGATTTATTGTTTTCAAAACTTAAATAAATTATGCCGATTTTAAAATTGAAAACGACTCAAAATGACTTTTAAAAAGTCAATATTGATCTTAAATTCTGGAAATGAGGGAGTATTTACACAATTGTGCGTTGTCAGGGCAAAATCAGTTTCTTTGCATCTAGTTAGTCCCTTCTCTAATTCTCTCATGAGAGTTTCACAGTAATGGAGTTTCCGAAATAGATAGGGATTAGAAGGTTGTACTTTTTTATTATACATATACATATTTGTTCTCTTTGCATTTTTCACTTTCCACTTGAAGGGCTTCAGTCTTCTATTTGACCTTTCTCTTTGATCTAAGGAATTAGAGTAAATGACATTGAGTACCCGCTACCCCCGTAGATAGTCCTAAATACAACCGGTACTTCCCCAATTTTAAAAAAGAAACACAGGTACCCTCTAGTAAACTAAGTCTAATGGACCACGATTATATGTTCTTTGTATCCTAACTCTTTTAATTTGTAATATTTAGATTTTGAGTTAGGATTTTGTTAGCCTTATTTTAAGATAGTTTTTAGGATCTAATAAGGAATTTTAAATTAGTGTCAATTAATAAAATTTTAAGCGGTATCTTAGGTTGTTAGGCATTATAAATATGTACTTAATATTTCCATCTGACTTTCCTACTGTTTTGTAATAAACCCTTCTTATAAAGCAGCCGGCATTATTACAGTATAATTGTAAGACATCTTTTGATTAATAAAAATTATCTTCAAGTATTTTTTTTCTCTCCGGTGGATTTCAATTTTTTTTTCCTTGTGAATGTAAGGGCCCCTAGTGAAATTTAGAGTTTTTTTACCTAGTGAATTTTGGGTTCATCAACTATGCGATATTAGTTTTATTCATCACTTTCGTCCTACGTCATTTAATATTAGAGCTCTTTAGCATCATGGTATAGTAGGCAACATAAGCGGAGCAAGTCACCATAATAAATGTGATCAAGAGGTCAAGATCATTTGGATGTGATTCGCTCTCAAGAGAAAATGTCATTTTGAGATTTTGAGAACTTTCCGCAATTAAGAGTTGGTTATGAATATGAATTGAAGTTTGACGGCAACAAGAGATTGAGATTTTGAGTACTTGTTGATCATTAGGTGGATAACTATTTTAATTATGCACCAAACCCAAAAGATAATAAACTAGGCCTTGCATACAGTATGCAAGCCGGAGTTAGTAAAGAATCAATGGGAAGGAGTGCAACAATCAAGAATTCATATTGGCAGTGCCCCTTATTAGTTCATGGCCCCTCATGTTAACAAAATAGTTAAAAAATTATACAAAGTTCGAATACTCTATGAGATGAGTGTATTCCAAATTTGGATGATCGCCCCTGAGTGATAAAAGAAAGAAAATGAGTTCCTTTTTTTTATTACCTTCCTCACATATGTATAAAACTGAATCCATTCAATTACTAATCCTTAACTGAGTCACTACAAATGCCCCCGATAAGTACAACGACAGAAATTACTTGTTTTTCGAGACCCCATTAGACAGGCTATTAGCTCAGTGGTAAAGCGCGCCCCCTGATAATTGTGTTGTTGTGCCTGGGATCAAATATTATTTGTGTAGCATCAAAACAAGACAAGTCAACTCAATATTCACATGTATTGATTTCACAAGGAAGTCAATTCAAAGGGATTAAATGAATAATAATACACATGAATATATTGATTTTATCGGAGTTAAAATTATTTAATTCCTAGGATGGATTTCATCAACTGATTAAAGTTTAAAGGGAATGGAAGATCAATTGCAAAAATATGTCAAGAAAATAAAGCAGCTAGTGTATTCTAGATATCTTTTTATTTGGAATGGATGGTTTCAAAATTGTGAAGCAAACTCGAGATCGAGTTT
Organism: Panax japonicus; assembly: GCA_020205505.1. NCBI lineage: Eukaryota > Viridiplantae > Streptophyta > Magnoliopsida > Apiales > Araliaceae > Panax > Panax japonicus. The sequence continues at coordinate 4,039,747 of CM035098.1, read as the reverse complement.
TATGCAAATAGGATAGAATAACGGATGAAGAATGAAGATATTATGTTTTTTAGGATTTTGTTAGGCGTTATCTTAGGGTTTAAATTATGTACTTTATTTTAATATCTTCTTTTTATTATTTTCTTAGCCTCAATTTTAGGCTCTAATAAGGGATTTTAAATTCATATAAATTAAGAAGATTTAAACATACTTTATTTTTAATATCTTCTGAATTATTACATTGCAAGACATCTTTTGACTAATAAAAAACTATCTATGAATTTTTTTTACCCAATTTTGACAGATTCCAAAATTCTTTTTCCTAGTGGATTCAAGGGCCCCTACTAAAATAATGGGTTATTTACCTAGTTGGAATATAGGTTCGCCAACTAGAACAATATCGAGTTTTGTTCATCATCTCTTATCATCGCTTACATTCTACGTCAAAATCTAAAAGCATACGCCTTTGATCCCCACATATGCCTCAAATTTTTGTGTTCCATCGCTCTCACACATTTCTTCATTACTATGCCAAATTGGGGGGGGGGGCATTAAATAGGGGTTTTAAAATCAGGGATAATCACCTCACATCCATTTCTCTATGTATTGATCTCTTCATTTAAATCTCACTATTTCCATGCATCTTTGTTTTGGCAAATTAGGAGTTAGGATTTGGGGGTTCTCTAATTGGGGATCGGAAATTGGGTTTAAGGTTCATTTTGGACTTATGCAATGGGGGTCTTAAGGGGCACCCCATGCAGAGATGGGAGCACATATTTAAGTGCTCCTTTGGTCTTATTTGTCACGAGTCTAGTGAGGCTGGACTTTTAATCCCTAATTTATTTAATCATCTTTTCCCTAATAATAAAGTTTCTTCTTTCGTCAAAAAAAAGGTTGGGGCTTTGCAAAATTTGAGATTTATCTAAAAAAAATAAGACTGTTAATGTCATAGGTATATGTCAAAAGCTACGAAGCAGGGTTTCTTCATTAACCCGACGAACTGGCATATTCCTACACTGGATACTCCAATTCTCGGGGACACTTGGGCATTCTCTCCTCCTATAAAACTTACGTGCTTTGAATTATCTATGATTATTTTTTAGTATTGTTTTGACTTCATATTTGTAGAAACATGAAACTAATATTGTTTGTTGGATAATTGTTGTTTTTCTCGTGTCTATTTGGTTGAATGCTTTATCCTATATATATATATATATAATAAAATATGAGGTGAATCCCCCCATGCCCCCATCTTTTAAGATTTAGCGAATCATCGTAAATAAATGAGACGAACTCATACTTCTTTGTAAGACAAACAACTTCGTCTTCATCAACAAATTTCATCAACGCATATCACCTACAGGTGTACCAGGTGTAAATTTGAGAATTAGAGGGGTACCAGTTGAATTAATATGTCCATCTCTCGTTGTCACCTATGTTGAAGAAAGATTTGCAAAATTTACTCGTGAATTAATCATCAGTTATCAAAATCACACCCAAATAAGTTTTTGAAACAAGATACACACCCTCGATAGCAACTTCATTTCCAAAGTTCTACCAAGGGTATTAAATATAATTTTCCCTTTATAGCATCTAACAAGAATTTCAAAAGCCATCAATTACAATGCATCTGCTCAGTTTCAAGGAACCTCAACAAGATCAGGATTTTAGGAGCCCTATTTATCAAGAAAAGAAACAACCTTCGCAAGAAAATCCCCACCTTCAAACTCCAAATGAAACAAGTCTGGACTTCTCAAGAAGGGTTTCTTCTAAATTAGGTAAGGCAAGAGCATAGAAGGCTGGGAGCTTCTTTGGAGTCATGCTATTATTACTATTTTATGCAAGGTTAAATTGAGAGGGATGATATGGGAGAGGCAAAAGCCAAAAATCTTATTTACAATCTAGCTATTATTACCATTTTATGCGTTAAAATTAAAAGAGTACTAGAAATTTGAGGGGAGAATGTCTTAAATGAAATTGAGAGTATTCCTTGTGTCTCGTTGCTTAAAGTCTATAGTTTAAGTGGAGTATCCTTATCATACATTTGGCAGGATCACAGGGCTCTTCTTCAATATTTTTCTTGTTTTCTCTCAATTTCCTTTGCTACTCTTTATGACGGACATACTGTCATAATTTTTAGTCTATTTTATTTGAATTTACAAAACTTCCTTTCTTATCCAAAAGAGAGAGAATAGAAAATTAAATACTGTTTAATGTTAAAATATGATGTTACAAATCTGATTTGTTATTTAAAGATCTCATATTATACCTCCTGTGATTTTTACATTTCAAGATTACAAATATCAAAGAAATTATGTCTTCTTTTTAAATAAAAGAAAGATTTTGTTGGAGTTGAAAGAGAGACGAAGCAAAAGTTGGCGAGACATCCTCCAATAAGCAAACAAAAAAAAAGATCAAGTTGGGGAACAATTTTCAATGTAGGAGCAGCCATCCTGTCCATGAAGATGTAACAAAGGAAATCCATGGAAAATGCTCATGTCAGAGGCCTAAGCAAGAAAGGAAACTTTGTTTCAACAAGTGAGAAGTCATAAAGTTGAAAAGCAATATTTGGAACATTAGTACATAGTCACATTCTTTCCAATTCCAACCTTTCTAATATGTAGGATGTAAATGGCAATTCCGCCCCCCCCCCTCCCCCTCCCCCTCCCCCTCCCCCTCCCCCTCCCCCGGACCCGTTGGACATGCCTAACCCCGACCCTAACAGGGCGGGTTTTTTTATTGTTGACCAAGGTTTGAAGGGGGGGAAGCAAAACAATGGTGACGGGATAGGGCTGGGTTATGCTCCCCTGCCCTGCCCTTGTCCCGGTATATATATTATTTTTACGATATACAATATATATACTTGTACTTATATTTCAAAGATTATACATATTTATTTACAAATGCTTTATATATATATATATATATATATATATATATATATATATATATGTTTGTGTGTGCGCGCACATAATATTTCATTATTATAATAATATATTATATAATAATTATAAGTATAGACTTAAATAAAGGAGCAGAGGCCCATGCGGTGGCGAAAGGGTTTATAATTCCCCGCTGGGTACGGGATGGATAATGAACTAAATTTTCTAAAACCGGATAGGGTCAGAGGGTTTGGGGAGTCGGGTTGGGGTGGAGTATGCAAAACCCGGCTCAGCCCCACCCCATTTCCATCCCTAATGACACGTTATAACCACCAACCGTAATTGATTCGACCATCTTTCAGCCATAACAAAAATTCCAACCAGGTCATCGATTACTTGACAGGTCTCAAAATTTGTGACATTTATATACCCTTTTTAAATACTACAGTTTTAAGCATAGGGAGAATTTTCAGATACAGTAGGAAATACACACTGAAAAAATATCTACAAACCATTAAACAAAGAAAATTGATACTAAAATAATTAGGGTCCACATCACAATGAGAAGTGAAACTGCCACAAAACTTCACCCTTATTTTTTCCTCTTTGTTAGTTAAAAAAGCCTTCTGGTTACCAATTAATTAGCCTGAAAGGATATTATTGGCTCATGAAAGAAGGCGTGAAACGTAAAATAATCTAGACACTAAAGAAACAAAGATATGAACCTTAGTATGAGGCCAAAGCTGGTCAGGAGAAACATGCATTGTACATCCTTCTTTACCTGATTCCCATTCCACAACAAACCGTGCAAGGACTCCCGAACCAAAACTGAACCACAAACTCATCAGTCCAACTGCTTCAATTCTAAATGCCTTCTTCATCTGTTCTGAAAACTTATCAGCCACCTCAACACCACCTTTTACTCCAACTGGTACTTTACTATCACAGTGTGTAGTGCCATCTTCCAACTTTTCTTCTGAACTTACACCAAGCAGTTTCCGCATTCCTAGGGTAAACATCCTAGCATTAGAGAGCCTTTGAATATCTGCCACTAACTTCTTAATGCTATCAGCCTCAACAGAGTTGTAAGTCAGAACAACGCCTTCTGGATCATAACGAATATGGGAATCTATGTCAGATGTATTTGCAATACGAACACCACAACCCCATGGGGTACTATTGCTTCCCTTATGAAGATCCCACAAGTCCCTAAAGTGTTGATCATTGATTTTGACATCCCAATACATGCTTCCAGGTCGGCCAAGCCGCAAGCACATGTGTTTCCATGAATCACCTGTGGATGATGGGAGTCGGAACCACAAGTTAGAGGATACATTTCTTAGACCCACTTCTTCAACATATGGAATTTCAAGTGCCTCCATCTGACTAGTTAACCTGGCATGCTTGATACAAAGCGAGCAATGGCTAACCACATGGAGAAGAGCTGAAACATATATATTGGAGGGTGCATTCCCTTTATTTGCCTCAGCTATAAGATTTGCATAACTGTATCCTTCAGTTTTACCAATCACTTCCGATGATATGACTGTCTGGGATAAAGGTTGTTGAATAAGAGCCGACTCTGTGATCTTTATTCTTGTACAAGATCTTTCATTTACCTCTAGGCATTGGAGAGACGGAATTAAGTTCAGCATATCTGAAACTCTACGCTTTCTTGATCCCTTATCATGTACACGAGCAATATCAAGACCTGGGCTACGCAAAGTTGCAGTATCTGGTTCATCCGCTGGAAAATGGGGAATTTATAAAATGTAGTTCAACTACAACGAAACTTGTTGACTAAAATTATATAAAATTCAGTAAAAACAGATCACAGAATAGGAATCTTACATACGGGAGTCGTAACCCATGAGTTAGATCTAGAAACGCTTAAAGATCCAGCTACATTCGCTTTTGCACCTGATGCAGAAAATTGAAGAACAGTTGGTCGAGGTAGCCGAGCTGACCGTTTTCCAGACATGAGCTGATCTTCATCCATTTTGGTATAAATACCCACATCAGCAGAATGTGGGGATCTGAGAGAAGACAAATCTTGATCAGACTTGGAAACTGATAGTTTCTTCACAGTTGTGCTCCTTCCTGGGCCAGAAGATAGTAAACTTGCAGAACCAGACTGCGTCAATCCCATCAAATTGCTTGAAAAATAAGTTGAATTACTGTAATCGGATGTTACATTAGTAACTTTAGACAAATTATTTATCTGTGTTCCTACCTCCCAATTAGGAGAGGATGTTCCAGCTTTTATGCGATGAAGATTTATTGGACCAGAACCAATATGAGTAGCCGGAGAAGTATTAAGCATTGAAGTGAGAATCTGAACAGAGAAAGAAGGGGCCGATGAACCCCTTTCAAGCTCAAACACTTCATCAACAACCGACGAGAAACTTGATGGAAGAGCAGACTTAAGATTAGAACCTCTGATGCTGAACTCCGAAAGAAGCCCGTTTTCAGAAGTCTGATTAGTACCCACATCATTAGCTGAAAGCGAGAGTAGTTTTACAGAGTCAAGGAGGCTCAAATTGAGTTCATCTTCAAGCACCTGCATCTGACCAACGTCGACGTTTTTCATCCGAATCACATGATTCAAGTCACCAAATGATTGCAATGTTTCTGATAGATCTGGCTGAGTCTCCAGTAACTTAAAAAGGGGCTTAAAGTCCTTGTCAAGTTGCATTAGTAGAAAGTAAGAGCTAACACACTCTGGGAATCCCATAAGCAACATGCTAGAACCATTTAAAATGCTCTTTGGCACCTTCACAACAGAGAAACCATGTTCATACACCTGGAAAAAAATATATGTACTTGCTTCAATTGGGCATATGGTGAAAAACAGTAAAATATTATACCACAAGACATATAGTATTCCCTCTATCTAAAAAAGAATATCTTATATCAATAATATTTTGTTGAGTAAAGAATTTTTACAAAAATGGGTTACAAAATGATATTTATGGTTGTGGTTGGTTAAAGCCATTGGGCCCACCCATGAATGGTAAAGTATGAACTAGTTACAAGTTGACACGTCAGTTTGAATCTACTTTTTAAACCATGTTTTGTCAACATAGCATTACTCATCTTATATAACTTTTTGGCTTTTTTAAGCACATTAAGGATAGCCTAGTACACATTTAGTCAATTTTAAATTTACTGATTTTCTTTTCAGTATTAAGTTTTAAAAGTAAATAAGTTGCAGGAAAAAATTAACTGAAAACCGTTATGTTTAAGTGCATCGTTGACATACCTTAATATGAGTTAAAAAATAGTCAAATGGAAATATTATTTCAGGAATGGAGTAATATATTAACTGAAAGAGTGTTACCATAAATCTATAGAAAAAAAATTTAAGACCATTTATCTTTTAATAATTTAATATCATGTTTCTTTTGGTACTTCAATCAAGCATAATCAACGAGAGTGGAGATTCTATGCAAACACTAAGATCAGTTATTCCAACAAAGGGGAAACTAAAATTGAAACTAGGGAAACCATTTCGCCTTCCATAATTGAAACTCCTAGCTAGTCATGGAAGCTTTTTAAATCAAAATGAAGAATATATGATAACCGTCACCTTTAATCAACAAAGCACTTCTCAAGCTAACACACTGAACATAAATACATAATGTGACATTCAAAATTTTGATGATGTGTGAGGGTCTCATAGCTATGTAACATGTTAAATCACATACGCTATTTACTACCTTGACATGGACTATTGAGACATCTATAGTTGATAATTTTCTAAACTAGTATTTAGTGACTTCTAATGCATCATTCTGTTTGACTTCCAAATCAGTGTCAATTATAACATATAGAAACTTTATATTAAATGCATGCAAATTTCCCATGCTCTAGTAAATTTTATTATTTCCAAATTGAAAATTTACTATAAAACTTGTTTTTATGAAAATTTCTGAAGTATACAAGTGATAAAGACTTTAGGCACAAACAATGTTCTAAAAGGCGCTAGACGGTAGGCGGGCGGCCAGGGGGCCTAACGCCTTGGGGGCCTAGGCAGGATTTTTTATTTTAAGTCAATTTTAATATTTTAACTTATATTTATCTAAACAAAACAATAATATAAAGCAAAACAATCTATAATAAAGATAATAAAGGTCTTTGCTTAAAGTTCAAACACGTCCATATTGCTGTTAATGTCAAAGTTCAAAAACAAACATGCAATTGTTTAAAGTTCAAACATATTTTTAACGTATTAGTTTTATTTATAAATTTATAAACAAGATTGCTATTAAATAATAAAATTTCAAATTTCAAAAATTTAATTCCATATTAAAACTTAAGAAAGTAAACATAAATTTAAGAATTATATTGAATTAAACTAAATATTACAAATGTATCATCATTTATATAATTTGAAGTTGGTTCAAGTTCAAAAAATTACAACTATAATAAAATTATCCATTTTGACTTGATATTGTTCACTTCTTGTTATAATTTGATATGTTACAACATGTATTATGAATATGATAAATCATTAAAAAATAAATATATCAAGATTTGGTTTGGGTAATTATTAAAATAAAAAAAATCTCTTTGCATAGACCCCGCCTAGGCCCCACCTAATTTCTTGGAGGGTTTTTTTGCCGCCTTGGGCTTAGGAGAGGCCTAGCGCCTAGGTGAGGCACCAAGGGGGGCCTAGCGCCTAGGCGGGACGCCAAGGGGGCCTAGCGCTTAGGCGGAACTAGGCGGGAATATTTAGATCAGTGGGCGCAAAGTTCATCAATTTGATTAACGGGATATCTATGCAAAGATTTGACACTCCAAACCCCAGCTCACACGTCTAAAAAAACAGGGGGGGAGAAAAAAGAACAACATATATTACCTGAAGGCCTAAGAACTTGCCAATACATGCAAATAGATGCAATATACTTTTACTTCTCAAGCTTACAAAAACTTCAGCTGCAGTCATACTTCCATTATTTAAAGCTTCTTCACATTCTAGCAGTGTTGAAGATGTTAGGATATTCCTGGATGAGTGAAGAAGAAAGCGTCCATTCCTGAATGTTACAAGAAAAGGTAAAAAACATAAGGCTTCTGGTGCAAAACATAAAATGAGACTAAAACCAAAAATAATCATCCAAGCTGAGATCCACATAAGCTATAACTCATTGTAACTGTTCAGAAAAGAGAGAAAAATGAAAGGGCAGAATACCCACACCAATTGATATGGAAGAAACCTAAACACTGAAAAACCATTTGACAATATAATAGTTTACTCTTAGCGGTATCATTGACTTCATACAAAAAATGGCAAAAATCAAAAGGAGTTAATTTTATAATTTAACAAGCACTAATTTTCCTTTTTTTTAAAGTATATTCCATTTATGAAGGAAATGTAAACACTAGATAACCATTTGACAACATAACAGTTTATTCTTAACGATATTAATGTCTTCATACAAAATATGACAGTAATTAAAAGAAGAAAAAAATTGTAAGTTAACACGTACTACGTCTTTTCCTTTTCTTACAATTACTCCATTTCTGTTTTTGTTAAGCAATAAGTATGACTCCTGATTAGCATTATCCTTGTAAAATATCATATGATCTTTCTAGATACTCTACTGCCCCTTGGCAAATGCTTCCAAGACACACTATATTTATTTATGAGATTGGAGTACACTTGTCAATAAAAATCACAGATAAAGAGCCTTCCATCAAGTTGTATAGGACACAACTAATATGCAGTCGGATAATAAATGGATCCACAGTCAATATTTCCCTTGTTGCTTTCAGCTTTCGCTATTCAAATTGTAGAGAACCCCGTGACTTCCCCTCAGTGATCTTGTCAGGCAGAGGACATTTTGGGCAGCAAGTGATAAACTAATATATTCTAGAGTTGGTATATACCGTATATTTTGAGTTAGCATGTGAGAACATGGGTAGTTAGTTATTTTGTGAGTCTAGAATAAGAGTATGGTGTAGGTTTAGACTTTACTTTTCCAGCAAATCTATATATGTAACTTTTATTTTAGAAGTTATGAATGATATGAAAATCTGAGAAGCAAGTTTGCTCTCTCACCTATCTCCCTACTATTTTCCCCCAAAAATGATTCTATATGTCTAATCTATCTCTTTCCTCCCTAAAATTCTTCTATCTATCCCTCTATTTGTTGTTCATCTCTGCAAATTCAAGTCAGGGCAAAGGTGTGGCCTAACAATTTGGAATCAGAGAACAATTTGGAATCAGAGCTGTTCCTTCACCAGGAAGCTCATCCTCTTCATCTCTTCTTCATATCTTCTTCTTCCATTTTCATCCACTGTAACACCAGAAAACTCTCATCTTCTGTTAGTTGATCATATATACACCAAAAACAACTCAAAAAAATGACAAACCTTCAATCAAATAGTTCAGATCAGCATCAAAACACTGTTTGCACACTGTTCATCACCAAATTTTCACTCCTCTATAAATCATCAATTTCAGCCACGAAAACCATAGATCAACATCACAATTCACCTCACAAATCCATCTCAAGCAAGCCCAAAAGGACCCATACACAAACTGCAGTGCAGAAGCAACCACAAGCAACATATTCATGCTCTGTTTTGCAACCAGGCCTGTAACTCCATTCAAATCTTCACCAACTCAATCAAATTAGATAAAACCCATTTTCACGCACTCAATTTAATCAATCTAAGGCTCCCCAACTATCAATTTAAGTTTCTAAAACATCTACATTATAGATTATTTTGAAAAACCATTTCCAGTTCATAGTAAGAACTTTTTTCAGAAAAATCTTCAATTACACTGTTAAAGCTGATCATTTGTGGTTATTTGATGTTAATTCATTCACATTTCACATTTCACATTTCACATTTCACATTTCACATTTCACAGCATCTACAAACATCAATTTCAATTAAAAACTTCATTCCGTCATATTTTGACCCAAAAAATTACAATTTATTCTCTGTTCGCACTTTTGAGTAAATTCCTTGATTTCGTCTGCTTAGATATATATTGTAGTGATGGGTTATTGTTTGCTTACTCTAAAACATCATTACTCATCTTCTCTAAGCATCTAACATTGAATTACATCATTCATTTCATGATTTGTTATTCAATTTCCATTATATACATTGTTCTGCCATTTTTACAGTTCTAACACTTGATTACTACCTTGTCAATGCTTGTGTTGGGACTGATATTGATCATTGAGTGTCTTAGCTTATTTCATAGCTTGCTTACTCCCACAGTTCTCTCTAAGTCATAGTACTAGACAGAATTGTTCATTTGTTTACACTTTCGGGAACTCAAATTGTCCTTGAGGAAGCCCATTTCACCATCAAAAGGCTATTCAAGCTTATCTACTCTAATATTGGAATAATGTTCGCACTAGTCTAATAATATCCTTGAATTCAGGAACCTATTGTTTTAGGTTTCATTATCTGATTCTTAGTTTAGCAAGTCCAGGGTCAGTCCATTAAACATAACTTCCCAAGGCCATGATACAACCTGACTTCATCAGCCTTAGAAAAGTTGTCACTCAGAGGTTCCAAATGATGTATGAAACTATGGATTTGTTTATGAATAAAACCACGGACATTCTAGAACAAGAAGAGGATGAGATGCCTAGGAGGAGAGGCATGAATTTAGCTTTGAAAAGAGGGGAAGTGATAAGAATGTTGGAGGTGAGCGTAAGCATCTGAAACTATCTTTTCCAGCCAATAATGAGGGGGATGAAGATGTCGTTTGGATGAATGCTTGTGAAGATTCAATGTATGAAGGAGCTCCTCTATATGATGAGGAGCCACAGCAAGGAGCCCTTGTATATGATGATTATGTTGAGTATGAGGCTGCTCCAACCTATGATGATCCACCCACCTTTGATGCACCAACACACTATGAAAAGAACCATTTGTTTGATGAAAAAGCTGAATTCAGTGCTTGTACAACACAACCTAAATTTGATGAAGAATTCTGGTATGTTGAAGAACCTGTATTTGATGAGGAACCTGAAATGGAGCAAGGATTCATGAAGGAGGAGGGAGTGTTAGCATTTCTTGAACAACAACAAAGAAGTTTCCTTGGTAAGGAAACTGTTAAAGCAGCCTCACACGCTGCAACTTATGCCAGACAGTGATACTGACATTCCAGCCCCACAAGGTCCCAATGTTTATACAGAACTTTTTGCGAAAATAGGATTCACTCAAGGTGTTGTTTGCCAGCCAAAACTGTCCAAAAATAACTGGTTTGCATCTCTTGAACCTTGGAGAGATAAGGTGGAAACCTCTATGCAAAACCCAGAAAAAATTAGAACACCAAAATATTTCCCCAATGCCTACCTTGAGTATAACTTACCCTACTTCAATACCTATCACTTCAAACCAAAGAGATGACACAAGAACTAAAGTACCTTGCTGTTACTGTGATGATAAAAGCTATGATTTAAGGTCCAAATTTAACAAACATCACTGTCTCATGATAGTTGGAAAGAATGAAGAGGCTGAAATTCTTGATTCTCCACTTTATGATGAAGAACCAATTTGTGTTGAGGATGAATACGAAAGCAGTCTCTAATATATAGAAGAGCATGACAACGTTTCAAGGCATGAGAAGCAACCTGTTCTTAGTGAAGAAAATAAAGAGAACAAAGTTCAAGAACAAGAAGAGTATGAATCTCTTTGGGTGCAATAAATTTCAACAGCCAAGAGAGAACTGCAGCTATTTGTGATGAGGAATGCTAAGGAATTAAAAAAGGAGCAGCTTGCAACAGCAGCTCCTTGGAGGGATAAAATAGAAGCAACCCTACAAAATTTTCACCTAGAAGATAACCTTCATAACCAGCACTCGGCTGTGAAGGATCGACTAGAAATCAAGACCATCTATTTTGATCTTCAAGAGGCTCCATTTGATTGGCATGCTATCAAGCAAAAGGAATGACCATGGTAAGACAGTTCTCTACTTTAAATGCTCAAGCAGCCATTCTAAGTAGTGTTGTTAATGAGAAGGTTTGGGTGCTTTTACTATTGAATGCAAACTATCTATTTTATGGGTTAGATATTGCTGCCCTGCTAGTTCATTTTTTGCTGAAAGATGGCCTTCAATGGAAAGTTCTAGCTGTTAAAATATTTGAGAAATTCAAAAGGGCATTTACCAATCTCCCTAAAACGGACTTACAACCTGAAACCAAATCTTTAGAGAAATTCTAGATGTTTTTGCTGAAATTGTGTATGGAATTGAAATGACCAACAAAGAAGAGTTGAGAAACTATGAAGAACTTAAATTGATCTTAAGCAAGAGCTCCAAGATGGGAAGGTTTGGAGTCAAGGTAGCTTGCAGAATCTTAAGGAAAAGCAGCTTTTCGCTGATAACAAAGAACGCATGGAGGCTATTACCAGCTCGACCTTCTTCAAACTGGTCCAAATGGGGCAAATGTCATTCCAGTAGGATGAGTTCATGGAGTATTTTCATATCAGTTGTTGCACTATGGATAAGTGTTTATACTTGTGTATCAAAGGAGTAGTTGGTGTGCAAAAGCAAGAATATGCACTGCCTATGAGGACAAAGTTTTAATAAGCAAACTTCAAAGTTTCATCTTTGATCCTGGAGGAAATCAGGTAGAGACACCAGCCTGGGTTTGATACAAATTCATGAGAACATGAATGCTTTTAAGGGGAAGGGAATATCAAGCAGAGGGCATTTTGGGCAGCAAGCAATAAATTAATATATTCTAAAGTTAGTATATTTTGAGTTAGCATGTGAACACATGGGTAGTTAGCTATTTTGTGAGTGTAGAATAAGAGAATATAGTGTAGGTTTAGACTTTACTTTTCCAGCAAGTCTATGTAGTCTATAAAAATATAAGAGTCTTGTAACTTTTATTTTAGAAGTTATGAATGATATGAAAATCTGAGAAGCAAGTTTGCTCTCACCAAAATAATTCTATCTGTCTAATCTATTTCTTTCCTCTCTAAAATTCTTCTATTTATCCCTCTATTTGCTATTCATCTCTGCAGATTCAAGCCAGGGCCAAGGTGTGGCCTGACAAATCTTTCATACCTTTTTTGTTATAAGACGAAGAGATAATCTTGATTACATGCTGCTTCACAGACAATCAGTTACCTAGACTAGTTACATTTAAGATTGACATGCAAAAAGGATAGGTAACAAAACATTATACAAAAAAAACAGAATTTACTTGCACAGATCAAGAAGGAAAACCTTATATTTATTCCAAGAGTAAAATATGATGATCCATAGGCGCGCACACGTAGAACCTCTTGCCCTTCAGCATTGGATTTATTATCCTTCTGTAGAGAGAAATTAAGTAAAGCAAGAGAAGACATCATTACAGTGTGGTTAATAATACAACACAACAAACCATTGTTCTAGAAGTCGCTAGGTGGACCTAGGCGACAGAGGGGGCACTTAGCGCCTAGGCCACCTAGACCTAGGCGTTTTCCTAGGTGGGCAAGGCATTTTTTTAGGCGGTCTCATTTATTTGTTTTTCTATTATACGTACTTGTTATACTATACAAAACATAAAATAGATGTAATATTCTAAAATTTTACATGAAAATTATCAAAAAGAATCTTTTAAAACTGAAAAATTCATTTAAGTATTGTAGAGATTCAAAGTAGAGGTTTGGTTCTACCTAGGCGGGGCCTAGGCAGGGTCTAGGCGCCCAACAAAATCTAAGCAATAGATGACCGCTTAACGCCTAGGCGGGAATTTTTAGAACACTGCAACAAACTCCAAAAGATCATAGCATAAATGTTTGAAATAGACTCCTAAGTCAATAATTATCTATATGGACAAAATGTAATCTATGTAATAGCATCATTAGAGTAGATTATCATGAGCAGAAAATTCTAAATGACTGAAAATGAACAAAAATGAATGAAGATATATATATATATATATATATATACACACACACACACACATACACATATTGATAGGTAAGTTTGGCCTTATGGGAGCTTGGAACCAGCAATCTTGAGGTTATTTTATTTTTTCGTTCTTTTGTTAATCCTGATAGGGTATGGTAGGGTTGGAAAATAGAGGCACTTTTTGTACCACAAGGGTAAAATGTGTGATTGAGCCAATCCACGAGGGATTTTTTTAATTTAACGCAAGGAAAAAGCCTTTTCTTTATCTAACAATAAATTGAAGCCCAATTTCCAAATACAAAAGCATAGACATGCAAGTCAACATTTTTAACACTGGCCTAGTGAGCCATACAACATTTCAATTATAATTGCATGAGCTTGATACTAGTCCATCCTTGGATATTCCAAATTCAGAATTAAACGGCCAGGTTGAAATTTGATCTTTAATATAATATATGTATTACATACAAAAGGCGTTGTCGAGTTGAGTTGAGTTGAGTATAAGCATAGAAACAAATTCTTCGCAAAGATTTTAACAAGTTCATAATTTAAATCCCAACTTATGGAACTCCTCACAGTTTATGTACAAAAGTACTCATACACATATATCAAATAGAATAACAGAGAGACAAACATATCAAGGTAATATGTGTGCATATACGTGTGTGTATAATGACAAGGAATCATTTCTCTTTTCACTGACCCTTTTGTAGCCAGCATCAGGCTCATCCTCGCGGCAATGAAGAAGGACATCTCCTGCAGCTCGGCATATATGACCATTTTTTCCAAGCTCTTTATGAATCTCAAGAAGACGAGTATATCTATTACAACATATAGCTCGTAGCAGCAACTTCTCAACATCAATGCAACTCTGATCGAAGGAAAGTTCAGCCTCCTTATCAGTCAGTGGATCAACAACAAATGAGCTATGAATGCACTTTATCTGCAGATCTTGCCTCGGTTCGATTTTTATAAATGGGCATGATCCTACATCAGAGGTTCCCAAGTTCTTATTAAAATCTAACCAGTAAAGAATTTTCAATCCAGGAGTTCGTAGAACATTCGAATCAGTTTCTCCATCTTGATTCATTTGGGTGGAAACAGCATTCCCACCTTGTCCCAAATTACCATCAGATATCAGCTCAAACCGTATTGCATCCTTCCACCTGCCTTGCCTAAGTGCTTGTACTTGTCTTATGACAGTGTCCATAATGAGAACAACACAAAGTTCATGGAGAACAGAATATAATGTAATAAAGGGATTATCTGCAGCAGCCATTCTACGCTCCAAATCGTCTCCAAGAATATGTCGTCGCACTTCTTCCAGCTTCACATGCCCACTTCTTTCACCAACAAGCAGCTCCATATGCAATATTCTCCACATTGACAGGTGTCCCCGATAACCAAGTGTCATAAGAACCTTAAATTCTCCATCCACGCGAAGCAACGCAGTACCGTCAAAAACTTTAACTTCAGAAATTTCTTTTGGAAGTGAAACTTCTAATAATTTTGACCTAACAAGTGTATCTAACTTCTTTAAAGCCGGCTTCTGCTGATCCTCGGTTAATGTACTCTGAATTCCAATGTCTTCCAAGCATTTTGGTAAACGCTGATAACTCCCGGTAAGGAGAATATCAATAGCAGCTGGAACATCATATATCGGAGCTCGAGCTTGTTGTAACCCCTCATGCATGAAAAACAATGAATCTGCTGCTTGAGTAAAACATGTATCATGGCTTGATAGAGTTGATGTAAGTTGTTGACTATATTGTATCAATGGAACCTGCAGATCAAATAACGGAAATTTTGTGAGAGTGTGTAGTTAAAAGGACACAAATTAACAGCAGCCACTCCAGGTAATATCCTTTTTCCTCTGGTAAAAACAGTGTTCTAAAAATCTCTGCCTAGATCCGCCTAGCCCCGCCTAGGCGCTAGGCCCCCCTTGGCGCTCCACCTAGACTCCAAACCCCCTAGCGCCTCACTCAGGCCTAAGGCGACAAAAAAATCCCTCCAAAAAATTAGACGGGGCCTGAACGAGCTAAGTGGGGTCTAGGCGGAGAGGTTTTTTTTATTTTAATAACTACCCAAACCAGATCTTGATATATTTATTTTTCTAATAATTTACCATATTCATAATGCAAGTTGTAGCATATCAAATCACAACAAGAAGTGAACAATATCAAGTCAAAATGGATAATTTTATTATAATTATAATTTTTTGAACTTGAACCAACTTCAAATTATATAAATAATTATATATTTGTAATATTTAGTTTAATTCAATATATTTCTTAAATTTATGTTTAATTTCTTAAGTTTTAATATTGAAATGAATTCTTGAATTTTAAATTTTATTATTTAATATCAATTTGTTTATGAATAAAACTAATACGTTAAAGATATGTTTGAACTTTCAGCAATTGCATGTTTGCGTTTGAACTTTGACATTAGCAATAAGGATATGTGTTTGAACTTTAAGCAAAGGCCTTTATTATTTTTAGTATAGATTGTTTTGTTTTATATTATTGTTTTGTTTGGATAAATGTAAGATAAAATATTAAAATTGACTTCAAATAAAAAATCTCGTCCAGGCCCCGCCTAGGCCCCTTGGCACTAGGCCCCCGGCCGGCCGCCGGCCTCCGGCCTCCCGACTAGCGCCTTTTAGAACATTGGGTAAAAGAGCACATAAAGTCTGAAAATGTTGGCAAGTTGTATAACAACACGTACAACTATCACATTAAAAGAATTAAAAAAAAGAAACAGAAAATTCAATGATTATATAAATTTGTCATTGTTAGAATTCCTAGAAATCACCAGCGGACACAAATTAAAAAAGGAAAAAAAGAAAGAAACAGATATAACAAATTTCAGCCAAAAAGGAAGCTGTCATGTAAACATGCAGGATATATGTACAAGAGTCAGAAACATAAAAGTTAAAAACAATGCATCTCATTGTTTACATATGCTATCATTATGCTGTAATTTTTTTACTGTTCTTAAAGTTTTTCGCCTTTAAAGAACAATTGTTAGAACACATCTAGGTGGGCCATGGTAAGGGTCGAATCCATCTTGGCTTCCTACAACTAGTGGAGCGAGCCCATTATATTTCTAAGTATATCTAGGAGTTCATGTTTTCTTAAATTTCACTCTTAGATCCTTAGTTATATTGCTTCCTACTGACTTCTTCGTTGAATTTGGCACTCTTTCTTCATTCATTATGATATTCATTGAGGAACAAACCAACACTATAAACCGTATTCAAAGATCATGCCAAGTCAATTCCACCAAATTAGCCCTGACCACTTGATTTAGTTAAGCTCAATGTGAAAAGAACTCAACACTCTAAACTATCCTATTGCTTACCAAGTTTTCTACTAGCTCTAGTTCATAATTTTTTGGAGTATACATACTTTTCTTTAATTTTTCAAAATATCATCTTCACAATAACCAAAAATCATGGCAGTCAATTTGAAAAAACATAAAAAATCATAACTCTGACATCAATAAATAGGGGGGAAATCTCTTTTTTAAGTAACCTCTAAACATAACCTATGTTAATTCTGAAGAAACCCTAAATCACTGAACTTTCTCCATGCCCTATTTCGCAAATTTTTAGGAGCCCTTCTTTTTGTCATCAAATGTATCAAATTCCCTACATTTCTCTTTATATATCACACTAAGCAAACTCATAGCAATCATTTTAACAAATTCAAACAGTCCATACAATCATAATACCTATAAATTAATCATTATCCAGAAGAGAAATAGAGTCACCTGTTGACACCATTTGGCAAGAACATTGAGGCGGAGCATCCGCTGCTGAGTTTTGACAAGGTATTTGAGGATACTAATCTTCTTCTCAGAATCTGAGAGTTCCGTTGATTTTGATTTCTCCACCAATTCTTTCAACAATAAGTATGATTCTTCCGCGGCTCGGCCCACCAGGGTCGATAATTCGACCGTTTCTTGCCCTATTTCCGCCATTTTCTTTTCTTCTTTCTTCACCTCCCTTCAACGCTATTGTCGATTAACAACCATCTAATTAGTTCTTGAAATTTCCTAGTGATTATGTTCAAGAAACAAAAGAAATTGAGCACCAAAAGGGCAATTTTCTTCAAATTCCCTACTGTAATTCCACCGTTTCCTGCCCTAATTCAAAACGTTCACCCGATAACTGAAAATGGAGAGAGATTAGAAGTACGGCAGAGTTGGGAAAAGAGCCATAAATTGTTTAAAAATAAATAGTCCCATAAAACCCTTTTTAAATAATAAAAAAGGGCCATAAATTGTTTAAATTAATTTTTATACATATAAATACCCTTTGGAGAAATACTTATTATTTTTAAGACTTAAAAAAATCATGTTATTTTTAAATTTAAAAAGATGTTGTAAAACGACTTTTAAAATGCCTATATCTTTCTTATATTTTAAAAATAAATTGTAAATTTTTTAAATAATTATAATATTAGTTTTTGTAATGACTAAAATAAAATTAATTTGCATCAATTTTAATTTTTTAAATTTCACAAATTACTCTCAAAAAATTACATATCTTTAAAAAGTAATTTTAAATTATTAAAAAAAACTTAAAAAAGTAATTTTAAAAATTAATTGTGATATTAAAAAACCCAGTAATGGAGAAAATAAATAGGGAAAGAGGGTAAAATAAATTAAACTCTTGATTCCAGTTGAGAGTTGAAGGCGTTGGGCTCGTGATTCTTTTTGGCCTTTTGTATATAATCGTATCTAAAACCTCCGGCAAAAACCCCAAACTCTGAAGGGCAAACAATTACATTCACGCGTCGGAATCAGCAGCAGCACAAAAATGGTTCAGAATCCTGTAATCCTGACCCGTAAATCACTGCACTTGTTCCGCCTTGTGGGACTCTCGCGCAAACCCAGTTCCCATTTCGGTTTTCAGACCAGAATTGCAGCAAACCCAGTTCAGATAGCTGCTTTCAGGATCTCTTCTACTTGTAATTATCGAAATCCAAGTGCTTTGAGTTCTTTAAAGGAGTTGGGTCGCTCGAAAATTGGGTTTAGACAACTGGGTTGTGATTGGTTTCGGGTTTCTGCTGTTTCCAATGGTGGCTCAGGCGGAAGTACTGGTGGGTATGGTGGTGGTTCCGGGGATGGAAATTCTGGTGGCGGCGGTGGAGGCGGTGAGAGGAAGTGGTCACCCCTTTCATGGTAAATTTTACACCTTTTTAGTTTTTTGTTTTGTATTTTGGATTAATTTCAATATAGGAGGACTCTTTTAGTGTTTTTATATGCGTGAACTTTGGTATCACATAGGAAAAAGAGAATGGAATGGCTAAAACTGGGACGAATGAATGAGAACAATTAAGCTAGATTACTTTACTTGGGGCCAAAACTGGGACGAAGACATAATTTTTATTTTTCTGGGGAGGGACATAATACTGTAAAATTATGAATAATATAGTGGGGTCTGGACATAATATGGTACTACTGTAAAATCATGAATAATTTAGTGGAGTTCAGGGGCACCGTCCCGGTCTAAATTTTGTGGACAGTTTTATACTTTCTTGTTGAAATAATATTTCTTTGTATTGTAGTATATAAGGACTCTTTATAATACACAGGGTAGCAAAGAGAGACCAGAAATTTGATATTAGTATAATAATACCCCATAATGGAAAAAAGTGATATTTATGAATTTATTCATATTTCAAATATGTTTTTCATAGAATATTGTATATACTTTATTTTTTCCGTAAAGTTTGGGGGGTCCTGAAGTAAAAAGATCAAAATTTTATAGGTTTAATTTATTTATTTTTCGAAATTTTCAGGGTAGCCCGGCCCCTATATCTGTCCCTGGGCCAAAATGAGATATTAAAAAAGAAGAAGAAGAATTAAAGCTAGGAGAAGTTGGTCTTGATGGGAGAGAGGAAGGGCTTATTGATATCATTGTTGTCTTCATTATTTACTTGTTATTTTTATTTTTTTTCAAAATTTGACTATGTTACAAAATATTACAAACATGAAAAAATTATGAGTGGAATTTGTACTCTTATTTTTGATTTGCAGAAAAGGCTGGAATATGATTTCCTTAGATTGTTTTGGAGGTCCATTATTCTTCTATTAAATTGGATAGTGAATAAATTATTTGTTGAAACTTTGTTTTTATTTGAATTTACAACCTTTTAATTTATTCTTAGTTTTGGTAGATGTTCTTTCTCTCATTCTTCTTCTTTTTTGCGTCGTATTTCAGGTTAGATAGTTGATAGGCATATTCTTTGTTTTTGTTTATAAGAAATTTGACAACATATTCTAAAGCACTGATAAGCCAAATAATTGTTTACATGGTTTACTCTATTTTAAATCCCAAAGCCTGTTTGGATGATCACATATATAGGTAGAAAATATAATTCAGGTTAGAACTGAAAGTGATATCACCCTCTCCAGTTACGTTCAAATTGGTTGGTCTAAATAAGTGAATGCATGAAATGGAAACCCAAGTGTATCATAGACATTTTATATAAAATCAGTTAGGTTTGCAGTGCAGTCTGGGTTAACATATCATCAAGGGATGTGTTTCTCAAGCTATTTTAGTCATTAAAATCCACAAAGTATGTCATCTGTTTTCCAATATATATATAGTCTCAGATGGCGGTGTCATACTTGGGTCGATTATACTGGGTAGATACTGTATTATTATTATCAATAATAATCCTTTTGAAGGCGTGATGTTTAAAATGATGCCACTAGTTCTCTTTTTTTTCACTTAAATTTAACATTCCTTTTATTTATATATTTTTGTTGTGTGGCGCGTCTGCTCTTTGTTTTCTCTATTATGTTTTTATGTATCTCATTGTGAGAATTTGTAACTGGTACCACAGAGAAATATATATTTTCTCCGTTGTTTTGGTTACGATCTGTGTCTGCTAGCCATATGGTCCTTGCATCTGAAATCACAAGTTGAATTTGTTTTCGTCTCAGGTATCTGACTCGTCTTGAGAAGTATCCTGTGTTGACAAAAGCTGTGACATCTGCAATTTTGACTTTTGTTGGAGATTTAACCTGCCAGGTAGATTTTTCTCGGTCCATTTAACTTGAATATTTAAACAAGATAGCATATATCCTAGAGTAAAGGTTTTGAACTTATAATATTCTATTAGTTGTTTAATAGTAATTACTGTAGCTGATAATTGTTTTGAGTAATGTAATTTTCTGTATCTCATTCCAGTTGAATACTGTTCACTATTTTTATGACAAATTAGCAGTTTTTAAATACTTTACTAAGTTTAGTAGTTATGTGCTTCAGCTCGCGATCGATCAAGTGCCATCTCTAGACCTGAAGAGAATATTTTTATTCACATTTTTGGGGCTGGTGTTAGTTGGTCCAACATTGCACTTCTGGTAATGGTCTCACATAGAACCTGCCAATTTTCATTATTTGTGTACTTATAATACTTCTTGAATTTGAAATTCCTTGTATTTGATTTGAAAATAAATGTTTGTTTGCTATCTACCTCTTATTTTCAAGTTTCAATACAGCGAGCACATTATTCTTTTACTCATTTCTCTTTAGGTAACTATTATATTAACAATAATTAGAGTAAGGAAATCTACGTAGAATTCCAGAATAGCTAATTTATATTGTTATCGAATCACATGCTTCAAAGATAGATAAGGTGACAGATGTTTTAGTATGAAACTGAAGGATGTGAAATATGTGACATCAAAGCCATGAGTCTCTCTGAGGGGAATATTTGATTACATTTGAATGCAATAATACGTTTTATACTCTTAGTATACATGCTATGATTATTTCTGCTGTACAATCAAGTGTATCACTTGACCACACCCTATTGAGTCCCGGATCAAGTTGATCATACTGATGTGATAAAAATATGTACTGCAAGTGCACAGTGTCTAATTGAAGAACTGGCAAGTACAGGTCGAACCCACAGAGACTAGATTAATTCTTTAATATATCCTTAATTAATATTTTAGGCAAATTAGAAATAAAAATGGTGGAGAAGATTTTTTAACTAAATTATGCAAACTATTAATTAATAATAAAAACTATTAATTAGAAAAGATACCTAGGAATTAGAATCCACCAAATATTAACATAATAAATAATTTCTTATTTCCTAAATCAATTCCCAAATTATTTTCCCTTCCCTTTAAAAATAATGATTCATATAATTAATATGGGCAAGCATAAGTTATGAAAAAATCACAGATTAACTATAACTTATCAAAACCTCGCAATCAATATAAAAATCATATGCAATTTATGCGGAGGAAAATATGAAGGTGAAAATAATTAGGCATTAATTTAGGAACGGAAAGAAAATATAGTTATGAAATATTTAGCTTCATCATAATCCTAGGTATTAGAAATTTAGTTAGCCATGGAATTAAAAACAAAAATAAATAATATTAGTTCTACTATTTGCATAAAATAAGAACAATAATTAAAAAGAGAATTTCTATTATATAAATAAAAGAAAGTTACAAATACTCCCTGACAGTATGTTCCACGCGTGATTGGAATAAGAGAAAGGACAAACTCACAATATCTTACTCCTTCCTACACTAGTGAAAAACTGAGAAAAAGAAAATAATAAGTGGTGCCTTTTTCTCTCAAACAAGAGTCCTATTTATAGGGAAAATAACTTTGAACCCTAATTTAGATTTATTGAACTTGGACACTTTGATCATTCCCTTTCCATGTAGAATTCAACTTCCTAGTAGCAATCAACTTCAAAAAGATCTTCTAGATAGACTTTTCTTTCTCTTGTTGGATTTGAATTGCACACTAAGATTGTTCCACCTCTTTCCTTCTCCTTGTAGGATTCTTCTTGGACATTCCTTATATGAATAAGAGCATTAAATATTGCTTGATCACCAAGATTTTGACTTTATTGCAATAAATATTAAATCCTACAATATAAAATAAAACATATTAATTTAATAAACTAATATAATTAAAAGGACAAAATTAGGGATAATTAAATGTATGAATTACGTTTCTATCAAATACCCCCATACCTAGCTTTTGCTCGTCCTCGAGTAAAATAAATAAAAATAAAAATAAAACAAAACAAAAATTACACTACCCCATTTTCGTAGGAAACACGATTGCACTTAGCATGTGCAACAAGCCTTTAAACCCCAAGGTTACCCCAAGTGGACGAGTTGTGTCTCGTGAGGGTTTGCAGTGAATATACCCACAAAATTTAAAAATATTTTTTTTGGGTTCAACAAATTATGAAATTGAAAGAAAACTTTTAAATATTTATGGGCATTATACATAAGCAAGATTAAATTCAAAATCACACTTTCACCTTATCAAAAATACTCGATCTTCATTTTAGACACCATCCTTCATTAAATCAATTTCATGTAATGCATGCATGTGTATGTGATGTAACTCTTAGTAGGAATTTTTATCATGAAAAATCAAGCAAACTCTTTTTTCTTTTTCTTTCTTTTTTTCCTTCTTTTTCTCCATTTTTTTTATTCTTGACTTGTGTAATGTCTCATTTTCTTAGGCTTTTCAGAGTTACCCATGTAGAGCGAGCGTTAGACCAATGACTCCCAAACCAGATGGCATTAGGGCACTAGGTGTAGAGATACCCCTAAGGATTTATTAACTCGAGTAACAAAGGCCACAAAATTAGACTAGTCAAGCTGCTTTTATCCATCATACTTTTCAGCGTGAATATCGATGCTTCCCGAGGCTTGGATACCCAGTTATTTCGTTTAATGGACATTGAAGCAGTTATTTATTATTTTTTATTTTTTTTTCAACTTTTCTCAACTTCATTTTTTCTTTTTTTTTCTTTTCTTTTCTTTTTATTTTTTTGAAATGACTCGAATCATGGTTTATACCCCATAACTAAGAATTTGTGCAAACGTGAAGTGCAAAAATGTTTGTTAAATCAATTTTAAATCCAGATGGTGTTTTGAACTAAGATTTCATATTTTATCAAAAATTCAAGAGTTCTAAATCTTTCAATCTCACTCATGCACTTTGCTCCACAAACACTTATTAGAATTAACTCAATTCATAAAAAGTCAAACAAAAATTTTTTAAAATTTTTAATTTTTTGTAAAAAGAAAAAAAATCTAATACAAACAAACTCCCCCCATACCTAAATCATGCATTGTCCTCAATGTATGCAAATGAAGAAAAGAGAACAAAGATATGAAAGAATTGTACCTTGTGTGCGGGGCATTTATTCTGCAAGAAGATGTGGTGAGAAAGAAAACAAATGTACATATCTACAAATTTTATAAATCCTAAAAATTATGTGACTAAAAATGAATGTTACAAATGGATAAGTGAGTGTGAACTTTTCATTATTTTCAGGAGGTCTAGGAAATTGAAATTAGTCAGAATTTTCATCACAGTTATGCTTCAAGATTACCTCAAGAAAACTTTCATTAACATGTTCAAATGATGGAAGAGTTGGTTCAAATACATGTTCTAGTTTAGTTGACTTATTTGTAGTGGATCTCAACAGCTCATTGACCTTATCTAAATATTCAGATTCATTCCAATTTTGGTCAAGGTGATTTAAGAAAAAATCAATTGGATCTTTTTCAATCAAGAGTCTATTTTCATTTATTTCTTGGATCATTGACAACTTTTGTATCATGTTTACTTTAATGGGTTGGTCCAAAAAATCACTAGGTGGTTCTCCCACATTAAACACATTTAAGTCAATTGTCATATTTCCAAATGTCAATTTCATTAGCCCATTTCTACAATTAATTAACGCATTAGAAGTTGCTAGAAATGGTCTACCTAAAATTAGAGGAATTTGACCCTTGGAATTGACAACAGGCTGGGTTTCAAGGACAACAAAGTCAACAGGGAAGACAAAATCACCAACCTTAATAAGTACATCTTCAACTATTCCTTTTGGCACTTTAATGGAACGGTCAGCTAATTGAAGTGTGACACTTGTCTTTTTCAACTCTCCTAAGCCTAAGGTTTCATACACAGAAAATGGTAACAGGTTCACACTAGCTCCTAAATCAAGCAAAGCCTTTTCAATTAATGTGTCACCTATGATGCATGAAATAGTAGGACAACCGGGGTCCTTATATTTCACAGGGACTTGACATGACAAGATAGAACTCACATGGGCTGTTAGAAAAGCTTTCTTAGGAACATGAGTGGTTCTTTTATGTGTGCACAAATCTTTTAGACATTTAGCATATGAGGGAACTTGTTGAATGGCATCTAGAAGGGGAATGTTAATTTTCACTTGTTTGAATACTTTTAGAATTTTGTCCAATTGGGCTGACTGCTTGTTTGAAATAAGTCTTTGAGGGAATGGGGCTTTTGGTTTGAAGACTTTTTCAGTTGACTCATAAGGTGTGGTTGAATCAGGTTTTGAAACATGATTAGTGGATGGACCTACTGACTCAGAGTTTGTGGGACTTTCAGGCTGGGTTGACTTTGAAGATGGATCGTTAGATTCAACATTTAATTTTTTCTCTTCTTCATTATCAATTCTAGCATGATTGTTAAAATAATTTCCAGACCCTAAAGAGATTACAGAATTCACATGATTGACTTGGTTGTTTTCAATGGAATTAACATGATATGGTTTTTGAGTAGGGACTGGAAATTTTGGGTTGGTCTCGGGTTGACTAGGAAGTTTACCCTTCTCTCTTTCACTAACTGTAGTGGCCAATTGACTCATTTGGATCTCTAAGCGAGAAACGGATTTTATTAAAGTTTCCATACTCTTCTCTAAGGTGCTAAATCTCCTCTCACTTTCATTAGAAAAACCTGGTGGATATTGAGGTGCTGGATTTGAATTTTGGTACGGACCAGGATTTGACTTTTGGTAAGGTTGAAAAGATTGATTTACAGACTGATTGACCTGATTTGAAGAATTATTTGGGTAGGGTCCTTGGTTCCATGCAAAATTAGGATGATTCCTCCAACCAGGATTATAAGTGGGTGCAAATGGGTCATTCCTAGGTCGTTGAAACATTGCATTGACTTGTTCATATTCTTCAAATTGGGGCACGACTCTAGGACATTCCTCAATCACATGGCTTGGTGAATTACACTTTAGACACAAAGGTGTTGGTGTTGAGACTTGGTTCACGTGTGATTGTCCCCTAGTTTCTAAATCTTCAAGTCTTTTAAGTACACCAGCCAACTTAACTTCTGTAGCAATTGAATAGTCAATTGTATGAACACCTCTAGATGAACTAGGTTTATCTATCTCTCGGGTGGTTTCCCATTGCATGGTTTTTTCTGCTAAGTCTTCTAAAAACTCCCAAGCCTTCTCCTCATCATTATTCAGAAAATCCCCTTGACACATTGACTCTAACATTGTTTTAGTGGGATAGTCTAAACCTTCGTAGGCAATTTGACACAATCTCCATTTTTCAATTCCGTGGTGTGGGCACTGGGATAACAAATTTTTAAATCTATCAAAATATTTCCAAAAGGACTCTTTTTCAAGTTGGCAAAATTGATGAATTGCAGTCCTAATTTTAGCAGTTTTATGATTTGGAAAATATTTTTTTAGAAATGTAACGACAAATCCCTCCCAGGTTGATATGGAATTATTTGGTAGGCTATATAACCATTTTTTTGCATTATCTTTTAAAGCAAATGTTATAAATCTTAGCCTAATTGAGTCATCAGACAGTTGTTGAATTTTCATTAAGGCACAAACTTCCTCAAATTCCTGAATAAATAAATATGCATCTTCTATCCCCGTAAACTTAGGTAACATATTTATAAAATGTGGCTTAAGTTCAAAATTATTACCAGTTACCGGTGGTAGACTAATACATGAAGGTTGGGCAGAGCGGGAAGGATAACATCGATCCCTTAAAGAAACAGTTTGGGCACCCTCCATTTTTGTTAAAGTGAGATCTTTTAAAGTGAAATCCGAAAAATTAAGTTTTCTCACTAATCGTGATGTTTCGTCCCTTATCCACACTTTTTGCATACACTAAATAACAAATAATCAGATAAGCACAAAAAAAGAAAATAAAAAAAAATTAAAATTT
The DNA here is from genome assembly GCA_020205505.1 of Panax japonicus. Lineage (NCBI taxonomy): Eukaryota > Viridiplantae > Streptophyta > Magnoliopsida > Apiales > Araliaceae > Panax > Panax japonicus. The sequence goes on along the minus strand of CM035098.1, from coordinate 4,012,981 downwards.
TTAAAAATAAAAAAATTTACTTCTAAGGTTAACCTAAATAAAATTTAGACAGCTCCTAACTGTTCCAAGTTACACCGCAAGGTCCACCAAATTCGAAATTAATCACACCACTAGCCAGGTAAGTGTAAGAAAGATGGGAGTCTCTCCGTAGAAACGGTGACTAATTGAATAACCACACAATCTTTAGGCGTATACCTTTTGAACCACTTGCCTAGACACCAGTAGTTTGATTAATTTAAAATTCAGACTCCTCTTGGAGTTTCTTGTCCTAATTGAGCTCGAAAGTCCTAGGGGCCAACGTCTACTTGATTTTATTAGGTCATGATCATGCACAATGTAAATTGGGTTGTTTGTGGGCCAAGGAAGGGTGATGAAATCCCCACCTTATCTTGTTACAGGTTGTGCCCTTAATGTTAGATTAAAGATGAAAATACACAAATAAAAAAAACTATAAACAAATAAAATGTCCTAAAACTATGTGAATTACGAAAGAAGGAGAAATTTTGACGTACCTCAATCCTCCAGCAATCACCACAGTTTATATTTGACAAAAATAAAAAATAAAAAATAAAACCTAACAGGATGTGCTCTACGTGAGTGAATGCATGAATGCGACAAATAAAAATATATATATATATACAAAAAAAAAACTAAACTACTATTTTTTTTATTTTTTTATTTAAAAAAATATGGAGATACGAAGTACCGAAGAAAGCACAGCAACAAAATCTTTATCTTTTCGCTTCTTCGATCCGCTTCAATAATCCTGGAAAAAAAATGAGTTAAAACTAATTCGAATAAATAAAAATTAAAGAATAAATAAAAATTAATTCTAGTCCCCGGCAACGGCGCCAAAAACTTGATGTGATAAAAATATGTACTGCAAGTGCACAGTGTCTAATTGAAGAACTGGCAAGTACAGGTCGAACCCACAGAGACTAGATTAATTCTTTAATATATCCTTAATTAATATTTTAGGCAAATTAGAAATAAAAATGGTGGAGAAGATTTTTTAACTAAATTATGCAAACTATTAATTAATAATAAAAACTATTAATTAGAAAAGATACCTAGGAATTAGAATCCACCAAATATTAACATAATAAATAATTTCTTATTTCCTAAATCAATTCCCAAATTATTTCCCCTTCCCTTTAAAAATAATGATTCATATAATTAATATGGGCAAGCATAAGTTATGAAAAATTCACAGATTAACTATAACTTATCAAAACCTCGCAATCAATATAAAAATCATATGCAATTTATGCGGAGGAAAATATGAAGGTGAAAATAATTAGGCATTAATTTAGGAACGGAAAGAAAATATAGTTATGAAATATTTAGCTTCATCATAATCCTAGGTATTAGAAATTTAGTTAGCCATGGAATTAAAAACAAAAATAAATAATATTAGTTCTACTATTTGCATAAAATAAGAACAATAATTAAAAAGAGAATTTCTATTATATAAATAAAAGAAAGTTACAAATACTCCCTGACAGTATGTTCCACGCGTGATTGGAATAAGAGAAAGGACAAACTCACAATATCTTACTCCTTCCTACACTAGTGAAAAACTGAGAAAAAGAAAATAATAAGTGGTGCCTTTTTCTCTCAAACAAGAGGCCTATTTATAGGGAAAATAACTTTGAACCCTAATTTAGATTCATTGAACTTGGACACTTTGATCATTCCCTTTCCATGTAGAATTCAACTTCCTAGTAGCAATCAACTTCAAAAAGATCTTCTAGATAGACTTTTCTTTCTCTTGTTGGATTTGAATTGCACACTAAGATTGTTCCACCTCTTTCCTTCTCCTTGTAGGATTCTTCTTGGACATTCCTTATATGAATAAGAGCATTAAATATTGCTTGATCACCAAGATTTTGACTTTATTGCAATAAATATTAAATCCTACAATATAAAATAAAACATATTAATTTAATAAACTAATATAATTAAAAGGACAAAATTAGGGATAATTAAATGTATGAATTACGTTTCTATCACATACCATGTCACTTCTAGAAGTTGAGATCTTCTAATTTTCCGACGAGGCTTCTGGAAATATCATTCCAGAACTAATTTGTTGTAAAATTAGTAATTATATATATATATATATATATATTTCAATTTTTGGCTGCATAATTTTTGGCTGTGTTGATCCTTGTGAATACATGGGAAGTGATTTAATAAGGGCTCAGATGTGGACGAGCCAGGCATAGGCCGCATAGCAGCACCAAGTAGTGGGTTGCCCGAGCTCTGCTCCAAAAGTTAGGCTTCTAACTGATTATTGAACTAGGCTTATTTATCTTATGTATGATCTTCTGCGTGTTGCATGCTTCTTCTTTCACTGATCTCAATCTTAGCTACAGCCTACAAGAGCTTAATTTCTGTTTCATCCCACTTTTCAGCTTACTTAGCTAAATTGTGTTGATGCTGAATAACGTTTTGATATCTGAAATTTTAACAAGCTCGACTCTCTGTTCATGAGGGATCTCAAGTGAGCCTCTAACCTATCCTGAACCATCTAAACTCTGAAGTATCTTGACTAATCCTGAAAAGCTTACTGAAACCTTTCCAGTCCACAATATAACCCATTATCTTCTGTTCATTCCACTTTCTGGTTCTGCAGAATGTTTTTCGAAGTGCCAGTAATCAACACTTTTCTTCTTCTTTTTGTTGTACATTTAGGTATTTATATCTGAGTAAACTGGTCCCCATGCCTGGAGCATCAGGTGCTTTCTTACGCCTTATAATTGATCAGGTGTGTTTTTCCTTCTCTAATGTACAAGTCTGATGTAATCTAACTACATGTTTAATATGTAACTTAAATTTTTTGTCATTTTACAAGGTGTATTTCCCTCGACTTTCATTGAATTTTTAATTTATATGCAGTTTCTTTTTGCTCCTGCATTCATTGGACTTTTCTTGTCTACACTGGTAACACTTGAGGGGAGGCCATCACAAGTGATCCCAAAGCTTCAACAGGTGTTGCTATGGACTCTTTCTTCTTCTGTTCAAGTTTTTAATTGTAAACTTAACTTTTGAATACATGCCTGAAAGGAATCAGATGTGGGTTATTCAAACGTGGAGTTCTTTATAAGCAAATAACGTTGAATTCCCATTTTCAGGAGTGGTTCTCTTCCGTTCTTGCAAACTGGCAATTATGGATACCTTTCCAGTTTCTCAACTTTCGATTTGTTCCGCAGCAGTTTCAGGTTTGGATGACAACCTTTTTTTTTATATTTGGTGAATGTTATTGTATTATGTAAGAGGCATTCCTGGGCTTACCTGTTGACATATGATTTGGTAAGATGTATGATATATGCATGAAGTAGTGAAACTTTTATATGAAGTAGTCAGATATGTCCTTAATAACAGGAGGACAAGTTCTTAGTAATACATGATTGTCCATTATAATGTGGATATGCATTCCCTGTAAATTAATTTTTTGAATGAAAATCATGAAAGATGATATGCTTGTTTACAAGTGTTTTAATATTAAAATTAATGAGGCATGAAATTAAAAATTGGTAACAAATGTGTTATGGACCTTATGGTAACAAACAATTTTAAACGTTGTACAAGGAGAATCTTGTCATTTCCTAACATGACTGAAAAGTTCAATTTCAGAAATCTAAGGTCTTCAGCAATTTAAGCAGTATCCAATATGCATAGGTACTATAGTTCGTTTTGTTGGTCCATAAGTCCAAGAGTTGAAAAACAAATTGATTGTTAAATGGACCCCTTCGTTATGAAGTCAAGCACTTCTTGTTTTTTTTCTTTCCTTTCTTTTTTCTTTCTTATGATTCTAGCTATGCTTGCAGTTTTTGTTTATTGCTTTGTCATGTTACAGGTCCTTGCTGCTAACGTCATTGCTTTAGTATGGAATGTGATTCTCTCATATAAAGCTCACAAAGAAGTTATCGTAAAATAGGTATGTTTCTTTACCTCAGAAAAAATAAGATCTGTTCCAAGTAATTGAATAGGATATGGATAAACTTGTCATGGCTACAAGCCTATAACATTGATAAAGGTTTCTTTATACATATTAAAAATAGAAATCCATGCTCTAAATAGGATGATAAAGTGAGGGGAAATCGCGAAAATAGCATTTTCAAAATGTGTCTTTGACAAACTACTAAACATTTAGCATCCATTTTCCTCAAACTTCAATGCTGCACATCCTATTCTTCACTTGAAATGAGTTCTATATTATTTGATTACTTTTGTTTCCTCTCGGTACATACTTTTGGTATATTTTATCAGACGAGAGATTTTGAAATTGTCCTGATCATATATGCATTCATAATATTTTGAAATATTATTTTTGGACATTTGCCTACTTCTTTGACCAAAAAGGGTAACGGAAAAAGTGGAAAGAAATAGAAACATGTAAACATCGGTATGATTTGTGAAGTCCTTTAAGTCGTTACCTGCTCATTCGAGGGTGAAAGAAATGAAATGCGCGTGAATCTTGTGCTCTTGAAAACGAAATGCACGTGGTGAAGAATCTCGTGCTATTGAATTTTCTCCGTGCACGTGTTATTGATTTCTTATAATTTTGAATATGCAGTTTTGTTCAGCAAGTTTAACGCAGATGGAATTTGGATTTTGGACCTTGCTCAGAAATCTGCAGACTGATGGAGGAGGACTAGATAAGGCTATTAAAACTACTTCACAAGTTTCCTTTGTAGTTTTGTATTGAGTAATTTGGCTTTGTCACCCAATCTAAGAGTTGTATTGGAAAAACATTATTTTTCATTTTCATTTTTTTTATATTGGCTTATTTCTTTTGTTTATTATTTTTCGCCCAAAACAGAGTCTATTTTGTCAAAATCAATTACATTATGTTAATTTAAATTTTCATTTTCATTTTCATTTTGACCATTTTTTAGTATTAATATTGGCAAACTTTTTGTTCAAATATTTGACATTTGGATAACATCATTACTGGATCCGATTAGTATAAAGTTTATTTTTTGGTAAGTTGGTTAATTGGCCAATAGAATATTGACAAACATATAACCTCGCTTGAGTGTCAGTACTCTATTGACTAACTTATCCAAAAATAAAATTCATACTAACCACTTTCATCATTACTATAATCATATAAAGTAAAGTAAGTATACTTTTAACGACTTAGATTTATTGAATTTTCATTTATATAAAGTCATCAATAGCATTATGAATCATATTAATGTTCAAATATTTTTTATATTTTTAAAATCTTAATGATGAACGTATAAATCCAATGAAATATATTAGTTAAATACTCTAAATTATATCTTTTTCTTATATATTAATGAAAATTCAATATATATATATATAGAGAGAGAGAGAGAGAGACTGGCTCTCTCCAGCGAACTGGGATCAGCGAATTGACTATAGCGACTGTTTTTTCGTCGCTATAGCATAAAAAACTGGCTTTCTATACTATAGTGATGGAAAAAACTGTCGCTATAACCGGTTCGTTCTTAGTTCGCTCTTTCTAATTCGCTGGAGAAGCGGACTGTATATATATATATATATATATATGTGTGTGTGTGTGTGTGTGTGTGTGTGTGTGTGTGTGTGAAAGGATAGATATCAAATTCTTTGGTGCACATGATCAGGAAGTTAGGGATCAATCAGAATTCATAAATCAAACTTGTAATATAAATAATGATAGTGAAATCCAATTATTGACAAATATACATATCTATAGAAAATGATGTATAACCCCTTAACTAACCATGAGCCAATTAAATTTGTGTAATTAATATCAATAAGCAAACATAAAACCCGAAAAGAAAGAGTAGATATTCATGTCTGACAAAACTGTAAATGACTTTTGACTTAATAGTTGGTAAGCTCATCAACCTTAAATTTAAGTTTCTGATTTGGTTTATTTTTTTAAGTAGAGGCAAAAAAAATTGCCTTTTAAAAACTGGTAATAACCACTGCAAAGATTCTGTCAAAAACCGATTAAAATTGCTAATGTAATTAGTATAATTTTAACCCCCCACCCCACCCCACCCCACCCCACCCCACCCCAATAATGTAATTATTCCGGAGAATCGCCGGAATAAAATAGGAGTCTTCTTCTCTGCACCGACTGTGTTGGACTTTTTAGGAGTTGTTGTCTGTTCAATAGAATAGCATTCTAGAACGTCAGATTTAACGGGACGGAGGGAGTAAAATTTAATAGAATAGCATTCTATTTAACCCAAACCATGAGTCTCTTTCAACAATCAAATTCTATATAAAGAAATGCAATCCCAAAACCACTACCCTCTGCAAGCACTTTTTTACTACTTATTTATTGCAGCTGCATTATTGAAGCTTGAGAAAATACATACAAGGTTAGAACACCACTAAAATATTATATATATATATATATATATATATATATATATATATATATATATATATACCTTAAATGGTTGTATATAGCTTAAAGAACACTAAAGTTTCACCATACTATGTACCTTGTTTTACATCAAATAACATAATGTTAAAATACCAAAAATTAAACTTCATGTTAATCGGATCCGGATATGTTGTTGCATGAAATTGTCTCGGTTTTTGTGTCGAGACGTTAATTTTTTGTACTGCGTGTTGTTCATAACTTTGAATTAACATATAATTTCACAATTTTATTGCTGATTATATCTATTCTTTGTTGGTTTCAGCTAATAAAATCCTGAAATAATTTTAAGTAACTGAAATTTATGGCAAAGGCCAAAAAAAATTTGACACTTTTTTTAGTTTATTCACCATGCCCCATTTGATACTCTTGTTAAAATCTTAAAACAAGTCAAGTATTCTATCCTAGACAGATTCAATATTTTATACTTACAATTTGTGTCTGTAGCATTACTCAAAAAAATAATAGAAAGATGAACCTACAATTTAATATTTTACGCATTTTTAATGAGAATAATACATGGGTCATACTCTGTGTACAAAAATTTTATCAACATAGTATTCTTTCTTCTTTTTACTGGGGTTTTAACACTAAGCAATGAACAAATTAAATTTTTTACCATGTATGTTTAACAACTTGGTTCAATGGACTTATTTTGAAAAAGATGGTTTCAAGTTATTATCTGTTATCTTCTATATATAAAGTGGGAGGGGAAGTTGGCTTCTCACCTAATGTTGGTCAATCTTTTTTTTCTTTCTTAATTATACACACAGTGTATGCCACATAAGCTAGTCATTGTTAATTAGTCTAGTCATTCAAGGTATTACTATAGCAAAAGAAGAACTTTTTCTTTATTTTGCAAAAAAGACATTTTGAAGAACTTAAAAAATTACTCATCCCTTCTACAATTTTTTTTAAAATTTCCAAAAGTAGGACTATGTTTTTCATTTATGCTTACTCATAAATTTATTGAGTGTTTTTTTTGTTGACCCGGATGATTCGGTAGACCATAATCCACGTGGAGGAAGTCTCCCCGTGAAGAAATTTGTTTTGGGCAGTAAGAGAACTTTAAACAATCTAAGATTCCTAACTATATTTAATTTTCAACTCCAAAGAAAAGAGTCAGGATAGATTACAACTTCCTTTCTGTAAGGAGATTCAATTATGTCACATTAAGGAATATATCCTAACCAGGAATCTTATTTCCATTCGATGACAGACATGTAGGAGAAAGTGTGATCACTATAAATACAAGACTACACCATAATTCTCAAGTATCTCATTATTTTTCAGCACTAAAATTTAATACCTCCATTGTTAACCTTATTAAGCTCGTACTTATTCTAACACAGGAATGTGATTTCGTTTCTGTGCAGGATTGGACGCGTTATTAGTGGTTGAGGCGCGTGAACGAATATTGGTATTAATAGTTCGCATAGCAATAAAATTGTGATAATAAACTTTAGGTAACAGTGCAATTTGTATACTATAATGAAAAGAAATGAGCCATTTATTTTTTTTCTTAAAAACAAACTCAATTTGAATATGAGAATCTTATTGTGTCAAATTTAGTTAAAATAAGAACATATTCAATGAGTAGTGTAAGCAGTCAAATAATATTCTTGGTTTAAAAAAAATATTAAAATTTGTGAAAATTAAAAATATATTTTTTATTTACTTAAATATAGACTTGGGTAAGTCTGAAGTAAGTTTAGGGGGGTCTGTTTAATAACTGTTTTTACTTTTATATTCTTAAAAATCAGAGGCAAAAAATATTGATTAGTTTTTGAATGTTGAATTTTGTCTGACCTATTAAATGCTAAAATAGAAGATAAAGTTAGTGTGACATAATTAAGTCTATTTTGTGGTTTAACATGATTATGAAATCTTTTGGGTTAAAAGTGAATTTGGTGAAAACTTGAAGGTACTCTATATGAATTCAACCACCCCACCCCGCACTCCCCACTCCCACCCCCACCCCACCCCACCCCACCTGCAGGCTACTTTTCTTGACTATGGAGTTTTTTAGTTAGAAAGAAAAAAGTAGAACCCCTTTTCCAAGAAGTTGGAGAATCTATCTTCTAGAAATTTTCTAAATTCCCCACTCGTTTTTGCTGACCACATAAATTAGAGATAATTTTTATAAGTGAATTTGAAAATTTTATATAAATTTAATTGATTTTAATACAAACAAATATTATTATGATACACTAGTTAAATAATGCTACTATTAATATTATATTTGCTAAGTATTTTAAATGAATATATACCGATTTTAAAATTTATAAAAAGCAAAATATATATTTAATTTTAAAACCGAGGAAATATCAAAAAAAAAAGAATCTTCTAACCTCGTTGTCCTATTGAAAAAGAATTATAAAGTAATAAAAATATGTTGATATAATTATCATAATTTATAAATAATATCATCTACTCCAAAAAGTATCAACATATTTTTGTGTAATCTCTCGTTATCATGAAGTTAACTTCATGACAAAAGGGATAGATCACCTCCTGACCTGCGTTTCGATATTGTATTAGTCAATTGACCAAAATTAACTTGATACTAACCAATCTAAACCATTAATTCAAAACTAAATCATAAATTATAAAACAATAAATCTTATAATAAATAGTTCGTTTTAGATAATTTATAATAAAAATTAAAAAAAGAATTATGTTAATTTTATTTAAAAATATGTTAAATTAATTTAAAAAATTAATAATAATCTTATATATTTAAAATATTTGGAATATATTATTTTAACCAAGTGGGCACAGGTGAGATCTGAATGAATTAAGCTCAATTATCAAGTATAGTAGCTAATGTGAGTGACCGACCGTTATATTTTAAAAAATAAAATAAAATAAATGAGACCTTTCCTTCCAACTTCCTGCCCAATTACTCTACAAATATATATATATATATATATATATATATATATATTTATATACAGCTATTATATACTGACCTATTCTCATTCATTCAGTCACGCAGACAGAAAGAGAAAATAGCTAGCTAGATCCTATATATATATATATATATAGAGAGAGAGAGAGAGAGAGAGTTTTAAGATCAAGAAATTGAAGATGAAAAGTGAAGAGTATGATCATCATAATAAGCATAATCAAGTGGATTATTCAATGGGAAGTAATTCATCAATTGAGACATCATCTCCAGAGAGACTCTCTTCATTATCAGAACTTATCACTTCTTACAATAGCTCTTCTGATGATGATCATGCCTCTCCAACCTCCAATACAAGTATGTTCTTCTCTCTCTTTCTCTCTCACACACACATTTAAGGGTCTAAATGAATTGTATCGAGTCGAGTTGTGTATTGAGTTGCTCAGATTTGGTTCGATCACAAAATTGAGTATTAAATAAAGTTTGATTGAGGCTCGTTTAGTTACCGAGCCGAGCACGGTCTCGAAGTAGTTTTAATTTTTTGAATTTTTTGAACGAATATGATTATCAATAAAAAATTATAATTTGAAGAAATTCGAGTAATTTATTTATAGGACTTTAAAATTTATCCATATTTAAATTATTTATATTTCGAGTCGACCTTGAATCGAATTCTTCGTCGAACGAGTACGAATCGAGCATATTTTTCAATTTGAAAGGATAAGGTTTATGAATATTTATTATTAATTTTTGAAACAGTCTCAAAAACTAAAATATATAAGACTAAATCAATTAAAATGATGGAAATATTAATGTAACAATCTGATTCAAATCTCGAGTACGAAACATATATTGGGTCAAATTCCAAATCTTAATCGAATCAAACTTATTCAAATAACGTCTTAAACCACTATTACAATAATATTTTATTGGGTCATCTTAACCCGCCACAAGCTCATCCAAAAAATCATAACAGAATGTATTATTTGTTAATAACTTAATTTCTTATATACGGAGAAGTATTCAAATGATAATATTTTCAAAACAAACAACAAATTTCTAATTAGAAAAAGGATTAATCGTAACAAAAACTAATAAAAAAAAGAAGGAGATGATATTAATTAACTGGACTAAAATTATGGATACAGAGCAATTATTTAGACAAATATATACCTTTGATTATTAGCAGGTAAAGGAGATACCAAAATGGGGCACAAGAAGAAGAAGGCTGGGAGGAAAGCAAACAGCTTTGCTTTCAGAGTTAAAGAGCATGGTAACAACTTCAACCACCAATACTTTTTTTATTCAAATATTATTTAATTAAAATCGGATTACCATGAAGATAATATCTTCACGGTAAGTTAGTCAATTGATTAATACAATACTGACATGCACAGAGAGATCGTCTTCCCTGTCTGTGTGTTTACATTGTATTGGTCAATTGAACAAAATTAACTTCATGCTAACCACGGTCGTTTAATTATGCTCATGCTCCTACCCTCCCCCAAATTGTGAGTATAATTATTTTTCTTTATGAGTTGTCTCAAAAGAAGTGTCAATTTTCAAACTAAAAGTACTAGATTTATAAAAACATGTTTTTTTTAATACTGCTGAGATATAATGCCAATAAATTAATAAATTGATGTGATTCATATAACTTTTAAAAATAATAAAGATTTTGAATTTATAAATGATGAATTAATTAATTACTTAATGAATGGAGTAAATGGAAACATGATGCAGTGAAAATGGGGGCAAAGTTATCAGAGACAGTAAAGGGGAAGCTGAGTGTGGGGGCAAGAATAATTAAAGAAGGAGGGAGAAAGAATATATTCAGACATATATTTGGAGTGAGTGATGGGGAGAAGCTATTGAAGGCTTCTCAATGCTACTTATCCACCACAGCTGGCCCAATTGCTGGAATATTATTTATTTCTACTCAAAAAATAGCCTTCTGCAGTGAAAGATCCATCAACTTGCCTTCTCATAAAGGGGATCAGTGTATTAGAACACCTTACAAGGTAAATTTAAATCTCCATCTCTCTCTCTCTCTATATATATATATGGAATTACATCCAGAGCAACCGGTTGCTGTGAAGCAATCCTTGTAGATGGAACCCTTATATATATATATATATAGATGTATAGCGAGTATGAAAACCGTCGCTATATGTTTTAATGTGAAAATATAATTTTCTTTTATAGATTCATCATTTCTTTTTTTTTAATTAAAAGAAAGTGTTATCTGTTACTGATAGTTACAAAAGGGTCTAAAATTTTAAATAATATCATAGTAAGTATTTACAATGAATCACTCTGATTTTATGAACCTTACCGAAATATTTGGTTGCAAGTAACTTGTTATGGGCTTTTTTTGTGTGTACATATGCATGTACAATTATGCATATAAAAATTGGTACACCAAATTATTAGGTCTGCCTGGTTGATTGACAAGCCATGTTCAAATGCCAGCCTGCTAATGTGGCAAATAATAATAATAATAATAATAATAAAATACTTGTAGACTTTAGAGTGTAACCGTATGTATGAATGTTACCGAGTGGCTCTCGGCCGAGTGATATGACCCAACTCATGATATCTATAAAGTTGGGGGATCGAACCTTGACATATCAAGAAAATGTGTGAGTTTAAAAATTTATTAATATAAAATTATCAAAAAAAATGTACGAATGCCATTGTATTGAATTTTATGGATCTGGTTATTATGAAGTTAACTTCATGGTATGTTGGTCAATTGACCAATACAATACCGACACACATACACACAGAGAGATCACATTTCGTCTGCGTGTCGACACTGTATTGATTAATTGACCAAAATTAACTGCATCCTAATCACTCCCGAATTTTATTCTATAACGAGTAATTACAATTTACAAAAACCTTAACCCATTGACCCTAGTTTAACAATATATATTATATTATTGACGCGTTGAGTTTACGTATTTGGGTTTATTTATAAATATTTTAGACGTGACACTGAATGTATACATAAACATACTCTATAAATATCGGTACACCAATTTCTTGAACCAAAGGCCCTTGAAACACACAAGCTGTATATTCGTGTTCCCAATTTGGGCTGAGCCATTTCAAAATGTAGACTACCATCTTCTTGAACCATACATATAATACATTTTTTTTAATAATTTAAATTTTTGAAACATAATGTAAATGAATCAAATCAAGTCGAGTATTGAATTTTTCAGATTTGATTCACAAAATTTATCTAGTATGAAATATAGTTTGATTAATTGAGGGTTTAGCTACCGAGTCTAGTACGATCTAAAATCAAGCTCGAACAGTTTGAATTTTCCGAGCTAATATGATCCGAATATCAATAGAAAGCTGTAATTTGAAGAGATTCGAATAATTTATCGAAATTTAAAATTTATTCATATTTAAATCATTTATATTTCGAGTCGAGCTTGAATCGAACCCGAATTGTTTGGTTCATTTTACAGACATGATACATTTCCAAATTTATGCAGGTTTTGATTCCAATAAGGAAGATTAAAGAAGCCAATGAGAGTGAGAATGCAGAGAGGCCCGAACAGAAGTACATAGAAATAGTTACCGAGGATAATTTCGAGTTTTGGTTTATGGGGTTTGTAAGGTACGAGAAAGCTTTCATGAATCTTCAAAAGGCTATTTCTATGCCCATTTGACCGGATAAAGACTACATCTTTTTTTAATATATTATATATGCTTTGTATGAATTTAATTTGTACATATTTTTGTTATTTGATCTATGCCACATTATCTTATTTATTTATATTTTTCCCCCCTTCATTTCTTTTTTGGTAATCTTGCCTGCCTGTAAACTTTCCATATAAATCAATGAAGGTTTTATGTTTAAAAGATTTCGACTTTTCTTGCAAATAAATGCTAATTTATTCAAAAATGCACGTATACCCATACTAACGCTTCGAACGTGGTTAGTATTAAGTTTATTTTTGGATAAGTTGGTCAATTGATCAATAAAGTATTGACACACAGGCGAAGCTCTACGTGTGTCAGTATTCTATTAGTCAATTGACCAACTTACCAGAAAATAAACTTTATGGTAACCGGATCCAATTTATACCATCTCCTCTAATTTGTCAACCTTTTTTTTTTGAAAGTCCCATTTTAGAGATTACAATATAATTTCATAATCATAATTATGTATATTATCAGTATTACAATATCAATTAAATCTCATAGAGGAGGAAGAAATAAATCCACAAATAAACCTCACTTAGGGAGATATCAATAATCAATCAAACTCGAATCAATTTTAATGTATAAAGTATGTGATATTTTAGCTTACCCCACAAAAAATTTCTAATATTTTGCACAAATTTGCAGCATCACTTGCATATTTGGTTTGTTATGGTTTAGATGTTATGGATATTTATGACTCGAGCTTCAAATGTTTTATGTGAACATAAAAATTAGATAGGAAAATTGGACCCAAATGTTTTTAAATTTTACCTATTTATATTTTAATTTCTAATAAAAAATAAAATATAAATACATTTGAATTTAATTTTTTTATTTAATTTTTATGTCCACGTAGAAGAGCTACGATGTAACTGCTACGGATGGTCCGATACTGAATAAACGAGTATCTCCTCTCGATGGAAGAAGATTCTCTTTGAAAAGTAATTTTAGCTTGATAAAGGATATTTTTGTTATAATTCATTTGTCGATGGCTTCATTAGGGATAAACCGACCACCCACTAAATCTTTTGATTTAAATGAACTAAAAATAAATGGAAAGGTCAAGAGAATGGGGCCTACAATGTCTCTATTAATTGGAAATGTTGTAAGACCAAGAGACACGTGTAAAAATGTGGGTTGATTTGCGGTTTGTGGAAAAATTGAATATAATGTAATCTTCATTTTTAATTTATTTATTTATTATCAAAATGAAAAAATACTTCAAAATATTGAATTTGGTGAAGTGATTAAAAGTTTAAAACTTGTCACGCAAATTCTAAGTTACACTAGAATTTGAAGAATAATCTTAATTTTATTCGTTTCGATTTTTTTATTTGGCTAGAAAAGATGAAAGGACTTCACGAACATATGCAAAGGGATAAAGAGAAAAATTATTGAAGAACTACCAATTCTAATAATTTTAAGAAAAAAATATATACACACAGTTTTATAGTACACAGTCGACTATGACGACAGTTTTTTTGGGCTATGACGACGGTTCACCGTAAATCGTCGCCATAACACGATTGTGTTGTATATACATATAACTTTAAGGTGTTGTTTATTTACATCTGATTGCATTTTAATGTACTGCCTCTTAATCGGTAAGAGGCTTGATGTTTTTTTTTTGTTACTTCTGAATGTCTCTTAATCGGTAAGACGGAAAATGAAATCTTAATAATTAAGAGGTACCTCTTAATGAAATTTTTTTGATAATTTTTTTATATAAATATATTCAACAATATTATGCAGTCATTTTTATTAAATTGAATATTTAAAATTATTAAATAAAATTTTACCCTTTAAAATGATAAAATATGGTCATTAACTTATTTTTTAATTATAATATCAAATAATTTTTTAGATTCAGACCTCATAACTATTCAGATGATCTAATTTATTAAGACATCATAATGATTCAGATCTTAATTATCAGATTTATCAAACACAACCTAATTTTATGTCCACCCCGCCCCAATCCACCCCACTCCATCCCACCCCACTCTACCCTCCACCCTCCACCCTCCACCCTCCACGTAGTAAGCTCCATCATATGCAAGCAGTCAAGGACCATACCTTTTAGTATGCAAAGATGGCTACTTCCACACACCATTCATGTCTTGTGGGGTTTTTGCTTTTTGGGTGGGAAAACGGACGAACAAACCGCCTAACCAAACACGCCTCTAGCCGTCCAAAGCCTCTTTGCCCTCCACGTGCTCATCCCTCTACGATCCACTGACTACAGCAACTGCATCAACCTCGAAGAAAGGAAACATGAGGTGATCCAAATTAAGGCCCTGATTGGCGTTTTCAATTTAGATTATTGTTTCTTGTTATAGTATAGTAGTGTTTTTTTTTATGTTGACCCAAAAGAGAAAAGAAAAAGGACACCTGTCTTCATGTTGAGTAGACGCTGTCTTTTGGACAATCGATTACCTGATGTTGCAAGGGCATGTCAAGATCAACCTCGAGTTCGAGTTTGACTCGTTTAGATTAAACTCGTTTAATAATTAATTATTTATTTTTAAATTTAATTAGACTTGACTAAGTATAATCTACTCAAGGTCAATTCTTTTAAAGTAGGTCGAGTTTGTATATAAATTTTAAGTTAGTTTAAAGTCTAATTCAACTCGACCAGTTAAATTTTTAAATGGATTTAAGTTCGACGAATCAAATTCAACTCAAGGCAACTCGTTTATAACTGTTTGAAGCATAATTTTGAATGAGCTAAATAAAGCAGAATTCTGAATACTGAATGAATTTTTTTTTTGGATAATTGACATGTCTAAAACATATGAAACATATTTTTATTATTTTATCCATTTGAAAAAAAATCAAAATTGTTGTAAATTTATTTAATATTATTTAATATAATAGCTGATATTGTAAAAAAATTAAATATAAATTACTTCATTCAGTAAAAAAAACACCAAGTCATTCAATCCAAATATCTGATCGATTCAGTCATTCAGGCGATTTTTATTCAAAATAAACGTACTGAATGACTGACAGATTCAACCATTTAACTATTCAACTTCATTCAGCTTTAAACAAACATCCCATTAATTTCTTACTCATCTCTAGTTAACAGAATGAAAGATGCAGTCAGGGTCAAAACCATGGTGAAATAATGACCACCATTGAGATGAAGCCAAGTGCCATGTTGTAGATGGTTAGGAACTCATTTCTCAGTCATCAAATCTTGGAACAAAGGAGATCTTAATAGATGGTCATATTATTGACACCTTGCATCCAATTATACATTGAATGGGACCTATCTCAATTATTCCTTAGCTCCCCTAGTTTACAGTCAAGGGCATCCATTCCCCAAATTATTGTTTTTCTTTGGTTTTCATTTAACTTGGAAAATGAATTCAAGTTACTCCCTCCGTCCCAAATTATCTGCTGTTCTAGAGTTTCACACAGATACCAATATGTATGATAAAAATACTAAAATACCCTTTGTGCTGACTTTTTTATTAATTGAAGAGAAAGAAAAAGCAACTAATTAATTGGAGAGAGAGAGAGAGAAAGCAGTACATTAATTGAAGAGAGAGATAGAGAGAAACAATTATTAATTAAAGAGAGAGAGGCATGAATGTGGATGTTTAAAAAAGAGGAGAGACATTAATGAGAGTAATGATTATCAACAATTAAGATAAAGGGACAAATTTAGAAAACAAATGGAAAAAATGCATTGAAATCTTAAAAAAGCAGATATTGTGGGACAATTTTTTTTTGCTAAAACAGCAGATAATTTGGGACGGAGGGAGTAAATACTATGTAGTGCATCACCCCAAATTTTATGTAGTGCATTATAATGAGCTAATCATGTTGTTTTCATAAAAAATAATAGAAAATATCTTTTAATTCATAATAATATTTAATCGACTTTTAAATTTAAACTAACTTTTGAAAAACAAACGTTTAAAAGTTGTCATACTATACAGATCCTAATTACATTTCTAATCATATCAATATAACAATTAATCACCATGTTAATGGAAAGACTACTCTACTAAGTTGTCATACTATACAGATCCTAATTACTTTTGCTACCTTTTTCAAGGATCTAATCATATCAATATAACGATTAATCACCATCTTAATGGAAAAGTTGAGGAGATTTACCTAATCTTATTTGGTTAAGTTTACATTTGTGATAAAGGGTCATTAAGATGTACAAGTATTCAAAAGGAATATTTTCTTTTTAAAGACACTCACATCAATACTTTTCTAGCTACATCAAACTAATAAATGTGATTAGCCCGTGTAACTAATTTACAAAAAAAAATCCAAACTTGATGACAACACCATCCATATATATAAGCTTCAAAAGCTTTGATTCTACAAGCCTAACACATGGCATTTCATGCCTTTACGTGCAATCTATCTAATAAAATACAAATGATTTTGAATTTTTCGCTCACTTAATAAATCATCTGGGCCGTCCAAAGTTTGGGATAAATCCCACCGTTCATACATCTATCTAATAAAATACATCTATTTATATAATAATCTAATAATAATTTAATAAAATACAAATGACTTTAAATTTTCCGCTCACTCAATAAATTATTTTGGTCGTTCAAAATTTGAGATAAATCATATTGTCCATGCAGTGCCGGAGGCACGGGACCCAGCTAGTATACAACATTACTAAAAGTGGGAGACTGTGATTTCATAGGAACACAATTTAGTTGGATAAGCCAAGAACATTTTATTCATCATAACATTTGAAAAATCAATACAATTTTCAAAAAAGAATTTAAATGATAGAAAAATATGAAAACAAACAAAAATATATATTCATAATACACCAAATAAAAAAAATAGCCTTGTAAAAAAAAGAAGACAATTTTAACTTATATAGTCTATAGGTAACTCTCATTTTTCGCTTGTTAATACTATTATTATAACAACTTGATTTAAATTTCGAATTCGAAATAAATCTTTGGTTAAATTTTAAATTTGAATCGAATTAAATTCATCCAAATTTTAGTCTATTAATATCTTCATGGGTCATTTTAGTCCATTACACACTCATTCAAAAGACATTATTGTTACTAACTCAATTCTATATATATATACAAACAAACTTTTCCTTTATCTTTGAATACCGAGGTGTTACAATTATATTTTTTAAGAAGCAAACTTATTCCAAGCAAGTGTTTTAACATGTTATTGTGATTAGCATCAAGCTGTGGTGTTACAATTATATTTTTATAAAAGAAGATCATTATTAATTATATGTCGAATGTAAATTGTGATTAGCATCAAATTAAAAAAATAATATGCTAGTTTTTAACTTATTGTCATATATAACAATATATTTTAAATAAATAGGGGAAAAGTAAACGAGTCCAATTTTAAATATATTTCATGTATTCAAATTCATTCTAATTTTTATATTATTATTGTTGAAACAGATGAAAATTTTCCTATAGTAGTAGAAAATAAATTAAACCGAAGAGATGAAATAAATACTCTTACTAAACAAACAAACAGCTACTAGAAAAAAGAGAAAATAAATAGAAGGTGGGATTGAGACCTGAGCTTGATCTTTCCCTTTCTGATCTGAAGAACATGAAAACTGCATAATATCTTGAAATCAAAGAAGATTTTTTGGTAGAAAATTTGAGATTAAGACCTTATCCATTAGAAATTGGTAGAAATCAAAGAAGATTTAAACGCTATACAAATTTACAGTAAATATAGTGTGTGTCTATATGTAGTAATAACAAACAATAAATTTATATATATATCTAATAAAATACACACACATCTATCTAATAAAATACAAATGATTTTGAATTTTTCGCTCACTCAATAAATCATCTGGGCCGTCCAAAGTTTGAGATAAATCCCACCGTTCATACATCTATCTAATAAAATACATCTATCTATCTAATCTATCTATCTATCTAATAATCTATCTAATAAAATACAAATGATTTTGAATTTCCCGCTCACTCAATAAATCATCTGGGCCGTCCAAAGTTTGAGATAAATCCCACCGTCCATACATCTATCTAATAAAATACATCTATCTATCTAATCTATGATTTTGAATTTCCCGCTCACTTAATAAATCATCTGGGCCGTTCTAAGTTTGAGATAAATCTCACTGTCCATACAGTACCGGAGGGACGGGACCCAGCTAGTATATCTATCTAATAAAATACAAATGATTTTGAATTTCCCGCTCACTCAATAAATCATCTGGGCCGTCCAAAGTTTGGGATAAATCCCACCGTTCATACATCTATCTAATAAAATACATCTATCTATCTAATAATCTAATAATGATTTAATAAAATACAAATGACTTTAAATTTCCCACTCACTCAATAAATTATTTTGGTCGTTCAAAGTTTGAGATAAATCATATTATCCCTACAGTGCCGGAGGCACGGGACCCAGCTAGTATATATATATGGAGTAGAACTGGAGGAGTAATATATAAAGCAAGCTACCTAATAATATACTTACGACTTGTACCTGCAAACGCAATCAACACACAAATTCTTTCTCTATCTCTTCTTTGTTTCTCTCTCTAAACTTATGCTTGAATTACTTATCAACAATTCCACTCTACGTTGAACCCTTCAAGACTCTCTTTTTCTTTCTTTTTCTCTTCTGGGATCCAGCAAAAACGAAATTTAGCTTGTGGGTTTTGGTAAGATCGATTCCCTTTTGAAAATTTGAATTTGAATTTGGGGTTTTTGTTTGTTTTTTATATTTTTCTTTGTGGGTTTTGTTCTCCTTTTAATTTGTGTTCTGGGTTTATTTGCGGCATTTTTTTCTTTGTTTCTGTGTAGGGTTTTGGTTTTGACTTTCTTGATGGGAAATTATGGGTGCCCTGTTCTGGAGGAGGGGTAAGTTTTAATTAATTGATTGTTTTTGATCGATTGTTTATGCCCTCAATTAGCTGAATTCCAATTGTGGGTGTGTTAATTTAGCTTTTTATTGTTTTTATGGGATAAAATGCATTGAAATAATATATATTAAAAATGAAGTTTGGAATCTTTCATGTGTTTCTTGTGATATCAAATTTTCTACTTTTGGTTATTTTTCTCATGAATTTCTTTATCATGCAGAAGCTGATTGGAAATTTGACCCATCAATTGATTTTTGATAATAAAAGCTAAGGTGAGTATATTCAGTCTTTATTTATTTGATTAATTATATAGTTTTGACTAGCTGTCTGTTACTATAAAAAGAAAGAGAGGTGGTTCTATTAATGATCTAATGGACAATGCTCGTGAGTCCCCTACCTCTTTGTTGGTTGATCATTTATTAGGTTCACTTTTTTATGACTTGTTCAATGCTAGCAATTTTTAAACTTTCCCTGTGACTGATGTCCACATTCTTCATACATCATTTTTATTCACAGTATTATGTTACTAGATTTCGTTCTCGTCTCTTTTATTTGTGTACTACTCATAGAATTTTAAAATAAAATAAGTGTTAACAGTTTAACACACTTAAAAGTTAAATGCATACATTTTGATTTTGTTTCCGCGGTCTTGTATTTATTACTTTTTTGTTGTGTAAACCCGCAAGGTATTGAGAGAAATTGGATTTCGATAACTAAGGTCTGCAGATAGAGGAAGCTAGGTTTAGAATATGGGATGCTTTGTGTCTACCCCAAAGGACTCTGGTGGAAACAGAAGGAGGCCAGGAAATATCGGTGAAGTTACGGTATTTGTTCCTGGCTTACGGATTCCAAAGCCTGTGGATTTTTCTCAGTCGTTAGGTGATCACTTGTCCAAGAGTTTGGTGGAACGCCTCTCAGCTCTTAGAACCCGAATAGTTGTAATGGCTGGTCAAGAAGGTCCAACAATCACAAGAACAAGGAGAAGAAGTGCTACTCAACACGGTTAGTTTTAAAACCTAGAGTCTCAATTTTCACTAATATGGCCTAAATTGACATCTGCCATGATCTGCAAGGGGGTTCAACATTGGGAGATCTTATTCAGGCTCTTGAAGATTATTTGCCAGTTCTTATGGGATTGGTTAAAGATGGTAAAGCATTTATAGTGCAATTGTTATTAGCTTGCATAGGCTGTTCAATAGTAGCCCTTATTATTGCTCGTCTATCTGTAGGGAGCCCATTACAACACAAGGTACAGTTTGTTTGGGTAAATCAGGAGGATGATGTAGAGGTGAGAATTTGATTATTAGCATTGTACTTGTCATAGTTATCCCTACATTTTCTCAATTTCATTAAGAGGATTCCTCTCCTTAATAGATATCATTAAAATGTTAGGAAACGGCAATGTTTAGTGCCTGGTACGAAGTATTATCAGTTTTGCACTTCATGGCAGCGTTGTCATTCTCGCAAGCTAACTTGCTGCTTCTTCCCAGAACATCCACTGATGGTTATCAGCCGAAAGTATCAGAAGGTGAGTACTTACTTTAATTTTTTGACGCTTTAAATATGCAATGGTTAATAATTAAGTTCATGAATCTCATACATCCACGCCATGTCACAAAGATATTTTTTAGATCAGAACATGTGAAGCAGAAATATTTTGGTTTCTGTATCTTCTCCAAGTAATCTTCATATCTAATTTGTTATTATCAAACAAGTTGTGTTATATTCTTTATGTACTCAACCTCTTAACAATTTTGCATTTGCTTGTAGTGTGTTTGTCTTTGGAGTATTAGCATTGTTGATTTATATTTGGTATGCATTCCTTGTACTCTTTTATAATTGGTTTGGGTATTGAATAATGTGATCTAAAACCAGTAAACTGATGTCATCTAAAACCAGTAAAATGATGTCATCTAAAACCAGTAATAAGCAATCAAATTAAAATAGTGAGGAAATTAAATTGTTTACACATACTGATTTTCATAGACCAGCATTTATAGAAGGGTCACAAAGTTGTTACCTTTTAGTTCTCGTTAGCTAAAAGTATTGTAAAGCTGGTTTTGGTCCAAATCTAATCTTGAGCATTATTGTAGTGCACTAAGTAAATGCTACTAGCAAACAAACAGTGTTAGAAATAAATATGCAGTTTTTGACAATAGAACAGTTAAGACTCCTCATGCACAGTTTTTATTGGATATGTGTTATGCACATTAGACCTGCAAAATGTGAAATGTGCAACAAATCGAGCTTGTTTTAGTAACTGTAAATTATAGGACAATAATATCTGTTGTAATCTTTCTCCTTCATCTCTAATAAAATTGTCTTCTTATATGCAAAAAGACAATGTTATCTGTTTCTTCAAGAAATTTTATGAAAAAGTCGCATTCTTCTGAACATATTTCCTGCAAGTGAAAATATTTAATGTTTTGAAGTAACTCATCTTGGTCTGTATGAGAAGTTGAGGACTAGGGAAATGTTCTTGTAGTTCTGTTATGTGGGTTCTCTTTCTCTCTTTCTTGTGTTTTTATATAAATAGAAATATTTATAAATGGAGTATTCTTTCACTTATTGACTTGTAAATTCATGAGTTTCTTTCCTAAAATCCATTTTTTTCCTTATTTTTGTTATACGCGGCATATTTTTTTTCCTTATTCTATTTTATGTAACAGAGAGTAGGCGATCTTCCATTGATATTTTCTTGAAGGCAGCGGGATACCTTGATTGCGCAGTCCGACATGTTCTACCACAGTTGCCTTTGGAATTCAGGTTTACTGTTAAAAGTTTTTTAAAGTATAAGATCTAGGTTATCATTTGCAATCATTCTGATGCTTTGCAAGTATTCACTCCTTTGACTATTTCAATTTGATTTTAGGAGAGATCTACCAGTCGACCTTGCTGAAGGAGTTCTACGTGCACTCTGTCTTCAAGCATTAGGACAGGTACTATCCCATCATCCTTTTCTTGCACTTGAACTGTTAGGTATCTATCAACAAAATGGACTTTGATGGTTAACATGGTCGAAAAGTTGAGAAAACACTTTGTATGCTAAATAGATTTTCTGATAGTGCTTAGATTTATATAATTAAAAGTTGTGAGTTATCGGTTCTCACTTGTCAGGCGTTAGATTGGTAATATTTATATTAACTGCATAACTGCTTAACAGCTAGAGTGTCATTCTGATACAACCAAGCACAAAACTTCAAAAAACCTTACTAATAGAGGAGTAAATATGAGAATTTCATATCTTTTTGGTGAATTTTCTTGGACTCAAAACTTCGTTCTGACATGCTTATCCTAGTCCATGTAATGTGTATTTTAGGTTTTTGTACTAATCCACAAATTGCTTCAATCCCAAATTCTTAATGTGACCCGGAACGCGGATCATTTCAATTCGTTGAACCGATACAGGAGCATGGTACATTGCATATTCTAAAACACGGTATGCTAGGGTTAGTTTTATGTGGATGTTTATATTAGTAATTTTCTTAGAATTTGAATGCAATAAAGCTAAATTTTGTTGAAGATTTTTAGTTGCATCAAAAAGTTGATTGTTCTAGAAAGGGGTTAGTACAAATGTTAAGTTTGAGCATCTAATACTAAGAATATTGATATTGGTGCAACTATAGGTAATTTTTTTATTTGGGTACGCTAAGTTTAGAGTTTCGGAACGTTAGAGTATCATGTTTAGGTAAGTAAGTTCAAGCATGCAGTTCAATAGGTCAATAGAAGTATTGTATCTGGTAAATTTGTTCAATCCAAAGACACGTCGCCTTTACCTTTAATTAGTGAATTCATGGACCTATATCAATGTCACCAATCCTGTTCGGAGGTAATTTATAAAGCCAAGAGATTGATAATTGATCCGAGAGAACCTATGTTCGTGATATACTTGGCACAACTAATAAAACATAAGGAAAAAACAAGAGAAACAAAGGATATAGAGGAAAGCGTAAGTGGCTGTTTTTTCCTTCAGCAGCCTCAGAAACACTACGCAACTAAATTAACTCCCCAATCCTTATGACTCCTGGCTAAAAGTTTGAAAACCTAAATACCTCCTAACTAATGCATAATGTAAGGTTCCAAAGGCTAGGACTGAGCAAAAAACGGATAAAACCGAATCAAAAGTTTTTAACCGATTTTTTTTTCCAGTTATTCGGTTATTTTTTGTAATTTGGTTATATCCGATTTTATTTTCGGTTTTCGGGTATGGTTTTCGTTTTTTTGTTATTCGGTTAACCGAAATAGAAAAAAAATAAGGCTTAAAGATTAAAGTAGTAATCTCTCACAGTCATACTCTCTCGGTCTCTTTAGACTCTAATGACTCGACTCTCATTTCTCACCTCTCACTACTCAAAATTCAAGCAAAACCCAAATCGATCTCTCATCTCTCATCCCTCACTCTCAGATCTAGATCTTAGAACTCGATCTCGAATTCTCGATCTTGATAGTCCCCCAGCCCTCTCCCCTCAAATTTCTCAATCCCTTAGTGACCTAACCCAAAAGCCAAAACCCTCAAGGTAGAACCCCAACTCTAAGAACTGCCCATTTCCTAAAACCCTCTGTAAACTCTATTACTGGACAAAGCTTGAAGCTCCCTTCACTTCCCCTTTGCTCTGAATCCGAGTGGTCCATCAAGGTTTGCTTCAATGGGTGGCACAATAGCCCTTTAACGAAATGGAAAACATGGGTTTACAGCATGCATTCAAAATATGAATCTATTTGGAAGAAATCTGAGATTTATGAAGCTATTATGGCTTCTACTTACCATATTCGAAGAAATGGCGAGGTGATTTTTGGGCTTGCAGAAAGATGGTGCTCTGAAACTAGCACATTTTTGTTTTTTTTGGGCTGAAGCAACAATTAATTTGGAAGATATGATGATTTTGGGGGGATTTTCTGTTGTGGGTAGCCCTGCTTCAATGCCTCTTGAATCTAAAGAATTGAGGGAAATTGAAGAGAATTTGGATAAAGCAAGGAAATCAATCTTCAAGTCAAAATCCCAAAAGGGTGATCACTATGAATGGTTGAAATACTTTACGGAAAGTGGGAATGAAATGGAGCATGAAGCATTTCTTTCTCTGTGGTTATCAAGGTTTGTTTTCCCTGAAAATGTGTTTGATACTATAAATACAAATGATTTTTCTATTGCGATTTACCTTGCTAGAGGGATAGTTTGCAGACTTATATAAATTTGCAAACTATTAAATTCGGTTATTAACCGAATAACTAATTCGGTTATTCGGTTATCTTGCATTTCGGGTTGTAATTCGGATATTTAAAACATGAGAATTCCGGTTTTCGGATAAAACCGAATAGCTTATTCGGTTCGGTTAATAACCGAATGCTCAGCCCTTCCAAAATCACAATAAATACTTTTTTTGGGTGGGGTGAGGTTTAAATAGTCTTTTGAATAAAACTCTACCTTTAATTACCAAGGCTAATATTCAGTCCAGATTAAACAAAGATACTGTATTTGACAACAGAAAACTTGCTAAAGTTAAGTTTGAAAAACTACTTGAGTGGGTCACAGTATAAGAACTAAGAACCACAAACACATGAACATATATACCGAAAATTAATGGGACCAAAATAAATCAGACAAGAAATTTTAAGTGCTTTTGGGGCAACCAAAATTCCCTATTCCACACTTCTTCTCCACTGAGAAGGGATAGATTCACTAAGGATGAACCTCACTAAAAGATTCAGTTTACGGTTAAGCGAAAACCTTACAATTTTGAAAACAAATATTCAAACTTCCACAAAGGCTAATAGTCACAAAGAGATTTAAAAAGAGTCAGTGCTGTGCCTAAGATCTCCTAAACAGATGGATTGTGCTTCAATCTTTTTAGCTCTGTTGTGATTCCTCATAGATCAGATATGAAAATCTTTTCTCTCTTGTCCTTGAAGGCTTTTTGAAAGTTTGAGCACTTAGAAATATCAACACATAGAATTCAGAATTAGCCTTTCCATGGGTAGCTGAAATCCTGTGATAGTACTCTTCAAGTTGTCTCACGTGCTTCTGTACCATATCATTTAATATTTGATGTGGACTCGTCTTTGTGCTTTGTGGAAAAGAGACATTGTGTCTCCAGCTGTAGCAGTTACCTCTGCTGGTAGGTGAGTGTGCCAGGCTGATTATGAGATCATACATTTGATCATTGAACTCGTCTTATCTTCAATCCCAAAGTATACTCCGTATTAGGATGTAATGGAGAAGAGCAAGTTCATTAATTTCTCAATTCCCACTTCCTTGTGGGTTTTCTACGAGGTCTCATATTTTCAGATTCGTTGGCAATCATTAGGGTCATAGCTATATATCTTTTACGTCTTGTTTGAGGTGCAATGCAATTGAAGTTAGCTATACATACATACAGTTTGCGGGAAAGAAGTAGAAGGATTATATGTACTTGTCATTAAAAAAAATCTGAGATATGTTGAAGTCATATTTTGCTACTTTTTGCATGTGCTACCATGAAGTACGTACTAATCCAATATCAGTTCATTTACAGCACGAAGGACAGTCTCTTTTGAATCTTTTCTGGCCCATACCTTTCTTTATATTTGAGTTGAGAACAATACTATGCATGGCAAGAAATTACTTGCACACTGCATGCATTGGGTTAAGCCAGGGATTTGCAAACCTGAAATATCAATTTCTTTTCACAAAGGAACCGTGCTTGTGCAGATTTTAAGAATAAGATGGTAATAAAATATATTTTTCTCTCGGGAAAGTTATGTCTTCACATCCCTAAATCTTGAAGTCTTCGCCCTTTGACTTGGTTTTAGAGGGTGAAGATTCTGAAACACCTGAATTACACAGGGCCATGTGGTAGTAAAAATATTCTCAGTCCATTTGAAGGATAGATAAAATCATTCTTCAGTATTCAGTAATCCACAGCCGAAGAACTAAAAATATAAAATCTTGTCAATGTTTTGCACTTGATCTTGTTTTCACTTGCGTAACTTGTAACCTTTTTCTCCTATTATTATCTGTTTAAGATTTTCTTATGAAGTTAAAATTTTGAGATACTAGTTTTGCATACTACCAATAAGTGGGATCATGTTGATTGTATGTGTGGATATTTAATGCATCCTTACTAGACTTAGAAATTTTAAACTTCTTTTAAGAGAAAATTAGAAGGTTTTCGTTGTCCTGATGTTTTCTTTTTTCCCTTTTCAATTTTGATTAGGGCGTAGATATTCAACTTGGACTTGCAATTGATAGTACTAAAGCCACACTGGCAGTGAAACGTAGGCTTGCGTGTGAGATGGTAAAGTACTGGCAGCAGGTATAAATGCATTAACTTTTCTTCTTAATTTTTGAAATCGACCAACAAAAGATGCATTTTTAGGATTTACAGTTACCTCTTTTATGTTCCATGTCTTGTTTGACTAAAATTGTACTATGGTAGGTGTATTTTTTGGTTTAGTCATAAGCCCTTTGTGACATTGTTGAGTTCTTAGCTACAATACTTCCTAC
The DNA here is from genome assembly GCA_020205505.1 of Panax japonicus. Lineage (NCBI taxonomy): Eukaryota > Viridiplantae > Streptophyta > Magnoliopsida > Apiales > Araliaceae > Panax > Panax japonicus. Next base: position 3,985,572 of record CM035098.1, on the reverse strand, counting down.
ATTAATTGTTGCAAAGTATTATAAATTCATAGATAAAAATTACAAGATGTCATCACCAATTATCATTATCGCTAGAAGAAGTACCAACTTATTTTACCATTTTTTGAAATTCTGAAATATGTTTTCTTTTATAATTTATGTGCAAGTTTTAACTACCTTACCAAGTATTACGTGCTGTTAATGGCCCTAATTTGTCTTAGACTACCTGCATGGTACCATCATACTATGTTAAAGTAATCATAATAAAATACTAAAAGAAGCGACTGACATATTAGGGTTAAACATGGGTACAACATCCATCCATCATTATATTTTATTACAACTCTATTTTCAAGTTTTGTAAATATTCATGCACATATATGCGAAGAGGAAACTCATCCTTGAGCCAGATAGATTTTCCCTCACGTTGCCAAGGACCCAAAGTTTCTATGTTCTTATGAACATTTGAAGAATCCATTGTATACCATGGTGTTTAAGAGAAAGAAATAGAAGAAGATGAACCAAGCGAAAGAGAAGTAACATATGAACTAGAGGGCTTCTGATGTAGGACAAGGTGTGAAGAAGGAACAAGAATACCTATCTCTGCAGAGAATCGGTAAAGAAATACACACAAAAATACACAACTTTAATTTCAAATCAATTCATTCAATAATATATAAAATAATGAAATATTATAATGCTTAAATAGAAATCCCAATACTTGGGGGCCAAGTAAAAATCCTAATTTTAAAAGAAAACAATCTCTTAATTAAAATCTACTACTATAATTAAAACTCTAATAATTAAAATTTACTACTATAATTAAAACTTATAGAATATCCTACTAAAATAATTACATTAACAATTCAACATTTATCTCTAAATAACAATACAAAACTAATCATAAACTTGTTGAATTTCTTCTTTTCTGTACATCTACCAAAAGTAGATTTGGCCCCAAGTATGGGAATTGAAACCAACGAGCTTGAGGTTATACCTCAAGGCCACTGCCATTTCTCCCACGTCAAGAAGAGTTTCTTCCATGCTACTAAAGTTCCCCCAATAAATGTACATAATTTTCTATCCACCATATTTGATTCCCAATCTGCATCAACTTCAATTGTTATAATCAATATTGGGGCATGAAATTCTTTCCTACAATGTTTGGGTAAGGAAGCTGGCTGTGTTTATATATTACTTGTTAAAACATACCTTGGGTGGTTATGGATGACATGTTGGTAGAAGCATTAGACAAACTCAAGCTCATCATGGCTGCAGAGACTATCTTTCACATCTCGAAGTATTATATGTTTTTGTTCTTACTGCCCTTGCTTGTTCTGCTAATGAGGCAGTGTAGCCTCTTACGAAGATGTTTCAGAGTGTTGGGGGATTGCAGAGTAATTTATTGGTAGACATTATACAAACTTTATTGACTTGTTTTTGAAGACGGTAGTCTCAACCCCCCTAGAATATGTTCAAAATTGCATGCGAGTCAGAGCCAAGCTTTCAAACATCCATTGTTTATATCTGAAACCCAAAAATTTGAGAACTCAAAACTTCAGTAGAGCAGATCCACCTACTGGTGACAATGGTCTCTTGCTGAAGGTATAAGTTTTAACCTAGAGCAAAACCTCATACAAACTAGCACAGACAGATTGACTTGCCTGAGAGCACTTGGATCAGCTTGGAGGAGGTTCGAATCCTGGCCATACATGAGATATATATGGACTAGAGGGCATCTGATCCACCCTCATAATTCTTATTCAATTAACATAGGCTGCTGTTCTAATACTAGTAACCCGTTAAAATGACTACATGAGTATTATGTTGCTTAGGTAACTTCTAAATTAGGTTATTTTCTACAGTATATGCCGCCTCAGACTTCTAACAATACTTCATCATCAAAGAAGAACCTAAGATTTGAAGTTAAATATTTATTTTTGTGTCTTTTGTTCTTTTGGCAGATTCTAGTTCTGGTTCAGCAGTGGCTTGTTGTTTTCTGTTGTATTTTAGCGTTGGTGTATGATTTTGTTTGTGTAATTTAGTGTGAAGGTGTTTTTATTGAATTGATTGTACTTGGGTGGCACCCCCTTGTCGCCTCTTTGAACAATTTTTTTCTTAACCAAAAAAGAAGAAGATTGAAATCCATTTTGAAAGATAGTTATAAGACTATTTTTACTTTTTTGCCTTTTTGACATTAATCAGAAAGAAAAGTTTTATTTGTTGTTTTGTGTGTGTGCTTGCGCGCACGTTCGTGTGTGAAAGAGCAGCATGAGTTGGTACTCAAGTTATTTTGTCCAAACTCATATTTATCAGTTTGTGTTCATCATGAATATAGTCGTACTCTGAAATGTAGCATTTCATATTTTGTTCTGCTGTGTTTTATCATTGTAGGCATGCTACTATAGTTTAAGTTGCGTTCTATTCCTTGTTCTGATAGGAAAAATGATAGTACAATTTCTTCTGTCTAACTCCTGCATTACTGTTAAATTTTTTCTGTCTATCTAAGTTTTACTTTTCATTCAAACTGTCGTTGTTTATCCCTATAACAAATTACCCTTTTCTTTTCTATAGTAGAGGTAAACCTGAAAAATAGTTTGGATTATCTTTTTCTTTTCTCTCTCTCTTTGTAGGCCCAAGATAATATCACGAATCTTTCATTAACAAATGGTTGGGGAGAAAAGCATAAACTCTTTGTGAAGTGGAAATACATCGAAGCAAGGGTAATTTTTGTTGCAGCATATTACACACACACATAATTCTTACTTGTCAACCGTTCTTTTCTGCCTCGGGTTTTCTTCTGAATTTGTTACTGTTAATTCTGTATCTACTCTTGACATCTAGCTTGCTTATATTGACTATTTAGTTACCAATTGTTCTAAAATCTCAAGCAATGTATGTCATGCTTTTAACTCTACTCATTACGTGCAATGGAAAACCCAGTTGCACTTAGAGAAACAAGTCATGGTGCATCATAAACTAACCATTGCACACTGCACTAACATGATTGGGGAAGACTTAAATCTGACCTTGCAAAATCACGGCTGTGATACCACGTCTTTTTATAAGTTGTGTGTGATACCATGTTACATTACCAATTACTCTAAAAGCTCAAGATCTTAAATAATGTGCCCAAAGTACTACTAATGTATCTCATGCTTTACTATTGATAATCGTGTACCGTTGTCTTCTGACAATGCTACTGACAGAACTAAATTTGGCTATCCATAACTTGAGAAAGTTGGCTGTTGGTCAATGTTCTTCAGTTCCTTGATGTTGCCAGAATTAGGAATATGAAATATTGTTTGTGCATGCTGCTTAAGGCATGCATGCCTGCTCTTGATAAGTAATCGCCAAGTATGAGAGAGAGAACATATGCACCTGGATATGTATTCATAATCTCAGGAAAATATTTTAATCTCTAATGTGACCATTTGCATGCCCACTTTTCCCATTTTACATTGTGCCTCTAAAGTTATCAAAGTTGATAATGATATGTTTAGTTGCATCATTAACTTATTTGTTCTTTTTCACCATTATGTAATACAACTTAATTTGTGACTGGTGGTTTGTTTGAGAAGCATCTATTTACCAATAAAAACGGTATTAATGTTTGAGGGTATCCTAATTAATGAGAAGAATATATATATTTTTTCTCAAATGGAGTTGCATGCCAATTCTGATTAAAAATATTATGCGGTACACATGACCTGATCATTATGGATCATAAAATAAATATAATTCTAGTGGTTTCTTCTTTGCCAGTTTGCCTCCTTTAGTGTAAGCTATAATCAGTACCCAAATAAAAGGAAAAATTAGTACTCTTCAAGGTCAATGTGATGTGAGATTGTTATGATTTTCCAATTTCCAGGCTGCGGCATATTATTATCATGGTTTGATCCTTGATGAGGGAAACACAGAGAAATCACATGGGATGGCTGTAGCTGCTTTGCAAGCAGCAGATGAGTATCTCAAAGAAAGTAAGAAGACATGTGAAGCTTTCAACATGGCTCCTCCTCTTTCACGGTAATTATCTTCAACTTGTGAAGATATTGTTTTACATCTAACTATCCATGTTATAGTATTGTAGCATGCCTATTAAACTTAAACAGGGAGTATTAGTTTTGGTTTGTGGCTCTTAAATGTTTAAAGAATTGAAGTTTTTAGTTGCAAAATGTGATGCCATTTATGAGGATGAAATATTTTTCTGGCTTTAATATTGATATCATTCATTAGTTTGGATTTCTTGGTATTTTTGGCAACCATTAGCATCCTTCATCCTTATGAAAATTCTTAAGCAGCTAGTTTTCTTGGTAAAACTTTTTGGCATTAGATAACATTGAGGAATACTTTTTAACTTTTGAAACTCAAGTCTACAAACGACAAATTTACCGTCTTGGGGGCGAGTTCACATTCATATGTTCAATAAATTTCTGTATTTTGATGCCAATGAGAATTCCTTTTCTGTTAATCTCCCTCTTGTTAGTTTGTTAGTGACTACTTGTGAGTTTTTGTGGCCTGATCAGCTTTCATTTTGGTTTTACAAGAACCAACTCTAACATTCACTTTCATCTAATATTTTTATATATAGAGTCTCTGTTTACTCTTGGTCATTAATGAATCTGGTTATTAAACATTGACTTCTAAATGTTCTTTATGTGTAGTGCTTATTTTCTGGACATGTGTTTCCTCAATTTTGGTTCTTTACCAATCTTTGTAAGAAGACTTGTTATGCCAATCACTATACAATGTCTATAATTAGCCTTGAAGTTTCTGACTGATTTCTCCTTCAATTTGAGAAGTATGATCGGTCATCTTGTAGGACAGCAGTACTTTAATCTTCCATTAATTTTGTCCATCATTTTATGGCCTCTTATTCTTCTTGCTTTCTGCAAGTTATTGTACTTTCTTTCTCTAATGTCTTCCATTTCTTGATACAGATATTTGCGACAACTTTCTTGAAACTTATTGATGATCTGTTCAATAATAAAAATAAATAAAAGTTAAAAAATTAGAAATTAAAAGGCGATGCTATGTTTCTCCAATAATGGGTTAATTCATGTGTCCCAAGCTAGAATTATATATACATTTTTGTGCGTGTGTGTAAAGATTATGTAATTGTACTTGCAACTTACTCCCACTCAATTTTTAGGTGTCCCATATTTTAGTGTGTGCGAGACTAAGTTTAAGGCATGATAGAGCTGCATGTATATATTAAAATTTCAATATTTCTTAAGACAGAATGGCCACAGAACATGTATCCGTATTTTATTGATTAAACATATCTCTATATAGTTTTTTCATCTATGCAATTGGTATATAGTGGTAGTTCTAAGTTAGTGTGGCTACAGAAGCTTATGATTGCTTCCAATAGTTTTTTAGCGGGTTTACAGTTAAATGAAGTTTTTAGTTGTAGACTTTCAGAGCTCTAGACGTAGTATCTGGTACATACAACCGAAAGATCCCATTCAAAATGCCAATATGGATATTATGTGATACTTCATATATATTAACTTGTGAAAAATGTAATAGGTCAAACTTGGTCTATTCATAACCTATATGACCCGGTTACCATGATGTTGTTAATGATGCTTTCCGTCATCTACCATTTAAATAATTTTTTTGTTTTCTTCCTTTGAGGGGGGGGGGGGGGGAAGAAAAAGGAATTTTACTATAAATTGTTGTTGTATTATTCAGATACTCCCTCTGTTCTACAAAAAACATACAAGTAGTGTTTAGTTTAATAGTGGTGGCATGCTAGTGAAATTGTGTTGTTAGACTTGAGGATGTTATGACATTTTTATACCACACATCAATAAAAGGAAGATTCTTTTGGTGGAATAATTTTTTTTACTTGTGGGACTCTTTTTGCGGAACGGAGGAGGGAGTACTAATTAACCAAGTATAGGATATTAATAATATTAACAATAAACCAGCTTACCATGTTTGCATATATGGCCTTGCTTGCCCTTACCTATTTAGCCCTCTCTTATGCAGAAATCCACCTCTTTGGGGAACCATGAAGTATCTCTCCGAGAAGATTCCAAAAGATACTTCAAGCAAGGTGCGGATCAACAGAGATCTGTACTCTTATGAAAAGTAAGTTTTACTTCAGTTTCTATCTTTATAGGCACTATTATTTTCAATGATAAATGAAACGATACTGGTGGTATCCAGTGAGCAACGTAGGTGTTTGAGTTCGCTTCATTAGTAAATTTTTGCATGTTTTGGGATGTTTTCTGGGTAATTGGCTAATATTTCACACTTTAACTTTGAACACGTCAACAAGTCAACAAATATTTAAAGTCTCGGTGCATTACTATAGTTATGTAAGCTGGAGCATCCCTTGCCAAAATTACTTACTATGCAAATTTGGCTATAGGATTATGGAGACGGCACCAACATTGCCCGACTTCGCTTTGGCCCTGAAACCTGATGAATTCCAACTTCCTCATGTTGACGCCTCTTGGAACAACGAGAACCTAAACAAAGGGCAGATCGGCTCCAACAACCTAAAGGGTGACAGAACTTAATCCGTTTATGGTATTTCTTGGATCATAAAAGATGGATAGAGTCGGTCAAAAGCACAGAACAAGCAGCAATGTCGATGTGAACAATTCTTCAGTTGCAACTACCGGAGGTTCACGTTACCTCTTCCAATTTCGTTTATGAATCCTTTGGCCCTCCTATACACTGAGATGAGATACGAGCATTGTACAAGTCCCTGTTGTGTGTAGATTTGCTAGTGCAGAAAAAGGGGTGAATTTCTTTGCCAAAGCCCAAATAATGTTTATGTTTTTTTTTCCTCTTCTTTTTCTTCTTGTATTTAAAGAGAAGCACCAATTGTTTGAGAAAAATAGCATTGTACAACAAGTCTAGCTGTGTGTGTAAAATTGACTAGTGCATCAAAAGGAATCATCATTTTCTTTTTATCCAGAAGGACTGAATTACTAGCCTTTATAGTTTATAGCTTTTTGTAGTGTATGAAATCCACTTGTCCACAATATGTTCATGTTGCTAATATTATTTGGCCAATTTTATATATTTCCCTTTTATAAAAGACTCCCTTTAAGAAAGAAATGATATTAACAGAAGCAGACGGAACAGAGGGAGTATTGTATAGGTGGCCCTTTTTTCTTATTCAATTTGGGAAATCTAGCTATTTTTAAAGTTTTAGACGCCATATTGCCTCTCTGTTCAGCCTTCCATCCATCCAGTCCAGAGTCGGACAACAGGCTGAAAGAATAAACTCAAAGCCACAAAAGAATAGTCTTAATATCTAATAAATACCACAAGTCAACCATAATAAATATCAATCTGTCTCAAACCACAATCTAAAATAATTATTACAATTCCGAACAAACTAATGTATAACAACCTAAACATAATATATCTAAATCATTTGGATAAAAGGGAGCTCTCATCACACTTGCCCTTGATCCCCCTGATTACTTGCCGGAAGAAAAACACAGCATGAGCCAAATGCCCAGTACGGATATAGAATACAAATAATGAACCGAAATAACTAACTCAATTAAACGAACAGAAACGAAACGAACAAAACTAAGACAACGAAATAATAGGCTGAATCAAATGGATGAATGTTATTTCATACCGAGCTCAGAACAAAATAGAAATATACCTTGCCACACAGGCAAGTCAAATAATACCACACATGCAAATCAAATAATGCCACACAGGCAAAACACACACGTTGGACCGCAAATCCAATGCATGTAAAATCGGAAGGCGTGTTTGACACAAACATCACCAATCCGCATAACAGAACAGAACAGAAAACTAGGGTCGATCCATACGCATCCCACAACAAAACACCAAACGGCCAACTCCCACCAGAACACAAAACAGAGACCCCGTGGACTGATCGCCGATACTTCAGTTCCTGTTGTGTGTAGATTTGCTACTGCAGAAAAAGGGGTGAATTTCTTTGCCAAAGCCCAAATAATGTTTATGCTTTTTTTTCCTCTTTTTTTTCTTCTTGTATTTAAAGAGAAGCACCAATTGTTTGAGAAAAATAGCATTGTACAACAAGTCTGTGTGTGTAAAATTGACAAGTACATCAAAGGAATCACCATTTTCTTTTTATCCAGAAGGACTGAATTACTAGCCTTTATAGTTTATAGCCTTTTGTAGTCTATGAAATCCACTTGTCCACAATATGTTCATGCTGCTAATATTATTTGGCCTTGCCCAATTTTATATATTTCCCTTTTATAAAAGACTCCCTAAAGAAAAAAAATACTAGATAAATATAATTATTGATGCTTCTAAAAATATATATATACCAAAAACAATGTATATACAAAGTCGTAGTACTAGGGCTAGATATAGAAATAGAAAGTCATTCGTAAACAAGTCAGTGATGCAAAAAGAGTCAATTTTGTAAATACATATATTAATTGTTTTAAAATGAATTTCTAGTGGGACAAACTGTTTTTTTAAACAAAATATTAACTTGAGTAATATGTCACGATCTGAGCTCATAACTGCTGAATCATCAAGGCGGGAAAGAGCTTGTGACTCAGTCATGGAATTATAACAGTAGTAAAAAAATGGATTCGAAGTATCCAAATAACTAGTCATGCAAGAATAATGAATTGACATTCAACAATATGAAAGAAAAATAACAATAAAGGAAATGATAAGAAAAAGAAGGAAATAGGAAACTTGATATTTCTTTGATTACCCCCTTCTGCATATTGCAAGGATATATATAGGATAGTATTCTAATAAACCACCAATCCTACTTGAACCATAAACCTCACAATTAAAGTAAATTACAACCCTGCCACTACTAACTATTGTGACATAATAAAGTTAACCCAGCGGGCCGAAGAGGTCATAGCCTAGCGGTTAAGATTGAGGTACTGTACTTTGGTGAGTTTATCTTGATTGGACCAGGAGAAAGAGTTCAAAAGATGGGTTACACAAAACCCTCCCCAAATTGTCTAAGGTCAAAAGAGAATTAACAGAAGCAGACGGAAGGAGAAAAGAAACAAAAACAATGGCTGGTGGATAAGGATTTTAGGATGACAAAATTGAGAACATTGTGTAATCTTATACTATTATACTCCAATTAAAATAGATTTCTTGAACTAGAAAAAGGTGGAATAACAGCAGTAATCTAAGAGGATAGTGATCTGCTGGCCTATGTTTGCCCATCTGTAATATTTCCATGAAACTTTTGTACGTCGAAATGGAGATTTACTTATCTCCTGTTGACATAAAGATTCATCATTGGAGTATTAAAGTTGTCTTGTTTTGATTTGAATGGGGCCATGGGCAGGTTATTTTTAAGATGGACCAGTTAGGCAATGGTGAGGAGATAATGCTGGACAAGGTCTTTGATTCGGTAGCTTGTTTACCTTCCTTCCAAAATTTTGATAAAAACTTGTTCATAGGTAATCACCTGTGTGACACTTATGCAGAATATGAATTCTATTATCTTTAAATTCATTTGATTTAAGGTAGAAGTTTAAATTGCAGGTATGTGAATGTGTCCTAGCTGGCTGCGACTTCCTTCCATCTATTCCAGGAATAGGGATGTCAAAGTCTTATTCTTTGGTTTCCAAGTATCGGAACTTAGACCGAGTAAGCATATCTAAGTTCTTTTGAAAGATGAACTATTGTTGTTGATAGCATTTCTTTTTTCCAAATTAAGAAATGCATGCTGGTTCAGACCATTTGAAAGCTCCTGTTGCATGTGCATTCACATGAAAGCATATAAACTTGAAATTCATGTGCATTAGGATGAGATATTGCAATTTAAGAATTGTCTGTTTTGAAAAGTTAGTAAAGAAAAGAACCCTCACATAACTTTTATTAATTAGTTTGCAGTTTAGTGAATGGTTTAAGTTTTCAAGTCTAAAGAGAACTCCATTCAGAGGGAAGGATTTTAATTAGTTTGCAGTTTGGTGTTAATTTTTATTATTTAAATGTTTTTCATTTTGCTGTAAAGTTTCAGAGATATAGCTGATATATACACTATCACATTAAACCTCTTCCAGAAACTAAAACTAATTTTGCAGTCTCTTAACGATGAGCTTGATTTCTTTCTATTTATCTTGTCAATTTTAGTTAAATGTTAGTGTCACACTATTGTGTTACTAACTTAGAGGCAAGTCCTATACTAGTTTTTTCCATACTCTAAAGTATTCCTTTGTTATATTCATGTGCCATTTCTTTTACTGCTCGAAAGATGTAAATTTGTACCCTTAATTATCATTAGAGATATATCTCCTTCAATGGCTACTGCAATCGCTGAAGGTAAATAATTGGATTTTCGTGTAACATAATCATATATAAGACCTACTGCTAAACAGACAGAACCTACATACAACCATGAGGAATACAATCATAACTTAATCATAAAAAGACTGCAAAATGGAAATATATTATAATATAATAATCATCTTAATTAATCCATGAATAATCGAAAAAGTATTTCAGAGCTACTAAACAAAATCCTCATTTATAATTTTAATATGGTAGACCGAGTATCAAAACAAACTGTTGATGAATAAAACCACGATCATGACAATTTCTTACTTTAAGATCGGATAGTTTGAAGCATAGACGTTGCCAATATCACTCCAATCATTGATAGACCTAAAAACCATTGTAAATATAAAAGTATGTTAAAATTATTGAATAACTATTAGAGTTAATTTAGTAATGAAAAACATATATAAGCAAAATGACTACTTTGATGTTTCAATTCTTTTCATGATTTGCAAGAAGTAAAGCTTGATCTTCTTGAGTGCAACCATAACATCTTTCATGTTGGTCCTATCTTCAGGTAAATCAGCAGCGCAACTCAAAGCCAATTCCATAATAGATGAGACATTGAAGCTTCAGAGTTATGTGTCCATCCTCTGGTTTTAGCAAATTTGTGTCAATAACTTGCATTACTAAGTTAGGAAGTGAATCGTTTACCCAACGCTTCAAACTCATATCTCCAAGAAATTGTTCATCACTTGGCTTAGTTCTTGTAAATACTTCCATCAACATAATGCCATAACTATAAACATCGCATTTTGTGGATACTAATCCTTCTGATCCGTACTCTAAATCCAACATCACAAATCAACAAGGTAAATGGAAAAACATAGCTTGAGCATACAATTAAATGAGCTAAGTTTTACTATTAGGAAAAAAAAGAAGTAAAAAAGGTTAAGGGTCACCTGGTGCAATATATCCAATTGTGGCTAGAGTCATGGTTTGTGTAGTGTTCTCCCTCTCTCCCAATAACTTTGCTATGCCAAAATCACTCACACGTGCAACCATATCTTCATCTAGAAGGACGTTGTTGGGCTTAAGATCACAATGAACCACAGGTGTTGAATAACCATGATGGAGATAGTCCAAAGCACATGCCACATCTATCATTAAGTCTATTCTTTGCAAAATATCTAAGAAATGGTTGTGGGAGTACAACCATTTCTCAAGACTCCCATTAGGTATGTATTCAAGAACCAATGCTTTGAAATCAAGGTTAGAGCAGCTACCGATGACTTTGTTGATATTTCGGTGACGAAGGTTGCGTAATACTTCGCATTCTACATCGAAACTCTTGAATCCTCCTTCTAGTTTCAGATTGAATACCTTTATAGCCACTAATGTCCCATTTAAAAGTATCCCTTTGAAAACTGAACCAAAACTACCCATGCCAACCAAATTGCTTTCACTAAAGCCATCAGTTACTCGTTGAAGTTCATAGTATGAAATTCTCACAGGGCCAATTATTTCTGACAATTCAGTTCGCGTGGGCAGTCTAATTCTGTGTCCATGTCTTATCAACACAAATGCAAAGGTCAATGTAAGAATTATTGATGCAAGCACCAACGGAATACATACAGCTAGAAGCACTCTCTTTTTCTTTGATGATCCATGAACAAAACTAGTATGGCATATTGGGACTTGAAACCGGGGAGCACCACACAACGCTTCATTCCATAAGAAAGATCTACTGTCGAAGCTTTTGAAAGGACCTTTACTCGGAATTTCTCCTCTTAAACTATTAGAAGATACATTAAAATATCTAAGATACAAGAGTGTCTCTAAGGACTTGGGAATCACACCAGAGAGGTTGTTATGAGATAAATCCAAGTACTCTAAGCTCACTAAAGATTTGAATGTATCGGGAATAGGTCCTCGTAACCTATTGTTTGCCAAAAAAAGATTAGCCAAGTTTTGGAGCTCCCCAAGGGTGTTAGGGATGTCACCCGACAATCGATTATGTGATAGATCTATTAGCACAGCAGCCTTAAGATTTCCAAGTTCAAGGGGTATGTGGCCGCTTAAAGAATTTCTGGATATATCGACCTCCAAAACATTCTTGAGGTTCCCAAAGTTTCTTGGTAAGCTAGAGGTCAATTTGTTTGAATAAAGATAAAGATATCTTAGAGAAGCAATATTCCCTAAACATGCTGGCAATGGACCGAAAATCTGGTTTGCTCCTAAGTTTAAGAAACCCATGTTTTGTAGTCTACAAAGATAATCCGGCATGGATCCTCCTATCTTGTTTTCACTAAGGTCTAACTGTTGAAGCTTCGACAACCGTTTTATTGCCAAAAGATTTTTTCCAGTCAATTCATTCCCATGCAGAGCTAATAATATAAGACTGCTTAAATTGCCAATTTCATTAGGAAAGGTTCCCTTTATTCCACAATTATTTGCATACAATTGTTGAAGAGAAGTGGAGAAATTTCCGATGGAAGCTGGAAGGTATCCATGTAGAGAATTATTACTTAAGGATAAATCTGTCAAGTTTCTGCAATTGGTCAAGCTAGTGAGGAAGCTTAGTTCTGAAGATGAACTTTCCGTTATGAAATTGTTCTTGCCCAAATTTAGGGATTCAAGATGTTTCAAATTTCCAAGTGACATGGGAATTGTACCTGTTAATTTGTTTCTACCAAGGTCTAAACTCATGAGTTGAGTAGCATTTGAGATAAACTCTGGCAAAATTCCTGTCAGGTTATTAATTCCTAATGCAATTGTTTTTAGATTGGGTAGCTTGTGGCCAAAATTGGTTGGAAGTTTACCTGAAACGTGACTACTAACTATTCCAATGACTTCTAATCTTGAGATGTTGAAGATTGATTCTGGAATGGTACCATGTAGGTTAAGGAAACTTAACTCTAACTCCTTCAAATTCCAAAGGCTACCAATCTCTTGGGGTATAGAACCTGCCAAAAAACATAAAAAATGAAATGATCAACAAACAATCTGTTATTAATTGTATTCAAAGAGTGTTCAATTTTATTTTTGAAATCATTTTATAAGGTATTTTAAAAAGGTTAACAGACACACACACACACTTATATATATATATATATGTATGTATGGGCTTGAATTATTTATAGGTTTGGCTGAAGACAATGTGCGAAAGGGAGTAATACAATCCCAACTAGTTGCTAGCTGAGCTGCTACATAGAAATTGCCCATCTTACTTCCCTTCTATTGCGAGTGTGAAACTTTTAAATAATAAGATAAAATAAATTAATGTGTAGCCCATCTTACTTCCTTTCTATTACAAGAATCCACATAATGATCTTATTAAACTGAGTTCAAAAAGTCATAATGATTTTATTTTTTGGATTATTAAATAACACCAAGTCACAATGCAACTATAACTATATATATGCAAATTTTTTTACTATTGATTTTCCAAAATCTGAATCTCAAAAACAAGGGCAAACCAAGATTCAAAACTAATTTTGAGTATAATCCAAATACCTTTCAAGTGGTTGTAACCAAGATACAACGCCTGTAGCAGAGTTAAGTTTCCAATCTCTCTTGGTATAATTCCACTGAAGTTGTTGACAGATAATGACAAAAATTGAAGCTCTGAGCATTCATGTAGACCTGTTGGAATTGGACCAAAGAATTGGTTCATAGACAGATAAAGCACTTGGATTTTTGGAATCCCGTGACAAATATCCCTTGGAAGATTACCAAATAGGCTATTATTTGTAAGATCGAGACTGCGCAGTGTCGAAATGTTGAAGACGGTGAGAGGAATAGAGCCTGAAAGCTGATTATCTTGCAAATCCAACACTTGCAAGCTTTTAAAACTACCAAAATCCCCTGGAATATTTCCTTGTAGAGGATTTCTCCCTAAATTCAACATCTCAAGTTTTGATAAATTGGATAAAGAAGGTGGAATGGTGCCAGTGAAACTGTTAAACGAAAGAAACAAGTCTTTAAGATTTGATAATTTGCTCAACCATGAGGGGAGCTCTCCTCCGAAGCTGTTGTATTGAAAGTAGATTTCTTCTAATCGACGCAGGTTAGACAACTCTTTGGGCAGGCTACCATTGAAGCTGTTGTTCTTGAGATCAAACGAAACAAGGAACGAGAGGTTTCCAATTTGTGGAGGAATGGTGCCAATTAGGCCCATGTTAGAAAGATTCAAGGCCATGACTCGTCCATGGCGAGTGCTACAAGTGACTCCAACCCAACTGCAGCAAGACGCTTGAGTAGTGATGGACCAGTTGGTCGTCAAGATGCGGTTAGGGTCGGAAATGATGTGAGATTTGAAGGTCAAAAGAGTGGATTGATCGGTGGTGATGTTAAGGGATAGGTGATGATGATGATGAGTAGTTGTGGCTGAGCAACTCCTAAAAATGGTGGTATGATGATATTCTAACAACAACACTATGATCACATAGAAGCTGAAGCAAATAATTAATGTCCTCATGACTTTTTTAATTTTATGGCAACACTACGAAACATATGGAGTGGAGTTTATATATGTTTTGCAAACAAGGCATTCCTGTATATGCATGGGCTAAAATAAAAACGACGAAAAAATTGAAAAAACTAGCATGCCTTTTCTTTCGCGGGTCCAATTCTTGTCGTCAAAAAACTTTGAATTCATTACTTCTTTTTACATCACTTTAAAGTCATTCACATTTGACATTTGTGTCTGGGTTTATTCGGCCGATGACCTTCTAAATGATTTAAGCTTGACTTTGTCTGGGTTTATTCTAAATGATTTGTGTCTGGGTTTATTCCACTTCATAAAAGATTTTTGTATTTAGTTATATTTTTAAAGAATTTTACAGTATTAACTATTTCATTAATTAAAATCAAAGAAACTCGTATTCAATAATTTTACGTATTAACTATTTAAAAAAATAAAAAAAATATATCTTACAACATTATTTATCGACTTTTTTTTATTGCCATGAATGAATAACTATTAGTGAATACTTTTTAATCAGATATGTAATATAATGGACTAATCTTATAATCTAATATAATCTCATATATTAATATACGTCGCAATTATAATTTAATAAAAAAAATTGTAAAATCTATAACATGACTCGAAAAATTAAATGAGATTTTTTTTTGTGAGACGGGAAGAGTATTATATGAATGATGCATTTCAAGTTCCGTATAAATCACATCTTAAAGAATTTCTTTTAAATTTATTAAAATTTCATGTACGTAAAATTTGGCATAAGATTTAACCCCGACTTGAATAGTCCACAAAAAATTCCACCCACTACAATCTAGATGCCATTACTTTAATGGGTCTTCCACTCTTGGGTTATGTTTGTTTACAAGGATTATAATTCCGAGATTATAATTATAATGTTAAGACGATTAAGCTATTGTATAATCCCGAGACTAATAATCCCAAATTTAAATTTGAAAACAAACAAGACACTTGAGATTAATAATCATATCCTGCAAACAAACATAGCCTTAGTGTGTATGTGGTTAAGCCTAAATTTCCTTGTCCACAAAAAATTCAACTACAATCTAAATGCCTTTACTTTGGCGGGTCTTCCATTCTTAGGATTAGACCTGGCAAACGGGCCGAGCATTTGGCGGACCGGGCTAAAACGGTTCGTGTTTTGGCAACCTGAAAAAATCAAGTCCAAATTCCATTTTTTGACGGGCATGTCTAGATTGATATATGACCAATTTTTGACATATTTTTTGGCCTAACCCAAATGGGCCGGACCATCGTCGGGTCAGGCCAAAACGGTCCGGATTTTAGTGGGCTGAAAAATGAGACCCAAAGCCCGTTTTTTGACGAGCGGACCGGCCCGACTCGTCGACTTGGGCCAATTTTGCCATGTCTACTTAGTATGTGGTTAAGCCTAATTTTCCTCCTCCTTTTTAAGGTCGGTTTCACATGTCTATCGTCTTAGGTATTATTTGATAAAATTAAATAAAAAGTTTTAAATATATATGAGAATTTGAATGAGTTGAATAAAATAAAAATTCTGAATATATAATGAAATGATTTGTTTGATAACTGTCTGTCTAAAATATCTGAATACGTGTATTTCACTATTTTATCCTTTTGAACTATTATAAACAAATTTATTATATAATTATAAATCTATCTAATAAAATACAAATGATTTTGAATTTCCCGCTCACTCAATTAATCATCTGGGTCGTCTAAAGTTTGGGATAAATCCCACCGTCCATACATCTATCTAATAAAATACATCTATCTATCTATCTATCTAATAAAATACAAATGATTTTGAATTTCCCGCTCACTCAATTAATCATCTGGGTCGTCCAAAGTTTGGGATAAATCCTACCGTCCATACATCTATCTAATAAAATACATATATCTATCTATCTATCTAATCTATCTAATAAAATACAAATAATTTTAAATTTCTCGCTTACTTATTGAATCATCTGGGCCGTTCAAAATTTAAGATAAATCTCATTGTCTATACAGTGCGACCCAACTAGTCTATCTAATAAAATACAAATGATTTTGAATTTCCCGCTCACTCAATAAATCATCTGGGCCGTCCAAAATTTGAGATAAATCCCACCGTCCATACATCTATCTAGTAAAATACATCTATCTATCTAATCTATCTAATAATGATTTTGAATTTCCCGCTCACTTAATAAATTATCTGGGCCGTTTTAAGTTTGACATAAATCTCACTGCCCATACAGTGCCGGAGGCACGGGACCCAGCTAGTAAACAATATTATCTAAACAAAAATTCCACTTCAATCTAGTCCATCAAAAATTCCACTACAATCTGATCTTGACTTATTCTAAATGATTTAAATTTAGTCCATCAAAAATTCCACTACAATCTAGGTGCACAATCTACAATAAATTTGACTTACGATTTAACCGAGCAATGACAAAAACTCCAATATGCTGACAACTTAGGAGTCCTCTTAAGGGTTTTGAAATTGACAAAAACTAGGTCGAATCTTCAAGTTTAGCCTAATTCCTATTCAAAGTTACCGAGCAATGACCATGCAAAATAGCCTATTCAAATAATAGCAGATTTCAGCTTCCATCGACATAATTGAGTTAGCTTCTCTCCATTAACATTCTCTCTAAGTTCCCTCATTTCTATATAATATGCTATTTGAGCATATCTGATTCGTTAGATGCCTATTTCACTCCATTCCATGAAAAAAAGGGGAAAGAAAGAACACAAAATCTTCATTTTTAATTCAAATTGAATTCGTCAATTAAAATTCAATACATTTATGACACACAATAACATCATAACATGTAGTAAGGACAATGCAACCACTACAATAAGATACAAAATACTCTTCTAAATATTGATTTAGCTAAAATATATGTTAGACCGAGTACCAAAACAAATTGTTGATGAGTAAAACATGATCATGACTTACTTTAAGATCGTCTAGTTTAAAGCATCGATGTTACCAATATCACTCCACCCTTTTGATAGACCTAAAAACCATTACAAAAACATGAGATACAAAAATATGTTCAAATTATTGAATAACTATTAGAATTAATTTAGTAATAAAAAGATAAGTATGCAAAATGAGTACTTTGATGTTTCAATTCCTTTCGTGATTTGCAAGAAAGTCAAGTTTGATCTTTTTGAGTGTTACCATAACATCTTTCATGTTGGACCTCTCTTCAGGTGAATAAGCAACGCAACTCAAAGCCAGTTCCATAATAGATGAGACACATTGTAGCTTCACAATTATGTTTCCATCCTCTGGTTTTAGCAAATTTGTGTCAATAACTTGCATTACTAAGTTAGGAAGTGAATCGTTTACCCAACGCTTCAAACTCATATCTCCAAGAAATTGTTCATCACTTGGCTTAGTTCTTGTAAATACTTCCATCAACATAATGTCATAACTGTAAACATCACATTTTGTCGATACTAATCCTTCTGATCCGTACTCTAAATCCAACATCACAAATCAACAAGGTAAATGGAAAAACATAGCTTGAGCATACAATTAAATGAGCTAAGTTTTACTATTAGGGAAAAAAAGTAAAAAAGGTTGAGCGTCACCTGATGCAATATATCCAATTGTGGCTAGAGTCATGGTTTGTGCAGTGTTCTCCCCCTCTCCCAATAATTTTGTACTCCTCAAATTGTCAAAATATGTTGTTCCATATGTAGGCACATCCGAAATATAATCATGGATTATACTTCTTTTTGCTCAGCTTCTTATTCTTCCATCTAATAGTTTGTAGAACTTTTAGCCTGCAACAGATACTGACTTATTTGTTGTATTAATCAATAATTTGCAGTGCTGGCTTTCCTTATCTACGCTTGGAGAACAGTCTTGTGGGAACTTTATAACTGGAAAAAGGCGGCGGCAGGGATATTTCATTTTTTAGGATACCTCTCAAAACTTGCATTGGCCCTAATTTTTAATTTTATAGGTGATCCAATTACTTCTATGATCAGAGGTATTGAAACTGCACTTTACACTGTTCAAGCTTTCTACTTGGGGATAGTGGCATACGCCCCTGTTCCAGAACTTACGCTGATTATCATGCTGGCATCTGTTGTACTTGCTATTGCTGAGGCCACAGTTCCAGACTCAGTAAGCAGCCAACCTTATCTTCTTACAATAGCAGGTCTAACTGGCTTTGCTGCTGTCAGAGGCTTCATCTCTGAGCCTTTCTTCTGGACACTTTTGATGGGTATGTTTGGATTTGCTCGGTTTGTGAAGAAGAGAGACTATGTCTCATCGGCATTGCCTGTTGCAGTTATTCTAGCAGCCGTTGGAGAGCCATGGGTTAGAGTAGTGGTGATGGCCTCGTATCTGGCTTTGGCTATTATTCATCACTCAAACAAACCTTTGGAAGTAAAAGAAACTGAAACACCTGCAACAGGTAGGAGGATTCCTATCCCATTGCTATGTACAGCATTGGCTATTGGTGTCCATGTTGCTGCTAAATGGGCTGGCTACCGACACTTGACATGGATGATAGTTTGACGACATGGTGGCTATCAGATTCTTTAGGTTCAAAGATGCTATGCCTTGCCTTGTAGATGCCAAGGAAGTGCAGATACAGGTTTCCATTGTTTGGTGAAAAAATTCTGCTGTGTTATAGTGTTAGTAACATCGAAATTTGCTCTCTCTTTATTCATAGAATATACTTTCTTTGCTCCAAGCTGTGGTGCTGTTTTTCTATTTTCTTTCCCTCTCTTTTAAGCTTCCTTTTACTTAGCAACAAAGGAGATAAAATGAATAAGAGTTGATGACTTCTTTTTTTCTTCATTAACCGTTCATCCCCCCTTTCCTTCTCCTTTTTAGCTTCTTAGCTTCTCATTTAATCACACGTGTTAGAATACTCACAAGTGACATATGCCCCTCCACTTGCCTTCATCCTATTTAACTTCTCATTTAACCCACATGACAAATTAGGCTAGCAAGACACATGGCCTCCAAGACTTGAGGAGCAGGTTTGGATGAAAAAAAATCTGCTGTGTTATTGTGTTAGTAACATCGAAATTTGCCCTCTCTTTATTCATAGAATATACTTTCTTTGCTCCAAGCTGTGGTGCTGTTTTTTGTGCTTTGGCTTCATTATGACTAAGTTGTGTTATGGGCATTTTAGTTGCTCCTGTAAATCAGTTTGACCACCTAAATGGAAATAGAATCAATGGACCGGTTAGCCCATATTTATTTCCCCCCCCCCCCTTCCCTTCAAATTCCAATACAATCAGTATAGATATGGTCATGTACTTAATAAAACTGCACAACTGGTTTTAACAACTCCATGTATGGTGGCCTAATTTGGAGCCGATATCTTATATATCCACAAAAACAAGGACAAAAAGACAAATATTAGTAACTGAAACTACACAATACTTTGCATATTTAGTCATAGTGTAAACCTCCGAAGTACATGGCTTGTTAACTACAAAAGGGGCTGTTGCAGATTTATAAACTCCGCTTATGTAGTTTTGTTAAATACAAAAGTTGCTTCTAGTAGTTGATCCTCATGAAGTGATATTACCATTTACCAGGGTCATGATTTTAGCACAAGACAATCATAGTTGATACAAGTAGTTAAATGTCTAAAAGTTTTATGCCCCACTTGCGATTTCTTCCATTAATTTCTTTATCTGTTAGTACATTTTTGTAATATAATATCTTAATTGAATTAATTTAATTTTCAGCAAGTGTACGTAAGTCCTCTCTCTTAGACACTTCCTAGCTAGGTTTCTTTACAATTAATGGGCTTTCATAATATAATCATCATAAATAAGACCTACGTACAGAACACAATCATAATCATTAGTTTTCTTAGTCCTACGGCTAAAACCTACCTTTAACCATAAGGAATACAACACCATTCATAACCCAATCATAAAAAGGACTGCCATATGGATGGATGTATAATAATACAATGATCATCTTAATCCATGAATAATCCTGAAAGTATTTCAGAGCTACTAAACAAAATCCTTATATAAAATTTAATATCAAATCCTCAAACATTACCTTACTAACTGAGAATAACTAAGCACTGCTGGGCAAATCAACTCGAATTAAGTATTATAAAGTCTTGAAACAATGTACTACTGTATATTAAGAAAATGACTACTTTGATGTTTCAATTCCTTTCGTTATTTGCAAGAAAGTCAAGTTTGATCTTCTTGAGTGTTACCATAACATCTTTCATGTTGGACCTCTCTTCAGGTGAATCAGCAACACAACTCAAAGCCAATTTCATAATAGATGAGACACATTGTAGCTTCACAGTTGTGTGTCCATCCTCTGGTTTTAACAAGTTTGTGTCAATAACTTGCATTACTAAGTTAGGAAGTGAGTCGTTTACCCAACGCTTTAGACTCATATCTCCAAGAAATTGCTCATCACTGGGCTTAGTTCTTGTAAATACTTCCATCAACATAATGCCATAACTGTAAACATCGCATTTTGTGGATACTAATCCTTCCGATCCGTACTCTAAATGCAACATCACAAATCAACAAGGTCAACGGAAAAACATAGCTTGAGAATACAAATGAGCAAAATTTTACTATTTAAGAAAAAAAAAACAGAAAAGGTTGAGGGTCACCTGGTGCAATATATCCAATTGTGGCTAGAGTTATGGTTTGTGCAATGCTCTCCCCCTCTCCCAATAACTTT
This sequence comes from Panax japonicus, assembly GCA_020205505.1. NCBI lineage: Eukaryota > Viridiplantae > Streptophyta > Magnoliopsida > Apiales > Araliaceae > Panax > Panax japonicus. Next base: position 3,964,168 of record CM035098.1, on the reverse strand, counting down.
GCTATGCCAAAATCACTCACACGTGCAACCATATCTTCATCTAGAAGGACGTTGTCGGGCTTAAGATCACAATGAACCACAGGCGTTGAATAACCATGATGGAGATAGTCCAAAGCACATGCCACATCTATCATTAAGTCTATTCTTTGCAAAATATCTAAGAAATGGTTGTGGGAGTACAACCACTTCTCAAGACTCCCATTAGGCATGTATTCAAGAACCAATGCTTTGAAATCAAGGTTAGAGCAGTTACCGATGACTTTGTTGATATTTCGGTGACGAAGGTTGCGTAATACTTCGCATTCTATATCGAAACTCTTGAATCCTCCTTCTAGTTGCAGATTGAATACTTTTATGGCCACTAATGTCCCATTTGCAAGTATCCCTTTGAAAACTGAACCAAAACTACCCATGCCAACCAAATTGCTTTCACTGAAGCCATCAGTTGCTCGTTGAAGTTCATAGTATGAAATTCTCATAGGGCCAATTATTTCTGACAATTCAGTTCGCGTGGGCAGTCTAATTCCACGTCCGCGTCTTATCAACACAAATGCAAAGGCCAATGTAAGAATTATCGATACAAGCACCAACGAAATACATACAGCTAGAAGCACTCTCTTTTTCTTTGATGATCCATGAACAAAACTAGTATGACATATTGGGACTTGAAACCGAGGAGCACCACACAACGCTTCATTCCATAAGAAAGATCGACTGTTGAAGTTTTTGAAAGGACCTTCACTTGGAATTTCTCCTCTTAAACTATTAGAAGATACATTGAAATATCTAAGATATGAGAGTGCCTTTAAGGACTTGGGAATCACACCAGAAAGGTTGTTATGTGACAAATCCAAGTACTCTAAGCTCACTAAAGATTTGAATGCATCGGGAATAGGTCCTTGTAACCTATTGTTTGCTAAAGAAAGATTAGCCAAGTTTTGGAGCTCCCCAAGGGTGCTAGGGATGTCACCCGACAATCGATTATGTGATAGATCTATTAGCAAAGCAGCCTTAAGATTTCCAAGTTCAAGGGGTATGTGGCCGCTTAAATAATTTCTGGATATATCGAACTTCAAAACATTTTTGAGGTTCCCAAAGTTTCTTGGTAAGCTAGAGGTCAATCTGTTTGAATAAAGATAAAGATATGTTAGAGAAGTAATATTTCCTAAGCATGCTGGTAATGGACCGGAAATCTGGTTTGCTTCTAAGCTTAAGGTACCCAAGTTTTGTAATTTACAAAGATAATCCGGAATGGATTCTCCTATCTTGTTCTCACCAAGGCCTAACACTTGAAGTTTCGATAACCCTTTTATTGCTGCAAGATTTTTTCCAGTCAATCCATTCCCTTGCAGATCTAATAATATAAGACTGCTTAAATTTCCAATTTCATTAGGAATGGTTCCCTTGATTCCACAATAACTTGCATACAATTCTTGAAGAGAAGTGGAGAAATTTACGATGGAAGCTGGAAGGTATCCATGTAGAGAATTATTACTAATGGATAAGAATCTTAAGTTTCTGCAATTGGTCAAGCTAGTGAGGAAGCTTAGCTCTGAAGATGAACTTTCCGTTATGAAATTGTTATAGGCCAAGTTTAGGATTTCAAGATGTTTCAAATTTCCAAGTAACTTGGGAATTGTACCTGTTAATTTGTTTCTATCAAGGTCTAAAGTCACGAGTTGAGTAGCATTTAAGATATACTCTGGCAAAATCCCTGTCAGGTTATTAATTCCAAAGTGAATTCTTTTTAGATTGGGTAGCTTGTGGCCAAAATTGGATGGAAGTTTACCTGAAACTTGACAACTAACTATTTCAATGATTTCTAGTCTTGAGATGTTGAAGATTGATTCTGGAATGGTACCATGTAGGTTAAGGAAACCTAACGACAACACCTTCATATTCCAAAGGCTACCAATCTCTTGTGGTATAGTACCTGTCAAAAACATACAAAATGTAACAAAGGTAGTGGCTCACCCGATGCAATATATCAAAAGAGTTTATGGAAGGAAAGAAAAGGTCTAATAATATCCATCCTTATACAACACAGAGTTTACATTGCAATTTTAATAATATCCATCCTTATAAGAGCATTATGACATGTGAAAGTCAGTTTAATATATTTTTAAACTTAAAATTGAGAGATGAAATAATAAATTTTATGATAAGTAATAATTTTTAGATAGTTTATAATATTTATTATTGTATTGACTAAAACTAAAGAAATTCATATCAATTTTAAATTTAAAAATGTGTTAAATTGAGTTTACAAAGTCAATAATAATGATCTTATATATATTTTGGATTATTAAGTTACAATGCAACTATAACGTCTATATGCAAGTTTTTTTAATATTGAACTTCCTGATTTTTCAAAATCTCAACTTTATAGAATCTGAATCTCAAAAAAAAACAAGGGCAGACCAAGATTCAAAAATATTAAGATCCAAATACCTGTCAAGTGGTTGTTTCCAATATACAACTCCTCTAGCAGTGTTAAGTTTCCAATCTCTCTTGGTATAATTTCATCGAATTTGTTGAAAGATAATGACAAAAGTTGAAGCTCTGAGCATTCATGTAGACCTGTTGGAATTGGACCAGAGAGTTGGTTCTCAGACAGATAAAGCTTTTGGATTTTCGGAATCCCGTGGCAAATATCCCTTGGAAGATTACCAGATAGGCTATTAGTTGTAAGAGCGAGATTGCGCAACGTCGAAATGTTGAAGATGGTGAGAGGAATAGAGCCTGAAAGCTGGTTATCTTGCAACTCCAACACTTGCAAGTTTTTAAAACTACCAAAATCCCCTGGAATATTTCCTTGTAGAGGATTATCTCCTAATCTCAACCTCTCAAGCTTTGATAAATTGGATAAAGAAGGTGGAATGGTGCCAGTGAAACTGTTAAACGAAAGCAACAAGTCTTTAAGATTTGATAATTTACTCAACCATGAGGGGAGCTCCCCTCCGAAGCTGTTGTTTCCAAAGTGGATTTCTTTTAATCGACGCAACTTAGACAACTCTTTGGGCAGTCTACCATTGAAGCTGTTGTTGGTGAGATCAAACGAAACAAGAAACGAGAGGTTTCCAGTTTCTGGAGGAATGGTGCCAATTAGGCCCATGTTAGAAAGATTCAAGGCCATGACTCGTCCATGGCGAGTGCTACAAGTGACTCCAACCCAACTGCAGCAAGACGCTTGAGTAGTGATGGACCAGTTGGTCGTCAAGATGCGGTTAGGGTCAGAAATGATGTGAGATTTGAATGTCAAAAGAGCGGATTGATCGGCGGTGATGTTAAGGGCTGAGCAACTTGTAAAAATGGTGGTATGATGATATTCTAACAACAACACTATGATCACACAGAAGCTGAAGCAAATAATTATTGTCCTCATGACCGTTTAATTTTATGGTAAACGCTATGAAATTGCAAACAAGGCATGCTGCAAAAAGGAAGTATATATGGTGTTTTACAAATTGTATTCCTTTCATGTCAAAAAAAGAAAAAAAAAATTGTATTATATGCATTGGTGTCTCGTTTTAACATTTATTCAAACAAGGCATGCTGCAAAAAGGAATCTAGTATATATGTAGTAGTATTTTACAAATTGTCCACCGAAAATTCCACAGCAATCTAGTATGTGGCGGCTCTTCCACTCTTAGTACGTGGTTAAGTCTAAATTTCACAATACATATTTGGGCCAGTGATCTTGACTTAGGTTGTGTTTGATAAATTTGGGAATTAAGATCTGAATGATTATGATGTCTTAATAAATTAGATCATCTGAATGGTTATGAGGTCTGAATCTAAAAAATTATTTGATAACTAAAAAGTAAGTTGTCTCTTAATGACACTATTTTACCATTTTAAAGGATAAAATTTTATTTAATAATTTTAAATATTCAATTTAATAAAAATGAGTGCATAATATTGTTTAATATATTTTTATAAAAAAAATTAGCAAAAAAAAAATCATTAAGAGGTACCTCTTAATTATTAAGATTTCATTTTCTGTCTTAACGATTAAGAGGCATTCAGAGGTAACAAAAAACAAAACAAACAGCATCATGCCTCTTAGCGAATAAGAGGCAGTCCATTAAGAGGCAATCAGATGTAAACAAACAACACCTTATTCTAAATGAAAGATTAATATACACTTGGTCATTTATATTTTCTATGAGAGTAAATATTTAAACCTTTTAAACTTTTTTTATATAAAATAATTGTTTAATTTTTGAATTTTAAATGTTGAATGAGAAAAGAACAAGGTGAAGAGTAATATTATTTCAATAAATACGAGCTAAGTACATAATAAATACGAGTTCAAAATGTATGTAGAAGATCAAAATATTTAAATAGTAGTCAAAATTGAGCCAAACAGGCCAAAGAAAATAATACTGTTTTTTTAAAATAAACAAGACACTTGATATTAATAGTCATATCTCATGTATAATATTTATAAACAAACATAGCCTTAGTATATATGTGGTTAAGCCTAAATTTCCTTGTCCACGAAACTATATAAAATCAAAGAAACATAGCCTTAGTATATATGTGGTTAAGCCTAAATTTCCTTGACTTTAATATAGTCCACAAAAAAATTCCATTACAATCTAGATGCCTTTACTTTGGTGGGTCTTCCATTCTTAGTATGTGGTTAAGCCTAATTTTTCTCCCCTTTTAAGGTCAGTTTCACTAGTCTATCCTCTTTGGTTTTATTTGATAAAATTAAATAAAATTTTTTGAATATATAAAAGAATCTTAATGAGTCTAATAAAGTAAAAATTCTGAATATATAATGAAATGACGTGTTTGATAATTGTCTGTCTAAAACATCTGAATACATGTATTTCACTATTTTCTGAACTATTATAAACAAATTTATTATGTAATTATAAATAAACAATATTATCTTAAAAAATTAAATATAAATTTGTAAACAATATTTGATGGAGTATATTATTAGTAATATAGTTTTAAGAATAAATACTAAATTTTTTAATAACATTCTATCAATTCATAAAACCAAAATAAAAGACTACATGAACAACATTTATTAAATTGATTATTGACCAATTTGTTAAAACAAAAAAAAATCAAAAAATAACTTGTACATAACAAAATTTGTTACAATAGTAAAAAAAATGGATATTAAATGTAATTTTTAATTGTCTATAAGGGTATGCAAGTAAAAATATCATTCAACACTACTTCTTACTGATTCAGTCATAATTTTTTGGATGAATCTTTCAGACACATTCAGCCATTCAGGGTTAAAAATAATAAAACAAACGGTCTGAATGACTTATTTAGTCAGATTTAGACTTATTCAAATATAAACAAATAGTCTCTCTAGTGGTTAAGATTGAGGTATTGTTAGGTTTAGGTCTTAGGTTCGATTATCATTTAGGTGAGTTAGTTTTTTTATGTGAGGTTTGTTTGGTTGTTAGTTTATTTTTTCCATCTTTAGTGAGGTTTGTTTGGTTGTTAGTTTATTTTTTTGCATATTTAGTGAGGTTTGATTAATTTTTGATGATGTACTTAATTATGAAATTATATTGTAATTTTTAAAAATTGGACATTCAAAAAAAATGAAAAAGAGGTCAGTTTCACAATAAATGTGTGGGCCAATAATCTTCACTTATTCTAAAATTCCGTGAAAAAAACAAAACAAAAAGTAAAGTAAAATTTGCGATCTTTAATTAAACTCAAAAGTGAGAATTGAAGTTGGCAAATTCATCCCATGATCCAAAATTGAGTAGAGCAAATTCTCTGCCCCCAATTTCTCTGTTTTCTTGTATCCCTTTACTTAAATTTTGACACCTAGTCTCTTACTTAACACTAATTAATTCTAAAAATAAATAAAATGACATGTGTCAAAATTTAAGTGGGGGGACAGAATTTGGGGACAGAAGATCTGCTCTCAAAATTGAGTCCAATTTTAAATTTCGAAGGATTTGAAGAAAAACAAAAATAATTAAGTAAAATTTACTTCATCAAAGATCAACTATATCGAATTTTAATTAGTAGATAAACTGGTACATTAATTTTCCTAATTTTTATAGTGAACTGTCATGTGACATATGATTTAAAAAGACAAAATAGACTTTTATTTTTTTTGATATACTTTCTCCATATTTAAAGGAGAGCCCTAATATTTTTTTGGTTGTCTTATTTCTTCCTTCAGATATTCTCTCCATACCAAAGAAGTCTCAATTATAAATTTTGAAAACTTTAAAAATGTTCTTATACCTTATATATATATATATATATATATATATATATATATATATATATATATATATATATATATACTAGTATATGTCCGTGCTTAAAGGCACGACGTAAAAAAAATTAAATTAAAATTCAAAAAATATTACATTATCTAAAGACACATACCACCACAATTCACCATAATTGGAACTAATTTACAAAAAAATCGATAGAATTTCTTATAAAAATAGATATCTAAAAAATTATAAACCTGTCTACAAAATTTACAATCATCAATATATATTCAAACCACCAAAAAAACTTTCATTCCATACCCAAAAATCATCATAACCATGTATAATTAGTTAACTTTACAAAAGACGTAACACACAAAATACGCACAATCATCAACACATATCTAATCACCAAAATATCAAGCTAGTTGCTATTAATTTTAAAAAAAATTGACAAAATTTCCTTTAAAAATAGACATCCAGACAAATATAAACATGTGTATAAAACTGAAAATCATCCATACATATCCAAACCACCAAAAAAACAATCATTTTATGTCCAAAATCATCATAACCATGTATAATTAGTTAACTTTATAAAATACGGAACAAAAAAATACATACATGAAGAAATTAATACATACTTAATCATCAACACATCCAACCACCAGAACATCAAGCTAGTCGCTACTAATTTCAAGAAATTTCGGCAGAATTTCCTTTAAAAATAGATATCCAGAAAAATCTAAACATGTTTACAAAACTTACAATCATCCATACATATCCAAACCACCAAAAAACCCATCATTCCATACACAAAATCATCATAACCAAGTATAATTAGCTAACTTTACAAAAGTCAGAACACAAAAAATACATACATGCAAAAAATAGAGAAACTAAGACCCTTTACTTTACAGCTTACACCAAGTATATTCTTTACAGCAGCTTACATCATGTATCCTTCAATATATACCTGAAAATATTTGAAATTTAAAAATTATCGAAATATGTGAGTTAAAATAAAACAATTATAAATCCGAAACATATGACCCCTTACTTTACCCTGAACTATCTTAAAAACAAATGAGCACACATATTTGTATGTAGGGGGAATGATTTAGATTGATTGCAGTAAGAATTTAGAGAGATTGTAACAAATAATCAAATTTTTAAAGAAAAATATGGAATTACAATCAAATAAAGTTTTCTTAGTACTATCTCAACGAACAATTCATTTGTTTAATGATTTAAATCATAAACTTGTATTGGTGGCAGTATAATGGTGTGTGAGTTTGATTTGCGAGTGTTTGATTGGTTACAGTTATGTGTGTGTGTTTGTGCATGTATTTTGTGTGTTGTGTGTCTGCATGAAAAGTAGAGAAATATAGTCTTAGTAAGAGAGACTTTCACACCTAGACAATTGTTTGGTCAGTGGTAGGTTTGTAATCGTCAATCTCACCAAGCTCAACCCAGGTGAAATGGGGCTTTTCTTCTTCATCTTCTTTCTTCTTTATCTGATTTAGGTATCTATCTATAATATCTATAATAATAAGACACAATAACGGTTCAGATTTAATCTAATTTTACGAGTAAATCATGGGAAGACATATCAACTCTTCTTAAAACAATAATACCTACTGGACCAAGGTTGTCACCTAATCAAAATATAAACTCTTGAAAAACTAAAGTAATTTAGGTGCTTCTTCCTACTTAAAATATACTCTTAAAAAATGTAACTTTTATGTAAAACATTCATCAAAAACAGGGGGGAATAAAACATGGTTTCCAACCACTACTTGCTCCAACACATATTAACAGACCCATCTTCCGTTTTAGGGATCAGAACTTCCCCTACATATGGGTATTGAAGGTACTTTAAATTTTCAAATTACCCTTTATAAGACCTCAACCCGAAGTTCCTTAATACTGTTCTTTTTTAGCTTTTAGTATTTCATTTTCTTTTAATAGGCCAGATTTTTCTATATTAACTTCTTCAAGATGTTATTGCCTGATGTTTGAAATACCCATATACTGTCAACACCAAAATCAAGCCAATATAATGCAAATAGTCCAGTAGTGAGACACAACATTAGTATATGAGTTCAGTTAAATTAAGAGGTAAGGAAAATATCAGTATTGACCATCATTTAACAATAACAATGATACTTTTGCGTGTAAATCATTCAACAGTAATTATTTATTTTGCGCAAAAGCAATAATAATCTTGATACTTAAAACAGTCATTATTACTGGAATCAAAACAATGAGCAAGGCTTATAAAAGCAGAGCAGCAAATACCTTCAAGAATGCCACTAACTTCTAAACACCATGTATTACTTCAAGAATGCCACTAACTTCTAAACCTTCATTTTCCTGTACAAAATAAATACAAATAACAATCAATTTTGAGCTTAAATAAATGAAAAAATAACAAAGATATTATCATAGCCAAAACAATATACTGAAATTTAAAAACATCAAGATTAAAAAAAATATGAGTACCAATTTGTCCTAACTCCTAATAAAAGATTTAAAAAATACATCCAAAAAGTTCCCATGAATATTACTACTAATTTCAAGTAACATATTTGCGATTTCTTCAAAAAGAACAATCGAGAAGAAAAATTAAATCAATAATCACGCATTAAACCCCATAAAAAGTTGAACAAAAAACCAAATCCATCCAAATTGAAACCTCGATCAACCGAAATATACAAAACTCGGAGTCACTCAACATTTAAAAAACCACCATTTTAATCAATAGTTCAGCATCTAACAAAAATATGAAAATGTTAAACCATTAAACCTGTTGGGAGAATGCATAGCATGATTTGATGTTTTAATATGCTTGTGATTATTGTAAGGTCCTTAATTGAATTTATGTACAAGGACTTAGTGATGGAAAGATCAAGATTGTTAGGCTGATCTAAGCTTTCAACGTGTATCATTCTGTTCTAGAATGTATAGATAAAAAGATCAAAACTGTTAGATTGATCTTATGATGTAATAGATAGGCTTGTCTGATCGTCGAGCACTGCACCAGAAGTCGTAGTCTGCCAGGAGAGTCAGAGTCAACTCGGGAGCTATCGAGGCAGAATAGGAGTATGCAAGATAGTGAGATCTCAGAGTTCGTAGACTTCCAGGGGAAACGAAGAAGGATCGTAGTGTGTCGAAAAGAGCCTCCTCGGGATCGTAGTGTACTGAGGAAGTCATGTTCTGAATCGTAGAGACAGCCTGCCTATAAGCCGAACGACAATCTGCCGAAGCTAAGTATGAAATGCACTGTACGCTCAGAGTCGTAGAGTCTAGCGATGCCAAAGTCAAAGACAAGGATCGTAGACCACACTCTGCGATCGTAGAGTCCACTGAACAAATGCAGAGATCGTAGTCGGACAAGATCAGATGAAGACAACAAGCTCAAGTCAGCGATCGCAGAGTGGACTCAACGTTCACCAAGTTAACTCTCCGATCGTAGTATACTGAAAGGAACATTAAGTTTACAAGTCAGCGATCGTAGAGTGGATTCAACGTTCACCAAGCTAACTCTACGATCGTAGTGTGCAGAGTCAAAGATCGTAGTGTGCTCTCGGGATCGTAGAGTCAACAACACGATCTGAATCGTAGAGTACAACAATCCAAAACGTAGAGCAACATCTGTCATGTCAGAAAACGTTAAAGCCTCATGAGTTGTTAATTCAACAATACGAGGAATGGATCCTAGATGCTGCAGTGCCCATCAGTCCCAGAATAAATGAAATATCCTTAGTATGTAACAAAGAAGCGTATTGAAGAAGCTAAGGATAGTACTATGAATGAAAGGGACAAAACACCTTTTCAGGTGGTAGGTGAAAAAGCAGCCTGCAGTGTCAGTGGTCCAGAATGCAGAATTCAGAAGATGTGCAGAAATGTCTCCATCACAGTACAGAAAATTCAGATGCATTTAATGCCACAACGGATGGATCCAACGGATAGTTTTCAACATCACATATATACAGATCAAACAGATGAAAGAAAAAAAAAAGTATGCAAGCATAAACATTCAACGTGAAGAACTCTCTAAGGCTCAACTCTACGATCTGAGATATTACAAAGCTTGCTCAGCTACTCAGCTATTACGAACCAGAGCTTACACAGCAAACTGAGTAGCAACCTTCAGAACGCAACAACAACAATCATCAATCAACTGAAGAAGTATACCAAGTCTGCTGGACTTGAAGAGTTCGTAGTGAACTGTAAGAAAGCCAAGTCTGCTGGACTTGAAGAGTTCAAAAATGAACTAGAAAAGTTCCTAGACTGCTGGTCTAGAAGGAATCTGTGTGATTCAGAAGATTGTATAAGACATCCTTAGTGGATATCCTACTCGTTGAGTAGAAGAGTGGACTAGGAGCTTTGAGTGCTCCGAACCACTTAAAAACAACTGTGTCGTTTACATTCATGCTATAACTGCTATATCTGCCATAACTGCCTTACTCGCTCATAACTCCATTGCTTGGTAAAGAAGATTAAAACAAACATTAATTCCGCAAAGTTTTAATAATTATCTAAGAACAAGTTAAAACGAAAAGATTTTCAAATATCTATTCAACCCCCCCTTCTAGATAACTTGTGCCTACTAGGGACTAACAATTGGTATCAGAGCAGGTTCTATTTTACAGCTTACACGCTTTAGTAGATCCAATGGCACTCGTACCAAGCGAATCCAGGACCGGGGAGGCAGCAAGCCACCAATGTGCAACAAGGATAAATTTGCGAACTGGAAAGTCAGGATGCAAGCTTACATGGACTCAATAGATGAAGATCTATTTGAGACTGTTCTTAATGGGCCCTATATACCAACAAAGCTTGCACCAACCATTGACGATCCAAACAGAGTACAAATAAAAGTAAAAGAAGAATGGACAGACACAGAGAAGAGAGCTGTCCAACTTGACAAAAAGGCGAAGAACATCCTGTTCCAATCCTTAGAGGACGATCTGTTTGAAAATGTTGTAAACAGCAAAACAGCTAAGGAGGTTTGGGAAGCACTGCTGATCATGCACGAAGGAACTGAAGAAGTTAGAGAGAATAAACAGTCTCTTCTAACACAGCAGTACGAAATGTTTGCTCATGTGCAAGGAGAAAATGTAACTGCCACTTATGAAAGATTCAACATTCTGCTCAACTCTCTACGAGCATATGGAAATATCTATCCTAACAAAGATCTGACCATAAAGTTCATGAGAGCTCTACCGAGCAAGTGGGATGCAAAGACCACTGCAATAAGAGAGTCAAAGAATCTTAATGAGATGACAGTTCAATAACTGTATGGCAATCTCCTGACATACGAGCTGGAGCTAACCCAACGTGCTGAAACCCTTTCAGAAGGAAGAAGAAAAGACAAGGGTGTTGCTCTCAAGGCAAATGAAGGTGCATCAAAAGTCATCACTGAGACTGACTATGATGATGATGAAGACGATGATGATGACTTTGTTATGCTGGTAAAGAGACTAAGAAGGTTCATGCGACAAGGCAGAATCGACAAGCCAAGGAAAGTCAGCAACTACGTCAGCCAGGAACAAATAAATGATTTATGCTACAACTGCAAGAAACCTGGTCATTTCATTGCCAACTGCAACAAGCCTATCAAAGAAGAGCTAAAGAAGAAATCCAAGGCAAAGAAAGAATACAAAGGAACCAAGAGGCCTCAGAAAAGAGACAAAGGCCTGGTTGCCGGAGGATCGTGGAGTGATTCAGATAACGACTCAAATCCAGACTCCGGAGATGAGGAAGAACCACATATGGCCAATCTGTGCTTAATGGCCAAACATGCAAAGGACAAACAAAGCCTAAACATACATGATGTAAGTATCGATGAGGTATTTGATTTTAATTCTCCTGATGTAGATATAAGTGACTTAAGAACTGCTTTGCATGGCATAACCACTGATCTACATCAATACATGAAGTGGTTCAGAGTCTTGTCTAAAGATCATTCTTTTCTTCAAGAGGAGAAGAAGAAAGTTCAAGAAGAGCTTGAAACAGCCCTTCTAAGTACTAATCTTCTCTCCAAGCTTGAAGTTGAGAATGAAACTTTGAAACAGACAAACACACATCATGCTCAAAGAGAGTCTATGCTAACCTCTAAAATTGAGGATCTAGAGAAGACTATCTCTGCATGGACCAGATCCACATCTTCCATGGATTGCCTGCTCTCTAGTCAGAAAAGCGCATTCGACAGAACGGGCTTAGGCTTTGGGGAATCCATCTCAGAGCTAAGTATGGAAAAGACAATGGAAACTAGCACCAGTAATGTCTCAAGTTTTGGTAGAGGCATTGCTTGTGTGAAATCCTCACAGTTGGAAGAACCAGTTCAACCTTGTTCCACTGTCTCTAGTTATACTCAGAGAAGTAAAGGATCTCACGCTGGTCTGGGTTTCATCAAGGAAAAGAGTAACCTAACCTCTACTTACCAACCTCGAAGAATCGTAGAGTCAAACAAAATCAACTCTACGAATCAACTGGGAAGGTACAGTAGAGGTAAGGCACACTCATCACTATTTATAAAACCTAAGGACACTTGGAAGAAAGAGAGTCAGTTTAACAGAAGGTTAACTAAGGAACCATACAAGTCCAAGTGGAAGATGAATCACCACACACACAGAGGCATGCATTATAATAGATGCTTCATATGCAATAAATATGGTCATAGGGCCACAAAGTGTTATTATAATTCCATGCATGTGAGACCCAAGATTAGACAAATTTGGGTCCTCAAAGACACTAATAAAGAAGGACCCATGCAAATATGGGTACCAAAATGAAGGTTCAAATGTTTTGACAGGAAAAGAGCTCCACGTCCTCAACATGGTATCTGGACAGTGGTTGCTCGAGGCATATGACAGGGAACAAAGCTCTACTATCCAACTATGTAGAAAAGGAGGGTCCCTTAGTCATCTTTGGAGATAATGGTACTGGCAAGACAAGAGGTTATGGCTCAGCCGGAAATGGTGTGATATCATTCAGTAAAGTGGCCTATGTGGAAGGTCTGCAGCACAACCTTCTAAGCATTAGTCAACTCTGCGACAAGGGACATCAAGTAACATTCATCAATAATCAATTTCAAGTCAGAGATTTGAAGACATCTACAGTAAAGCTAACCGGAACAAGAGAAGGAAATGTATACACAGTAAATCTTGGACAACTAAGCTCAGACGAGATAATGTGTTTTCTAGCTAAAGCTTCTGAAGAGATGAGCTGGCTATGGCATCGAAGATTATCCCATCTCAACTTTAAAAGCATGTCCAAACTGGCATCAAAAGATCTCGTGGCTGGCCTTCCTAAGTTCAACTTTGTGAATGAAAGGCCATGTAATGCCTGTCAGTTTGAAAAACAAACCAGAAGCTCATTCAAAAGCAAGACTGATAACTCTATTGACAAGCCCCTGCAGTTCCTTCACATGGATCTCTTTGGGCCAATCCCAACAACCAGTCTCGGAGGAAAAAGATATTCTCTAGTCATAGTTGACGACTACACTCGATTCACATGGGTATTCTTCCTAACTTCAAAGGATGAGACAAGCTCCGAATTAATCAGGATGTTCAAAATGGTGATGAACGAGAAAGGAGAGAAAATCAAGGCTATAAGGAGTGATCATGGCAGAGAATTCGATTTCTCAGAAATGGATCAGTTCTGCACAGACAATGGCATCAATCATAACTTCTCAGCTCCACGAACTCCTCAACAAAATGGAGTCGCTGAAAGAAAGAACAGAACCCTGATAGAGGCTGGGAGAACTTTACTAGCAGCAGCCCGTCTGCCTGAATACTTTTGGGCAGAAGCAGTCAACACTGCATGCTACACTCAGAACAGATCACTAATTCACTCTACGATCAAGAAGATGCCCTACGAACTATGAAAAGGAAGAAAGCCAAGTGTCAGCTACTTCCATGTCTTTGGATGTGCATGCTATATTCTCAACAATGGAAAACAATACCTGACAAAATTTCAACCAAAATCAGATGAAGGAATCTTCCTTGGGTATGCCACGGACAGCAAGGCATACAGAGTGTTCAACAAAAAGACGCTGAATGTCGAAGTCTCAATACACGGCATTTTTGATGAAACTGACTTAGACAAAGCAGTACCTCAAGACACTACGACCAATGATGCGAACACTACGACTGAAGTCGTCGAGGTCAACACTACGAGTGTAGTACCAGACAGAGAAATCGTAGAGCATGATAATGCAATCGTAGAGAGGACCATCCAAGATAATGAACCTCCACTTCAAGAAGAAGAAATAGACCTTGAAGACTTAAGACAGGAAGGCATCAGGACAGATGTTCCAACTGGCAGCAGATGGGCAAGAGATCACACTCAGGATCTAATCATTGGAGATCCGAATGCTAGAATCAAAACAAGATCTGCTACTCAGAATGAATGTTTCTATCTAAGCTTCCTGTCACAAATTGAGCCAAAGAAAATAGAGGATGCAATGGAAGACTCCAGTTGGATAGAAGCTATGCAAGAAGAACTCAACCAATTTGAACGAAGCAGAGTGTGGAGATTGGTGCCAAGACCAAATGATCATCCAGTGATAGGAACTAAGTGGGTCTTCAGAAACAAAATGGATGAAGATGGGGTCATTACCAGGAACAAGGCAAGATTAGTGGCAAAGGGCTATTCTCAAGAAGAAGGTATCGACTATGATGAGACTTTTGCACCCGTTGCCAGGCTAGAAGCCATCAGAATCTTTCTTGCCTTTGCTGCCCACATGAAGTTCAAAGTCTTTCAGATGGATGTCAAGAGTGCATTTCTAAACGGAGAGCTTCAAGAAGAAGTCTATGTCGAACAACCTCCAGGTTTTATCAATCCATCTCTTTCCAATTATGTCTATAGATTAGATAAAGCCTTATATGGTCTTAAACAAGCACCTAGAGCATGGTATGAAACACTAACTAACTTCTTAATAGAAAATGGGTTCACTAGAGGCAGGGTAGATACCACATTATTCCTTAGAAAGCACAAAGACAAAGTCTTACTAGTTCAAATATATGTTGATGACATCATTTTTGGTTCTACTGACGAAAAATTATGCAAGAGATTCTCTAAGCTAATGCAGAGCAAGTTTGAAATGAGCATGATGGGTGAGCTGAATTTCTTCCTTGGACTACAAGTGAAGCAAACTGATGAAGGAATATTCATAAATCAAGCCAAATACATCAAAGACTTGTTAAAGAAGTATGGCATGGAATCAGCTTCTCCCATGAAAACACCAATTTCTCTTGCAACTAAGCTTGACAAAGATGAGAATGGTAAATGTATTGATATAACTCAATACAGAGGTATGATAGGTTCTCTTTTATACCTAACTGCTAGTAGACCAGACATAATGTTCGCAACATGCATATGTGCTAGATTTCAGGCTAACCCTAAAGAGTCTCATTTATCTGCTGTAAAAAGGATCTTCAGGTATCTCAAAGGCACACCTTACTTGGGGCTTTGGTA
The DNA here is from genome assembly GCA_020205505.1 of Panax japonicus. NCBI lineage: Eukaryota > Viridiplantae > Streptophyta > Magnoliopsida > Apiales > Araliaceae > Panax > Panax japonicus. Next base: position 3,948,461 of record CM035098.1, on the reverse strand, counting down.
TCCCAAGGAATCCTCATTTGAACTAACAGGATACACAGATGCTGATTTTGCAGGATGTAAAATAGATAGAAAGAGTACCAGTGGCACCTGTCAATTGCTAGGAAATAGGCTTGTGTCCTGGTTCAGCAAAAAGCAAAACTCAGTGTCCACTTCGACTGCAGAAGCTGAATATATTGCTGCTGGCAGCTGCTGTGCTCAAATCCTATGGATGAGAAACCAGCTAGCTGACCATGGGTTTGATTTCAAATCAATACCCATACACTGTGATAACACAGATGCCATAGCAATAACTCATAATCCTGTTATGCATTATAGGACCAAGCATATTGAAATAAGGTATCACTTCATTAGGGATCATGTGCAAAATGGAACTATATCACTACAATATATCCCTACTGAAAATCAACTTGCAGATGTTTTTACTAAACCACTAGATGAATCCAGATTCAATAAGTTATTAAGTGAACTAGGCATGCTTAATTTTCAACCATGAAATATATGCTCTAGACTGTGCTAACCATAACAGGTACAAAGGCTAAACTCAATATCATAGACATGATCAAGGAAAGTCCACGACCGTAGAGTTGAAAGGATAGACTCGACGATCGTAGAACAGACTTGACGATCATAGGACAGACTCTACGAATGATGATCAGACTCAACGACTGTCGAACGGACTCGACGATCGTTAAACAGACTCGACGATCGTAGGACAGACTCTACGAATGGTAGACAGACTCAACGACCAGAAGACTACCTCTACGATCGTAGTCATTCTAAGGACATCTCAGCACTGAAGACTCAAAGGGCAAATCAGTACATTCAAGCAAATCAAAAACGTAGAGCCAAGCAAAAGGCGACACCTGTCCCACTAAGTCAAAAAGAGAGAGGGAAGCTACAAGTACAAATTGGAACCGTATTTTTGAAATCTGAAGTTCAAAAGATTATCTCTCTCTCTCTCAAAGCAAAACCCTAACTCAAGAGAAAGCTCAATCGTATTCCACTTCTCAACCACAGAATCATGGCTGTTTCAAATGTAATCTCAGGCTACAGACTCTGTTTCGATGAGTTCAAGGATGCTCCACCAAAGTTTCACAAGACCTTAGCACTACTAAAGAAGGCAGGTCTCGAAGAGGCGTTGAGTACCGACACCCTCATCTATCCCAAGTTAGTGAAGGAGTTCTACAAGAATGGAGTGTACGAACTCAACACCATCACTACACGAGTAAGAGGAGTTGAAATGACGCTAAGGGAAGAAAACTTCAATCTGGCCCTAGGTTTCAAGGATACAGGGCACTCACTTCTCGACAGCATAAGATTTGAAGAGGGATTGAAGAGAATGCATCACAAAAAGAACTCCTCTGTAAAAGGTTATAAAAAGAAGGAATTCCCTCAAAGGTATGAATTTCTAGCTGATATTGTTGGGAAGTGTATCTGCTGTAAGAGTTCAGGTCATGACTCTGTTAATGAAGTTCAACTTAAACTCATGACTGCCATAACTCTTGGAATTCAACTAAATTATGGAGCCATACTACTTAAGTGGATCGGCAAGTGGATTGTAGGCTCGAAGAAATCAAAAAGTACTCAGAAGATGCTGTATGGGAGATTTATTAGCATCATTCTGCAATCTGCTGTGGGTGATAAAATTGGGGATGATGAAGGAGAAGCCATCAACCCAAACCGAAGAATGACACAGCAGTTGTTTAAAAACTGGGAAAGAAACCCTGCTGAGTATACAAGAATGATGACAGAGTCCAGTGGGAGAACTGGGGAACAAGGGGAAGCAGGAATGGCTATTGTCAATGAAGCTGAAGAAGAAGAAGAAGAAGCAGATAAGGGAGAACCCTCTGCTCTTGTCAGGAAAAGCAAGGGCAAGAGAAAGCTGAGGGGAACACAAGTCGAAGAGCCTCAAGGATCTGCAACTAACATGCCTGTAGAGTCCTCTGACATAGAGACTCTAAGGAGGCTGAGGAGCATACAACAGCAAGAAGAGGCTGAAGAGGATCAAGCCACCATTTCACAACTCTTAAAGAAGAATATCGTAGAGACTCTGCTGTTCTCTGAAACCAGGCCAAGTGTGGCAGAAATGGAGGAAACTGCTTCAAGGACAGTGGCCGGTCAATGTGGCAAAATAACCAAAGAAAAAATCAGCAAAGCAAAGAGAAAGCTGGTCAAGAAGTATATTCTTGAAAATGAAAAAGTTCTGAAGAAGGAAGCCAAGAGCATGGCTGTAAAAGTAGAACTTCCCCAAGCAACCGAAGAGAAGAATGCACCAGCTGAGGGGGAGAAGCCTACTGCTCAAGAAGAAGTTCCAGCTGAGGGGGAGTTTCTAAAAGAAGATGATCATATTGAGGGGGAGCCTCACAATATCCTAATGACTAAAGAAGAAGTTCTTGCTCAAGATAAAGATGAACCAATGCCAAAGGTCATTGAGATAATGGATTCTTCAGAAGACAACAAAGAAGAGAAAGAGGATGATGATGATGAGCTTGAAATAACTGGTGTAGGTAAAGATGGATACAGAAGCTATCTGTACAACCAAATGTTTTCTTACCTACCCATGATGGCATACCATCAAGCTCAGATTATGAAATCATGGGACCACATGTTATGGAGCTTCAAGGAATATCCAGCAATCACAGTTCTGGCTCATGGATTTCCAAGGGAAGTCATCTTTGCTAAAAAGTTGATTACAAACCATTCCTCATCAAATACCAAATCTGAGGTATTGACTATCCCTACAAGCTTTAGAGTTAATCATCAGCCATTATCTTCATTTAGTTATTTCTATGAATTTCCTAAATGGCTGGAAGTGGTTCTCAACCCAATAAATCAGTTTCCAGTTACAGAATCCCAAAATTCTGTAACTGAAGAACCAGAAGAAGCCAACTTTGCTCAGCTCTAACAAATCCCCTGCTCTACGATTCCAGGCTATAGTCCTCCAGAAGAATTAAATATCGGAATCGTAGAGTCACCTATCCCATCCATCCAAACTCAAGCCCATCCATCAGACATCCCTTCCTCGTCCAGAAATGAATGTTTTAATCTTGAACTTGGTCTCTGCTCCCTAAAAGAACAATTCAACAATGCACCACCCCTATTCCTCAAGATTTCCCCATATGGATGAGATTATCTCAGAATTGTCTACCAAGGCCGATCTATCAGCTATGTCTAAGAAAGTGATCAAGGAACTAGAAGAGAGTCTTGACGATCACTCTGAACTGATTCAGCTGAGACTGACATCCATGATCAATGCTGCAAACACCCTTCCACAATCTCTGAGCTCTGAATTGTCCAAAACACTAGAAGAGATCATCAGAGAAATGCTTCAAAGCATAAAGGACAGGGATGACATTCACTTCCATGCAGCCAAAAGACATAGGGATGCTGTCTTAATCTTACAGCAAAATCAAGAATCTCAGAACAAACAGATGTTGCAGAGCATTCAAAATCTTCAGACTGCTGTCAAAGAGTTTCAACAATTCTATGTCAGCAGCGGCCAACAAACAGACAACATTCTATCCATCCTTCAACAAAGAGAAACAAGGTCTGAAGTTCTCATTGAAGAAAATAGAGAAGACATTGCTCAGACCAAAAGTCAGCTAAACGAACTTGTCCAAGGAGTTGCTCGTCTGTCAGATGACATTCGAACTCTTGATGCTGACATAAAGGGGGAGAAAAGAGGCAAGGGAGATCGGGAAGGAGATCGTGCAGACCAAGGACATAAGGGACGCGGATTCCAAACAACAAGGAATCCGCCTGCAAGGCATATCTCTCAGCAGACTCAACGATCAGATCAGCAGGAAGTCTTAGTGGCTCAACCTTTAAGAAGTCAAGGGCCAGCTTCTAGCTCACAAGGAGTAACCGCAACAGACCTAAGAATGTCAATTGGAGATCTGACATTTATGAACAGGCACGACCACAATCCAAGATTAAGTCCCAGTGAGCTCGAAGATTTGGTTAAGAGAGATGAAGCCAGCAGAAAAAGGAGAGCAGAAAAAAAGGCAAATCCTCCAAGGAGCAAGAAGCCAAGAAAATAGAGATAAGTTGAATTTCACTTCTTATTGATGTATCTATTTCAAATGTAACATCTATCTTCATACATCAATAAATTCATGCTTATTTTCTAGAAATTTCAGCTGCTCACTGAAATACTAAGTCATGTTTATTTTTTCTGCACTGCATATAATCAATAATCATAACAACAAATCTCCTTAGTTATGTCAACATCAAATAGGGGGAGATTGTTGGGAGAATGCATAGCATGATTTGATGTTTTAATATGCTTGTGATTATTGTAAGGTCCTTAATTGAATTTATGTACAAGGACTTAGTGATGGAAAGATCAAGATTGTTAGGCTGATCTAAGCTTTCAACGTGTATCATTCTGTTCTAGAATGTATAGATAAAAAGATCAAAACTGTTAGGTTGATCTTATGATGTAATAGATAGGCTTGTCTGATCGTCGAGCACTGCACCAGAAGTCGTAGTCTGCCAGGAGAGTCAGAGTCAACTCGGGAGCTATCGAGGCAGAATAGGAGTATGCAAGATAGTGAGATCTCAGAGTTCGTAGACTTCTAGGGGAAACGAAGAAGGATCGTAGTGTGTCGAAAAGAGCCTCCTCGGGATCGTAGTGTACTGAGGAAGTCATGTTCTGAATCGTAGAGACAGCCTGCCTATAAGCCGAACGACAATCTGCAGAAGCTAAGTATGAAATGCACTGTACGCTCAGAGTCGTAGAGTCTAGCGATGCCAAAGTCAAAGACAAGGATCGTAGACCACACTCTGCGATCGTAGAGTCCACTGAACAAATACAGAGATCGTAGTCGGACAAGATCAGATGAAGACAACAAGCTCAAGTCAGCGATCGCAGAGTGGACTCAACGTTCACCAAGCTAACTCTCCGATCGTAGTATACTGAAAGGAACATTAAGTTTACAAGTCAGCGATCGTAGAGTGGACTCAACGTTCACCAAGCTAACTCTACGATCGTAGTGTGCAGAGTCAAAGATCGTAGTGTGCTCTCGGGATCGTAGAGTCAACAACACGATTTGAATCGTAGAGTACAACAATCCAAAACGTAGAGCAACATCTGTCATGTCAGAAAACGTTAAAGCCTCATGAGTTGTTAATTCAACAATACGAGGAATGGATCCTAGATGCTGCAGTGCCCATCAATCCCAGAATAAATGAAATATCCTTAGTATGTAACAAAGAAGCGTATTGAAGAAGCTAAGGATAGTACTATGAATGAAAGGGACAAAACACCTTTTCAGGTGGTAGGTGAAAAAGCAGCCTGCAATGTCAGTGGTCCAGAATGCAGAATTCAGAAGATGTGCAGAAATGTCTCCATCACAGTACAGAAAATTCAAATGCATTTAATGCCACAACGGATGGATCCAACGGATAGTTTTCAACATCACATATATACAGATCAGACAGATGAAAGAAAAAAAAAGGATGCAAACATAAACATTCAACGTGAAGAACTCTCTAAGGCTCAACTCTACGATCTGAGATATTACAAAGCTTGCTCAGCTACTCAGCTATTACGAACCAGAGCTTACACAACAAACTGAGTAGCAACCTTCAGAACGCAACAACAACAATCATCAATCAACTGAAGAAGTATACCAAGTCTGCTGGACTTGAAGAGTTCGTAGTGAACTGTAAGAAAGCCAAGTCTGCTGGACTTGAAGAGTTCAAAAGTGAACTAGAAAAGTTCCTAGACTGCTGGTCTAGAAGGAATCTGTGTGATTCAGAAGATTGTATAAGACATCCTTAGTGGATATCCTACTCGTTGAGTAGAAGAGTGGACTAGGAGCTTTGAGTGCTCCGAACCACTTAAAAACAACTGTGTCGTTTACATTCATGCTATAACTGTTATAACTGCTATATCTGCCATAACTGCCTTACTCGCTCATAACTCCATTGCTTGGTAAAGAAGATTAAAACAAACATTAATTCCGCAAAGTTTTAATAATTATCTAAGAACAAGTTAAAACGAAAAGATTTTCAAATATCTATTCAACCCCCCCTTCTAGATAACTTGTGCCTACTAGGGACTAACAAAACCCATTCGACAAAAGGCAGTGAAGGAATTCCTTGAAGAATCTCACAGTAATGCGAGATTCTTGGTGAGCCTACACTCTGTACACCCTGTAGGAAGGTCCTTCTTAATTCCCTTACCACATAAAAGAAACCTTACATTTGACCATGTTTACTGTAGTCAAATATCTATTTGATTTCCTGTTTTAAATTTGAATGGCTAGACTTATGCTAAGCCCTGTACCATTCAATTCAGTTTGGCCCTCAATAAAATGCCTAATCACAACAACAAACAAAGCTTAAATTACAACAGAAAAGATTACAAATATCATTACAGTCTGTTAGATTTTCTATTTCAAGAGAGTCAATGTATTTATCAGCTTATAGGGTATAGTTTGAAGATGTATACTCTTAAGAAACATAACCCAATCAATGGTGTAAAAGAAAATAAGAAATAGTTCAACCTTCTTAGCAGTAAGATAAACAACTCTTTTCTGACAAAGGACACACCTGCAAGACAAATACTAATAGGCAGAGGAGATGAAGAGGGGCATAAGCCATTGCTAAGATGATTTAGATTGGAAAAAAAACACTGCACAAACATATGCAATTCTTTTGGGGTATAAAAAAGGGAGTTTAGAATGAAGTTTTAAGTCAAGGAAACACATGATTTTCAAGGAAACATATGCAATTCCTAACAGTTTTGAACTACACTAAAATAAATCAATGAGCTGCAGAAAGTAAACCCAGTAAAGGGCAATTTGGCAAGGGCTAAAACCAGGCCAAAACTTTTACCCGTGCTCTAACCCAAACTGAGAGACCAATTTGACTTTTTATATTTCTTTAACACATTCTACCTCCATTGGAAATGAGATACTTTTATTCTTAAAGTTTGCACTTGGTATACTTTAGAGTTTTTGAAAATTATAATTTTACTCTTCTGAGTTCAATAATAATGAAAATTAAGAAAAGAGAAACTACACCCACCTTAATAATTATCAAATGTGTTGGACTAATAAGCCAACTATAAGCTAAAAACTACAATATCATATTAAGTGAAAAATGATACTATCAAAAACAAAAACAAAAAGAACCCACCCAAAATGGCATTATAATTTGAGCTTAAGAATTTATCGAACATGATATGTGCATTTTTTTGTGTGGTAAAAGTTCATAAGAATTTGTACATTCATTCTAAAATCCCAACATTACCACAATAATAGTCTTAATGTACTGTCAATTTGGTATTTAGAGGGATTAGTCATTCAAAATATATGTTAAAAAAAATCAAATTCTGAAATTTGAAACTATGGGCATTTTTTAAAATTTGTTTTACTGAGAATTTGTTTTGGTACTACTTGATATTAAAATTCATATGCTTTTACTCACTGACCTGATACACATAGCAGACCTGCTTCTTTCATTTTTCAGATTTGAGCTCTCTCAGATTTGAAGACATAATCTCCCTTCGGAACGAAAAAAATAAGTAAACCCAAAAGTAACAAAAAATTTTTGACATAAAATCAAAGACATTAAAAATACTCTACCACGATCATCAACAACCAACCATTACGGCACAACTGAATCAACACAAAATTTCAACTGAAAGTTTTACTGGGTGCTTACCAAAAACTATCGTCACTTAGCAATCTCTGTTTGCCATCGCCGCCGCTTAGCAAAATATGAACAGGGAGTAGTGTTGCACCGATCAAGACCAATCTGCGCACGGGCTGAAGTGAGAACCGATCAGAACATGAACAGAGAGTGGTGTTACCTCAATCCGAAATAAAGAGACAAAGAGGGGAAGGAATAGTTTTTGGAAGAGTAAAGGGAAGGAGACAGTAGAGTTGGGGGGGGGGGTTTGATTTGGGCTGTTAAACCCTTTATGTTTTTTGAGTGCAATGAGATCTGAACTTTAGATTAACTTAAAATCAATCACAGCCGTTCTTGTGCTTTCTCAACTTTTGAAGTGTAAAAAGATTCAAATTTGGTTGTGTTTTATTATATATATATATATATATATATATATAAGCACGACCAACAATCATACGTTATGACCATCCGAGTTAACTCATCAATTAAAATGAGTTAACTCAGGTGATAATGACTTAACTCGAACGGTCAAGATTAAATATAATAGGGTAACTAGTAATTGTAATTAATTTTTTTAGATTATGGAGGAAAAATATGTAAAGTTTCTTCTCGGAATATCTAAAATTTATATGTTGATTCAAATTATGTTCAACATTATATATATAGCATGTCAATGAAAAATGATAAATATATGTTAAAAAATTTATCAAATATGTGTGAAAAGAATTATATAAACTGACCCGTACTTTGCAGGGTTATCAAACTCTAATTTATAGTAATGAAACATAAATAAATTTAAATTGTCAAAAAATATACTTATTTACGCAATAATTATAGTATGACTATAGTGCTTCACAGCATTGTACAATGTAAAATTGCATTCTCTTATATTGGCATATTCTTTGATTCTTTGATTCGTTCATTATATTTTTATTGAAAAGTTTAGATAAAAAGTATTATATAAAACCAGTGTTCTAAAAATTTCCGTCTAGGCGTTAGGTCCCCCTTGGCGCCCCACCTAGGCGCTAGGCCCCCTTGGTGCCTCGCCTAGGCACCAGGCCTCCCTGGCGCTTCACTTAGGCTCAAGGCGGCAAAAAAAATTCTTCTAAAAAATTAGGCGGGGCCTAGGCAGTATCTAGGCGGAGAGGTTTTTTTAATTTATTTTAATAACTACCCAAACCAGATATATGTTGAAAAATTTACTTTGTAGTAAGATATATAACAATAATATTTCTGCCTGAATCGAATGGTTGACCACTCTTTCCTTAAGACTATATTCGCCCCTTACTTTTGCTACAAAGGGTTACTGCGAATTAGTCTCCCAAGATAAGACAGACCCAAATTTTATTTTGTACTAGAATTTGTTGTGTAGAAACAAATCTAGTGCTAAACTATAAATGAAAGAAGAAAATTATAACAAGAAAAATATATAGAATAATAATTTTTCTTAAGCACTTGAAAAGGATTGAATAATTTTCAGTGAATGGAATTGGGTTTAATTGGGTGGATTTCTGACCTATTTATAGGTTGGGTCGTATCCCAATTATGGGATATGCTACTGTTGGCCTTTTAAAATCTTATATATATATATATATACAGAAATGATCAAGTAAGGGATCCCTTACTTTCTTAAAATGAGGGACTTTTTTTTTGTTTTTTTTAAAACAACTAAAAAAAAAGTTTAATATTTTATGGAACTGAAATTTTTCCATAATACAATGTTTTGGGCGTGTTTTGAATACCTGTACCAAAAAGTGGTGGTACAGTCTGCCCAGACTGTACATACATGTTTTGTTATACGTACCCAAATCACACCCAAAATACTGTATTATGAAAAAAAAATTAGTTCCATAAAATATTAAACTTTTTTTTAGTTGTTTTAAAAAAAAGTAAAAAAAAAAAGTCCTTTATTTTAAGAAAGTAAGGGATCCCTTACCTGATCCTTACCCTATATATATATATATATATATATATATATATATATATATATATATATATATATATATATATACACCATGACTTGAACTCAAGTCCTCAATATCAACACTTCTCTCTTATCCAACTAAACTAATATTAATTGTTGGTTACATGGATAACATATAATATATTTATCATATGCTTTTAGATAATGAAAATATCCAACAACCTCCCCTTATTTCATAATTCTCCAATCCTTTTCCTTTGACATTCTTCTTTCTCTTATTAAATATAGTATACATAAGTAATAGGTGTCTTTCGACTTGAACCTTTATAGTCTTTTTCATAAAATATCTGAATTTTTAGTATCGTTAGCTTTGTACTAAAAAAACTTAAAGTGATATCTTGCTCTATAGACATATACTATATCTCTTATAGTTTAAGAAAACCCAACACATTTATGGCCTTTTGTTTACCTCTTGGGTTTCGTAAGTGACTTAGAGATAAGTCTTATGTCTCGTAGAAGCGGCCCACTTCCTTCACTTATATAGGTGAATCTAATTAGATGCACTTATATAACCTGCATCCTCCAAACCGGACATAGATTCACTGAATGTTTACCATAACCTCTTTGTTCTCCATACAAGCATACACTATCTTTGAGATGATTTTGAAGAATTTCTTCTTCATACTTGTCTAGTTTATATATAACTGGTTATTACTGTAAGTATTTTTCCATTGAACTAATATACCAGATGTTACTCTAGTATTTAGTTGGGTTCCACTTATAGATTACATCTCATTTAAAAGCTTTAAACCCATCTCCCTGGAAGTCTTACATATTACATCCTTGCCTAGGCCTTTTGTAAAAGGATATGCCAAATTTCCCTTTGACTTAACATAGTTAAAGGTAAGAACCCCTTTATTGATTTGCTCCCTTACATAACTATGTCTTAAACTTATATGTCTAAACTTTCCGTTATAAACCTTGTTATGAGACCGTGATAATACTGCCTCATTATCACAATATATTGAGATAGATGTCATTGGTTTGGGCCAAAGTGGTATCTCAAATAATAAATCCTTAAGCCATCCGACTTCTTTTACAGCAGTTGATAATGCAACAAACTCAGATTTCATAGTTGAATGTGTTATCAAGGTTTGTTTCTTGGAACCCCAAGAAATTGCCTATCCTCCTAAAGTGAATATTCATCCACTTGTAGACTTTATTTCATCTGAATCTGTTATCCAATTTGCATCTGTGTACCCTTCTACCACAGCTGGGTATCCTGTATAGCATAATGCATAGTTCATTGTGCCTTTAAGAAGTTTAAGTATCCTTGATACTGCATCCCAATGAACCTGACCTGGATTATGAATAAACCTACTCAATACTCCTACTGCAAATGCTATATCAGGTCTAGTACACTGCACTACATGCATTAGACTACCAATTACACTTGCATACTCTAATTGAGATATGTTATTTCCTTTATTTGGAAATAACTTAACAGAATGATCATATGGGGTAGACGATATCTTGCAATTCTCATGATTAAACTTCTTTAACAATTTCTCAATATAATGAGACCGAGTTAAAGAAATAGTATCTTAAGACCGCACAATTTTAATACCTAAAATTACATTAGCCTCCCCCATATCTTTCATATCAAAAGTAGCAGACAAAAATACTTTAGTTTCTAATACTACTTTTTCACTAGTACCAAAAATAAGCATATCATCAACATATAAACAAATTATAACACCAAAACTTTTACTAAACTTAAAATAAACACATTTATCTGATTCAATTATTTTAAATTCATTTGAAACAATCATTTGATCAAATTCTTCATACCACTACTTAGGTGCTTGTTTTAGGCCATATAAAGATTTAATAAGTTTACAGACTTTTCTTTCTTGACCTTTCAAAACAAATGTGACAATCGAGATTTTGTAATTAATTTTAATATTTATTGGATTGAATAAATATTTTTCGATGAATTAATTATTAGATTAAATAATTAATTAATAAAATTATGGTAGATTAATTTAATTATATGTGTTACATTTATTAAATTAATGTGGAGAATTTTTATTATCGAAGTATGTGATTATGTGAGCTTATTGTATTAAAAAAAATATTTAATAAGCCTATTGGTATTTTAATTAATTTAATTATTAATTAGAGAGTTAATAATTTGACATTATTTATTAATGAGAAAATTAATTATGTGACTATGTGAGTTTATGAGAAATTATTATATTTTATTTAAAGTAAATTAAATAAAATATTGAATTTATTTTATAAGGAGTGTGACATTTTCAAACTATATGATAAGGTTTATTAAATTAAATGACTTTTGAACTCTATTCTAGCTAGCCAAACGGAGCCCTAATGGGAGTTGGGAGCAGTTAATCCATGATGGGTAACTGACCTCCATAATGCGCGTCAGACTTCTCATTTATTATCATACATATTTTCTTTCCTTTCATTATTGCTAAGTCTAGAAAATATTCAGAGAGAGAGCTTGAGAATTGTCAGAGAGAATTAAGATTTTGAGAAGGAGTCTAAGAGTGGGTAATTGAAGAAACATATGAGTTTTCTAATCTACACCTTACACTCAGGGTAATCTCCTCCTTTCCAAATTATAAATTACGTTATTAAAGTTTTTATGAATATGGCTTTCATTCATCCTGTAAAGTCTCTGTAATTGGGAAATTGTGTTGTTATATGGATATACGTAATAATACTAGCATGTTTTATATATATTGTATATGATTCCATATCATAAGTTTCATAATACTATGACTTGTTATTTTAAAAATTACAGAGTATGGGTTAGGGCCATATGGCCCTTATACGTAATTTTAATACGTCAACCATAAATTTTTCTACAAAATTTCCACTTGTATATGATTAGGCATGCTAAAACGAACAAAACGAAACTTGAATGGTTGGATTTGGCCTTATAACGAATCCGCGGAGTTGAATTTTAGGAATTTATGTTCAAAACCTTCAAGAACGGTGAAATTGCATGTCTTAATTCTGTAATTATTTGTTTTAATTGGTTAAAATCACTCTATAAAGGTTGAGTAATGATCATATATGAATTATAGTATTTGGGTATACTTAAATTAATATATGGACAAGGAAATTGGAAGTTATGGCCATATTCATGTATAATTTTACGTGTGATTGATTTTTGGCCTAATTTGGCCTTGTTATGTTCGCGAACTGCAGAACTGCAGAAACTGCAGAAAATGAGCCTTGGTAACCCCGCCCCCGGCGGGCGTTACCAAACTACATTACCTCGCCCCGGCGGTCAAAAAAATAAAAATAAAAAAAATAAAAAATAAATAAATATTCGATGAAAATTATTATTAAAATATTTATAAAATAAATTAAATATTTTAATTGAGATATTTATGGAATAAAATAAACATTCGATGAAAATTATTATTAAAATATTTATAAAATAAATTAAATATTTTAATTGAGATATTATGGAATAAAATAAATATTTGATGAAAATTATTATTAAAATATTTATAAAATAAATTAAATATTTTAATTGGCATATTTATGGAATAAAATAAATATTCGATAAAAATTATTATTAAAATATTTATAAAATAAAGTAAATATTTTAATTGAGATGTTTATGGAATAAAATAAATATTCGATGGAAATTATTATGAAATAATTTATTCGAGTGTAATAATAGTAAGAGAATGAAAGTATTCTAATTTAATTAAGTGATTAAATTAGAAGGGTAATGATTTGTTAAATAAAGTAGAGTTTATATTAATTAATTAAGTAAAAATGTAACTAATGAATGTCGTGAATACATATGGTATGTGTGTAGGATTTGTGGTGAACGGAAGTAGTAATCGTTTAGCCTACGCATGAGGCAAGTTTCCTAACCCTACTTGTCATTATTGTTCAAGTTTATTATTTACCTCGAGTAAATTATCATTACTATTATTCAAGTTCGAATGTTAAATTAAAGATTTATTATCTTTTCAAAGCATGATTCAATTATACAATAATTGTTCTATTGTATACTTCTTGAGATTATTATTCGAATTGAATATCATTATTGTTGAACCTTATTAGACTAGTGAACTTTATTGATTCAACTAGTCCTTAGTTGATGAACGTTCTAAATTTCAGAACCCTTATTGAATTATCCAAACCAAGCTTCCTTTGGTGCGGAGTCGAATGTCAAACTGAGATGAACAACCCTGTAAAGGGATTTACTTATACGTTAGCGTTAAGATATTGTGCACAGTATGGTACTAAGGGCTGATCCCCCCAAGTACGAGTAGAAAGGTCCATAGTCTTATGACTGTTAAAGGTTTCAAGTATAACCCTTGATAACCTAGGACATAGTTCAAGGTCTTATAACCCTCAGAAATCTTTTGATTCTTGTTATTCATTCTTGATTCAAAAGTTGAACTTTTATTCAGATGTCTTTGATTCACTCGCATGTTATTATACTGTTATTTCATTGTTATACTTGTGGGCATTTGTGCTCACTCTTGCGTAATAATAACATTGCAGTTAAGAACGAAAGAACCGACGAACCTTCTACTAGTAAAGGCAAGGGCAAGGTTAACAAGTGATGAAAACTTGTTGTTTTATATGATGATGTATTTATTTAAGACTTAAGTTAATGATGTTGTTTAAGACTTAATTGTTTATGATTCCGCACAGATGTTTAAGGTTAGAGTAACCTGGGATTGTATTTATTATGTAGTTGATGTAACCCCATAAGGGAAGATTTATTATTATTTCTATCTATTGCATGGTTTGCATTTATTATGGGTAGATAGATAGATGATATTTGTACAGTGAACACCAAATCCCGTGGAATTGAAGTACCCGGATTTGGGGGTGTCACAACAAACCCTTCTGGTTGTTCCATATAGACTTCCTCTTCTAAGTCACCATTTAGAAAAGTAGTTTTAACATCCATTTGGTGTATAACAAGTTTATGAATTGATGCTAATGCAATTAATAACCTAATGGTATTAATTCTTGTTACTGGAGCATATGTATCAAAATAATCAATTCCTTCCTTTTACTTAAAACATTTGGCTACCAGTCTAGCTTTATACTTATCAATGGATCCATCTGATTTTCATTTCCTTTTAAAGATCCATTTACAGCCAATGAGTTTGCTACCAGGAGGTAAATCCATCAAGACCCAAGTCTTGTTACCCATGATAGAATCCATTTCATCATTAATGGCTTCTTGCCAAAAACCTGAATCTTGAGAGGACATAGCTTCTCTAAATGTCAATGGATCTCTATCACTAGAATCGTGCTTAATTACAAAAACACTAAAAGAAACAATAACATTCTTGTTTTCTTCTACTAGGTACATATAGAAATCAGGGCCATATATATAAGATTTTTCTTTCCTTGTTCTTTTACTTCTTCTTAGTTCTATTTCTTCAGTAGATGTAGTAAGTTCCATTTCATCATTTGTTCCATGATGAACAATTTCTTGATCCTATTTATCAGTGTCTTCTCTTGACATTTTCCTAAAGAAAGAATTCTCAAAGAACTCAACATCTCTAGACTCCAAAATTATATTTTGGCTAACAGAATCTGTGGATTTCATGGTTAAGAATTTATAGGTTTTGCTATTTTGTGCATAGCATATAAAAGCACACTCGATTGCTTAACACCAAGTTTTGGCCTTTTTGGATCAGTTAACCTTACTAATGTTCTACATCCCCACACCCTTAAATGGTCAAGAGAGGATTTTCTCTTTTTTCACAATTCATAAGGTGTAATTTTAGTTTTCTTATGGGGTATACAATTAAATATATAACAAGCAGTCATTAATGCTTCCCCCATAAATTTTTAGGCAAACCAGAAGTAAGAAGTAATGTATTAATCATTTCTTCAAGTGTCCTATTTTTTAATTCTGCCACTCCATTTTGTTGAGGACTATAAGGGGTTGTAGTTTGATGAATTATACCATAATTCTCACAAAATCATTATAAAAGAAGTATTCCCCTCCTCTATCCGATCTAAGAATTTTAATTCTTTGATTTAATTGATTTTCAACTATAAATGTTATAAAATATCTTTTACCTTCCATAGTTAATATACCCTCAAATTCACAAATATCGGAATGAATTAATTCTAATAATTGTGAATTTCTTTTTACTTTTTTAAAAGGCTTCTTGGCAATTTTAGATTTAACACATATAACACATTTTTCTAAATCAAAAAAATTAATC
Source organism: Panax japonicus (assembly GCA_020205505.1). NCBI lineage: Eukaryota > Viridiplantae > Streptophyta > Magnoliopsida > Apiales > Araliaceae > Panax > Panax japonicus. Next base: position 3,932,642 of record CM035098.1, on the reverse strand, counting down.
TTAGGAATTAAACTAAGTTTACTCATGCTACACATACTTTTATAATTTACATGTCCTAATCTAGCATGCCAATTAAACATTAAAAGTAGAAATCATATAAGCAAAAGATGAATTTTCAATAATAACATTTAGTTTAATTTGTACGTGCCATTAGATTCATATCATTTTCCGACATACATACCACCCTTAGACAATACAATACAATTAGCGTCAAACAAGATTTTTATGCCATGTTTGTTTAAAAGACTAACAGATACAAGGTTTTTCCTAATTTCTGGAACATGAAGAACATCATTAAGAGTAATTGTATTCCCGGATGACAACTTAAGAACCACCTTGCCTTTGCCCATCACTTTTGCAGTTGATGAATTTCCCATGAATAGTTCTTGACTTCATAGGTTCATAGGCTTTAAATATTACTTTATTCTTGACAATATGCTTGGTTGCTCCAGAATCGATCCACAATTCCATGTCATTTTCAACCATGTTAGTCTCCATGATCATAGCAGCAATATCCTCATTGTCTACCATATTTGCTTGGTCATTCTTTTGTTGCATTTGTTTCAAGTACAAAATACATTGTTTCTTGAAATGTCTTGGCTTACCACACTTCCAACAAGTACCTTTCGATTTTTTTTATTTCCAGAAGTGCTATATTGACCACCACGCTTTCTTTTATTGTTGCACCTTGGTTTAAATGCATTTTCTATGACAAGAGTTTTAACACTTTTGTTTTCTATTTCCAATTTATCCAAGTTTCGAGAATTTTCTTCAACTTGGAGAAATTTAATAAGTTATTGCATTGTCATTGCATCTTTCTTTTGTTTCAATTCTTTTCGACAATCTTTCCATGAAAATGGTAATTTTGAAATGATTGTCGATACTTAAAACCCTTCGTCGAGGCTATGGCCTTCAGACACAATTTGATTCATAATAATTTGAAGTTCATGTACTTGCAGCGTAATAGATTTGTTATCTATCATTTGATAATCAAATAATGAACTTAGTAGAAATTTTTTATTTTCGGCGTCCTCGATTTTGTATTTGTTGTCGAGATCTTCCCATAATTCCCTTGCCGTCTTTTCCATGAATTTAGCTTCATTCACATCCTACAACGAATTGGATAGTGCATTTAAAATATACCCTTTACACATGAAGTCATCTTGTTCCCATTTTATTCGATTCTTCATTTCTGCCGATGTCTCATTTTCCTTTTCTTCAATTTTTTCTTCATTTAGCACATGAGAGATTTTTAATGCCGTTAAGCAAAAATACATTTTGCTTTTCCAACGTCTGAAGAATAATCCATCAAACTTCTCGAGTTTGTTAATTTGATTCAAGCTATTTTTTGAATTGTTGTCCTCCATGGTAATAGATCTTAAGATTGTTGAAAATTTTGCTTTGTAGTAAGATATAGAACAACAATATTTATGTGGGTTACTGCGAATTAGTCTCCCAAGATAAGACATGCTCAGATTTTATTTTGTACTATAATTTATTGCTAAACTATAAATGAAAGAAGAAAATTATAACAAAGAAAATATATAGAATAATAATTTTTCTTAAGCACTTGAAAAGGATTGAATAATTTTTAGTGAATGAAATTGGGTTTAATTGGGTGGATTTCTGACCTATTGGTAATAATTTTATCATGGCTTGAACTCAAGTCCTTAATATCAACACTTCTCTCTTATCCAACTGAACTAATATTAATTGTTGGTTACATGGATAACATATAATATATTTATTATATACTTTTAGATAATGAAAATATCCAACAATATATTTATTTTTCTAATGATTTACCATATTCATAATACAGGTTGTAGCATATTAAATCACAACAAGAAGTGAACAATATCACGTCAAAATAGATAATTTTATTATAGTTGTAATTTTTTGAACTTGTACCAACTTCAAATTATATAAATGATGATACATTTGTAATATTTAGTTTAATTCAATATAACTCTTAAATTTATGTTTAGTTTCTTAAGTTTAATATTAAATTAAATTCTTGAAATTTTAAATTTTATTATTTAATAGCAATCTTGTTTATGAATAAAACTAATACGTTAAAAATATGTTTGAATTTTGAACAATTGCATGTTTGTATTTGAACTTTAACATTAACAATATGAATTTGTTTGAACTTTAAGTAAATGTCTTTATTATCTTTATTATAGATTGTTTTGCTTTATATTATTGTTTTATTTGGATAAATGTAAGATAATATATTAAAATTGGCTTAAAATAAAAAATCTCGCCTAGGCGCTAGGCCTCTCTTAGTCGCCCGCCTCTAGCGCCTTTTAGAACATTGTATAAAACTATGGTATATACCTTGGGTCAGGGGTGGATCTATATACGATGCAGTATAGGCAGTCGCCCCTGCTAAAATTTTAATTTTATAGGTATAGGAGTATGACAGATATGTAAATTAATAAATTCAAGAGACCAGATTAATAAAAGAGTTAAACTTGGAGAGAGAAAAATAAATTTCATAAACCAATTCTAAATACAAGTACAAAAATCTTTTTAGTTTTAAGGCTCGGTGAAATGTTCGAAGTACAAAACTAATTTATACTTTGAAATTAATTCATGGTTTTGTTTGAATATAGAAAGCAAATTTGGTTTGAGATTTTGATCATTTGAGGAATCATTCAAATTGAACTATGACAAGTAATCGAAATAAGTTTCTAAATATTTTTTATTTAAAATTCTTTTTTTAGTTTGAATTATGAATATTTATTGCAATTTGTAAACTTTATTATGAATAGTTAATATTTTGATTATTACAAGTTTTTTTTATTTAATTTCAACAACAAAAAAAAATAGTTAGAATCTGCCCTTGCTGAAAAAAATTCCTGATCCGCCGCTTCCTTGGGTAAGGCTTAGATACATCCCACAAACCCTTTTGCATTCACCCTATTTTATTTGATACTCCCTCCATCCCTAATTATTTGATGTTTTAGAGGTGGACACAAGAATTAAGATAATGATTGAAAAATATTAAATATAGTACTCAATTGTCTATAATACCTTTAAATCTTTTGTTGGGATAAAGAGAGGAAGAGTTTAATGTATATAAAAAAAAATAAGTAGAGTAATGAGGGGTAATTTTAAAAAAAATTATCATTAATTCTCCTAGATTTGAACAAACGTCAAATAATTAGAGACAAATAAAAAACTTTAAAACGTCAAATAATTAGGGACGAAGGGAGTACTATTTTAGGTGATTGCGTGAAACTTAGTAGAGTTTTACTTGGTGTTTAGTATGATACTAGGGCCATAATAATAGAGTTATCATTGTAATGCGAGGATATTGTGATATTATTATTATTATTAAAAATATTTTTTTAAAAAGTTGTAAACAATTTTTTTTCTAACAAATTTATGTGTATGATTGTTGCCGTTAAAAACTATTGGACCAATTCAATTCACGTATAATATATACTGATGTTCACACTTCCAATTTTCATGAACAGTTTTTACACTTCAATTTTCCGTTTCTGCAGATTTCTAGATTTTTGGTTATTTCCGTAACTACTTTGCAATTTTCTATCTTCCAAAACCAACTTTTAATATGTTGTTAGAGGCATATCATACTATATACTATTTTTTAAAAATATAAACCAACTAAAACAAGCATCTTAGATAGGTTTTATAAGAATTTAAAACTGCCGAGCTGAAACAGTTTTTCAACAGAGTCTAACTCATTCAATTCTTACAAACTTGTTTTGGCTCATCCAACCAAAACAAGTTGACTTACTTTATAAAACATGTATAAAGAATTTCTTAATCACAAACTTGACCAAATCTTCTTATTTATGCTTGACAACCTCTAAGAGAACATTTATCAAACATAACATGTGCACAACTTTAAAAGACAAATTTCACACCTACTGGTACATGGTTCAGCCATGTATTTTCATCCTTATTCCTCCGCACAACAAATGCAACATCCCATCAATCATCATGACATTTAACAGCCCAAACACAACAGTTCTATCATTTTACACATGTATTTACTTCTCTTTTTCTTTTTTTTAACATAATATGAACATATATGGCTTACCTTGATTGCTTGATGTAACAACTGAGTTTGTACTTCAAACTTGCTTCAATTCTAGTTCCAATTCCTTCGTTGACAGGAGTTGATGCAACCCTCCTTACACCTCAGTTGCTAATTTTAGTTCTTTTTTATGAATTTAGATAGTATCCTTGCTTACGGAATGAAAGCCTAGTAGTCTGAAGAGAAAGAAGAATGGAACGTCTAGCAGAAGAAGAATGTGGGAGAGAAGGGACGGGATGGGATGGAATGGTTCAATGGAGCAGATTTTATTACCTCTCCCTAGCTTCCTTTTATCAATTAGATTAAATTATTTTCAGCTCATGCTTACTTTCTATTTAGTGGAGGTTTAGTACACTTATACTATGCCACCTCCTGCTAATACTTAATGAATCAGCAACAATATATTTAATTAACTGTTTAATGACCAACTCCTTTTATCAATCCTCAGCACACATATATATATATATATATATATATATATTATCAGTCCGCTTCTCCAGCGAACTGGAACGAACGAACTAACAACGAACTGACTATAGCGACGGTTTTTTTCGTCGCTATAACATAGAAAGCTGATTTTTTATGTTATAGCGACGGAAAAAACCGTCGATAGCCGATTCACTCTTAGTTCTTAGTTTGCTGGAGAGAGCCGGGCTATATATAATATTGAATTATATGCTAAATTCCCATATACATGCCCAACTCATAACAGAAAATACATAATATTATATACATCATAAATTTCCATTACACATATAATTAATAACAATCATTTAAATAACTCATATATGCTTAATAATTACATTCCCTTACTTTCTTCCTTAAATTGTTCTTAAACAATTTATTCAAAATATATATATATTATTCATTAAATCAGATAATTAATTTGATTTACATTTATTTGATTTATTTACACATATTGTGCCATAACTATTATTATATAATATAACTTACTTTCTCATATAATTAAATAATTTCTTATTTAAATATTATATTGACAATTAAGTTATTTTATAAATTTAATATTTCACTTACATTTATATTAAGTGATTAACTTTTATAAGTTAATCTCTTTATAATTTAATTATAAAGCGTATTTTTGTAATAAAATTTTATTTTATTTACAAAATATGCATCGTTCAATATCTTAACTTTATAAAATGATTAACTAATATAAGTTAATCAATTTTTATCATTTCGTTTTCATTTTTTTTCTCAAATAATTTCATAATATCAATAACTCCATATATCTCATATAATATAATGACATTTAATCACAACTCTTTGATATATTTTGAAAAGGTATTTAATCACAACTCTTTGTAATTTTTTTATATTTTAAAAATATAAAAATATAAAATAATATTTCCATAATTTAGAAAAACACTTAAAAATAAAGCAGACAGCCCAAATAACAGCTTAGATGTGGCAATAGAAAGGTTAAACCTTAAACAGAGATAGATTATAGATGAAAATGGAGGCAGTTGAAGAAGCAAAGAGAAGATGCAGAGCTGTTGAAGAGAGATTAGAAAAAGACTTGAAGTGGTTGAGTTCGTCCTGCAAACAAACCCTTCTCCGATTGGTCCGTTCTGAGCTCTCTTTTCTTTCTCGATTCTCATCTACCAGTAATCCCCTTTCCAATTTACCCCTCAGGTAATGCTTTAATTACACATCTGAATTATAAGTATCATTCGTAATTACAAGTTATATATTTCAACATGTAATTAATTATATGATGATCAGTGATTGATAGTACCTATAGGGATTGTTTTGCACTTCCCGTTATATAGTTATTTTGTGGGTCGGGCCAAATTTCTTCACGGATATATGTAATCATGCTCAAAATCCATTTTTCTTTATGAGTCTTGGTACTTCTAATGATAAATTTATGTCGATAGTAATTTTAAAACGACTTACAAGTAAAGAATTAAAGTGAATTATAAGTCATTTTCAGTTGTTAAATAAGAAGGGCCAACACTAATTTATTGTATTTTATGGCTTATGGCTATGTTTGTTTACACTTGGGATAAGACTATTAATTCCAATTGTCTTGTTTGTTTGCAAAAGTTTGAATTTGGGACTATTAGTACATGGATTATAAAATGGCTTAATATGAATGATTATTTAATATCATGTTCAACTAGCTAGGTATTATAATCCTCACCATTTTAGGGCTAAATTTTTTTAGACAAAATTAAACTCTACCTTTTTCTAAAATGACCATAATATCATATTCTATCCATTTAAATTCTATCGACTCCTAAGCTTAATTAAGCTTAATTATACACACATTTTTTAGATAATACTTCATTTGTTCCAAAAAAAAAAATAATAAGATCATTACTTATATCATGAGATAAAACACATGCCGGGGTAATTAAAATGGACAACCAAAAGTTGTTCATTATAACACCCAAGGTCCCAAGAAATTCAGTTTTCATGATTATAAAAATTAGCCTCATTAAAATTTATATTTTATTTCCCTCTGGAAAATTTATTTCTCAATCCAAAGCCTTGTTTAATTATTGTATAATATTCTTGTCATTAATCATTTTTATTTTATTTATTTATTCTACATGAATGATCTGTTTCCTCACCGAATTTGTCATTTTTATTTTTATTTTGGTGATTTCTAATGAAATTTTAATATTTCACATATCATGTATTTTGTACTATTTATTTGTTAATTTATGTGCTAATTTATGATTATTTAATTCTCAAATGTTTCACATAATTTATGTGCTAACTTATTTCAGCCGTATTTAAAAGTTTATAATTAATTGTTCATCATTTTTTGATGTATAAACAAGTTTAAAGTATAGTTTAAAATATGTTATTATTGGTAATGATATAATAGTCCAAACAATTTTTTTTATCAAATCCTTTAATTAATCCTGGAAAAAACAAACATAACATGAGATTATTTTAAATTATCACATGAATAATCCCATAAAAAACAAAAATGTGAGTAGGACTATTTAATCCTAGAATTAATAATCTTAAATTATAATCCCATGAATTACAGTCCCGGGATTATAATACTTGTAAACAAACATGGTCATAATTTCATGTCCAATCCAACTTTATCACTTTATCTGCGTGCCAAGCTCATAACTCCCTCTTCCATCCTTAAATGTAAGTCCCATTTTGACGAGATCAACTTTCATGTAGGACACACTTAGAATATAAAAAAGTTCAATACTTTTTTCTTAATAATTAAATTTTGTCTTAATATTTAATATTTGAAATAAAATCATTAACATTATTTATGATAGGGTGCGTGTTAAGAAAACTTTAATATGCTACAATGTCAAAATAGATCACATGGAGAACTCGTTAATTTCCAGTTGGAGGGAGTACTATAAATGTGTTTATATTCATATATACACACATCACTGATCATTGATGTAAGACGGAAATTGATGAACACGTAATTAATTAGAAGTGGTAAATAAGGAAAATTAAAAGAATTATGGTGATCCAATTGCAAGAGAACCACTACCCTATGGTTTCTCAACCACTATAAGGAGAAGTGTTGATTGCTATCAATAACGACTTGCATATTTATAATAAAGAAAACTCAAATAATCTTAAGTCAATTAACAATTAGGCCTCTAAATAAATAACTCAATACTGAAATAAACCAATAAATTACAAGTTCACGAACTAAATAAATAAATATACACTGATAAATAAATAACTAAATAGTGAATCATCCACGTCGACGACGTCTTATGGATCAATCCCTATCAACTCTCCTTAATTGCAAAAATGAAGTCTATGGCGAAGTGAAAGCCTCGTATCTCTAAAAAAGGTTTGGATAAAGCCGACGGAACTCCTTAATACTAAGCCATGTATAATCATCCGGAGGTTTGTTGCGCCACTTCATCAAAAACTAACGGTAACCACCCTGCCAAGTCGACACAACCCGCTCATCAAACACATCCTCAATAACCTCTGTTTTATGCTGTGTAGGAACAATAGGAGGTGCAGGTGGAACAGATAAAGGAGGAATAAGTATAGGCTCATCAGGGTTGGCAAGTGTAGGTGAAATAGGGGAAGAAGTAGAAGAAGTGGAAGATGGGGTGGAATCATCACAGGGCCTATGATAAGGAGTAAAGTCGTCCACATTGAATACATGACCAATACTCGTATCACTCGGAAGATCCAACTCGTATGCATTAGCAATAACTTCTTTCGAACTCGAAATGGACACATCCTCTTAACATGTACTTTCTTCCATGTGTGAAGAGGTAATCTCTCTGCATGGTGTCGCAGCATCACTCGATCATTCTCATTAAACTCTTGCACCTGCGATGAACATCTGCATCAAACTTGTAATTTTCATTGCTCGAATTAATTTTATTTCTCATCTCAGCATGCAAATCATGATTGTGATGCACAAAAGACTTTGCAGGCTCACTAGCCCTATATGCAGTGGGAAGAGGAGCTAAATCAACAGGTTTCCTAAGCTGATAACTAGTGTAAGCCTTAAAAGGACTCATCCCAGTTGAATGATTAACTAAGCTATTATACGCAAACTCAGTCATAGGTAAAATTTTATCCAATGTAGGCACATGATCATCCACAAGACAACGTATGAAATAATCTAGACTTCTATTAACAACCTCAGTCTGACTGTGGATGATAAGTAGTGGAAAACTTAAGTGCGGTGTTAAGTTTTTTCAGAGAGTTTTTCAAAAATAACTCATAAATTTCGCATCTCTATCAGAAACTATAGTCAATGGTAACCTACGCAATCTCACTACCTCACTAAAGAAAATCATGACAATATGTGAGGCATTATTAGTTTTGCTGTAAGGAATAAAATGTGTGATCTTAGTGAAACTGATGTAGGACGAGGTATGAAGAAAGAATAAGAGTACCTATTTCTGCAGAGAATCGGTAAAGAAACACACACAAAAGCACACAGTTGTAATCTCAAAATCAATTCATTCAATAAATCTGTAAAATAATGAAGTATTATAATGCTTAAATAGAAAACCCAATACTTGGGGACTAAGTAAAAAATCTAATTTTAAAAGAAAACTATAATTAAAACTCTACTAATTAAAATCTACTACTATAATTAAAACTTATAGAATATCCTAATAAAATAATTACATTAATAATCCAACGTTTATCTTCAAATAACAAAACAAAATTAATAATAAACTTTTTGAATTTCTTCTTCTGTACAACATCATCCTCCTCGCCTGTGAAAAAAACTCGTCCTCGAGTTTTGAAATATCGAAGAATAATAAACCACGGTCCGAGAGATGCCTTCCAACAAAACATGCACATCCGAATATTCAATGTCATGAGCACAATTTTCGGGAATAACAATGACATAATATAGAAATTTGAAGTAGCTTGGGACTTGAATGTATCAATCGGAAAGATAAAATTAACATGACTGCATAGTTATCAAGTCGTCGACTAGTCGTCGCCTAGGCGACGACTAGGCGCCAAGTCGGGAAAAAAAGTTCAGTCGTCCGGACGACTTGGTGGGAGAGCACAAAGTCGGGCGCTTAGTAGACGATTTGGACGACTTTCCGGCGACTTGGACGACTTTCCGATGACTTGGACGACTAGTTTGAAGCCGGCGACTTTCCGGAAAGTTTCAGGTATTCTTCTTCTTCTCCGCTTCTGTTCTTCTTCTTCTTCTCTTTCTCTCTCTTCGTCTCTCTTTTTCTTATTTTTCTTCTTCGTCTCTGTTTCTTCTTCTTCTTGTTCTTTTTTCTTCTTTCTGTTTCTGTCTCTTTGTTTCTGTCTCTTTGTATCTTCGACTTTTAGATCAGATCTAATATCTTGGATAATTACAGTTAGGTACCCTATAGTATTTATAAATTTTTAGTTTAGTCCCAAATAATTTTTTAAATTTCAAAATAGCCCCTAAAATTTTACATATCAGTCCCTATAGTTTCATTTTCTTTCATTTCAGCCCCTGAAGTTTCAGAAGTTTCAGTTCAGCCCCTATTTCTTTATATTTCCTGCACTTGAGTTTTTAGAGTGAAAAAAAAACCTTTTCTTGAACATCTTAATGTAAAATTATAAATAGGATTCTTAATTATAAATTTATGGTATTCTATATAAATAATATTAAAATTTAAAAAATTTAACATAAATTTAAAAATTATATTGAATTAAACTAAATATTGTAAATATATCACCATTTATATAATTTGAAGTTGGTACAAGTTCAAAAACTTACAAATTTACAACTATAATAAAATTATCCATTTTGACTTAATCTTTTTCACTTCTTGTTGTGATTTGATATGCTACAATGTACATTATGAATATGGTAAATCATTAGAAAAATAAATATATCAATATTCATTTAAATATTAAATATATATAATTTTATTTGTATAAAATTTACATTATTAACGATTTGTCGACTTGCGGACGACTAGTCGGGCGCTTTGTCGACTAAGCGCTTAAGCTCCCGGCTACCGCTTTGCCTCGACTTGGCGACTTGATAACTATGCATGACTGACTTCAACTTTATCTTCTTTGATGTTTTCGCATATGGGGTCAAACTTAACTTCAATTTTCTCACTGCAAACCATCTTTGAATTTGCGAGTTGTTCACTTGATGTTTCTCAGAAACATCAATATGTGAGAGTACTTGTTCTTCTTTATCCTTAACAATTTCATATTGGTTATTGATACGTTTTAAGTATTGTGAGACATTCATCAATTGTCTTGTAAGAATTTACTTTGCGAGTCTTCTCTTGTGAACGTGTTGCTTTAGTTAAACAAACACGATTAGGATGAACATTTTTTTGCGCTTGAACAAAATATGGATGAACAAGGCATGTGGTTATGTACTTGTAATGTGCCTTTAATTTTGCAAGACTTGTTTCAGAAAGTGCAAGCTCATTGCATAATTTCTAATACTCGACACTATACGGGACACAAGACCTTTTAAGTTGCTCGTATATGACCAAAGTTCGATGCTCAAGTTTCTTTATCTTAGCCCATAGAAAGTCTGGATTGTTAAACCTAGAAGACATTGTATATATTTTGAGGGGTTAAATTGAAAATTTTAAAAACTTTGGGGGCTTAATTGAATATTTCAGAAGCTTTAGGGATTGAATTGAAAGTTTTGGAAACTTTGGGGGCTGAGTTGAGAATTTCAGAAACCCGTTGGTATTAAACTGTAATTTGGCAGCGGAATTACTGCCGCAGAATTATTGTAGCGGCGAAAGTGTAGCAGTTTTTTTCCCTCAAGATAGATGGAGACTAAAACGACGACGATTTCTGCTGCAGATCGTACTTTCGTCTTGGAAAATTGTTGTCGATTCTCTAGCGAACTTCGACAATTTGATGGAGGCCAAGAAAACTAGGGTAGGAAAGAATTAGGTTAAATCCAAAGATATAAGGAATTTTGGCTCTTAATACTATTATAATGTAGGACGGGGTAAGAAGAAGGAATGAGAGTACCTATCTCCGCAGAGAATAGGTAAAGAAACACATACGAAAGCACATAGCTGTAATCTCAAAATCAATTCATTCAATAAATCTATAAAATAATAAACTATTATAATGCTTAAATAGTAAACCCAATACTCGGGGACCAAGTAAAAACTCTAATTTAAAAAGGAAACAATCTCTTAATTAAAATCTATTACTATAGTTAAAACTTTCCTAATTAAAATCTACTACCGTAATTAAAACTTATAAAATATTCTACTAAAATAATTACATTATTATTCAATAGTTATCTCCAAGTAACAAAACAAAATTAATATTAAACTTCTTGAATTTCTTCTTCCGTACCGCATCAGAAACGGTCCACTACAACAAAAATTGAATCTTGATCCCTTTGGGTCCTCGATAACCCATGAAAAAATTCATGCTAAGATCCTCCTAGGGTGCATGGGGAACCGAAAGTGGAGTGTACAATCCGTGTTCTGCTTCCCTACTCTTAGCAGTCTGATATGTGCAGCAGTCAAAAACAACACTAGTTACATCTCTCTTGAGGCTAGGCCAAAATAACTTATCCTCAACAATGACAATGGTTTTATCTCGACGAAAGTATCTAGCTAATCCTCTCGCGTGTAACTCTCACAATAAATATTCACACATCGATGTATTAGGAATACACAAGTGGGTGCCCTTAAAACGATACCCATCATGGATACAAAAATCACTAGAGGGTGGGGAAGTAGGATTCTGTAGGGCAGTATAAATGTCACTAAAGTCTCGACAAGTAGGATACTTCTGGATAATGCGTTCAAATCCCACAGCCTTCACTCTCAAAGAGTTGACAAGGATGGATACCCTACTCAACGCATCGACAACCACATTCTTTGTCCCTTTGCAATGTTTGAGGACAAAAGAATACTCCTGGATGAACTCTACCCACCTAGCGTGTCGATGACTCAACTTCTTTTGGGAGCTAAGGTACTAGAGTGCCTGATGATCGAAGTAAAGAACAAACTTCCTAGGGGAACTAGGATTCTGTAGGGCAACATAAATGTCATTAAAGTCTCGACAAGTAGGGTACTCCTGGATAATGCGTTCAAATCCCGCATCCTTCTACTCCAACACACTCCGCTCAAACTCCTTTTTATTAAGAATATGGAGTGATTTGGTTGGTTAGGTAGGTAAACAAATCTCATTTGGTTGACTCTTGAACGACACTCGGGGTCTCACATGTGCTAATGATATTTTCTTCCCCTTGTGTGTAAACACATGTGTCCTTTCTATTAAGAATATAGTGTGATTTGGTTTGTTAGGTAGGTGAGCTAGTCTCTTTTGGTTGACTCTTGGATGACACTCGAGGTCTCATAGGTGCTAATGATATTTTCTGCCCCTTATGTGTAAACACGTGTTTGTCCTCCCACAATAAGTCATATCATGGTCGTATAACCAAGGTCGCCTTAGTAGAATATATGTAACATTCATAGGAAGGACATCACACCAAATACTCTCCTCATAGCCCTGAAGGTGGATTGACATTGGACATCTCTTTGACACAAGAATAGATGTCTTGTTAACTCAGGCGACGCTAAAAGGACGGGGATGTAGTTCTGCTTTTAGCTTCATCCGTGGTAAGGTGGACTCGGCAACCACATTTAAACAACTATCCCCATCGATGAAAGACCACCTACTTTGCAGTAGGTATGAAATATGGTGGTTCTCCACCAATCATCCTCTCCTATGACTCATGAAAAACGCACCTCATGATACCTACCTGATTTCATATCTCCTCTAGGTGCTCATCAGCCTATTCATCATGCGAGTCATACTCATCCTTGACTTCAGCCCCGACAATATTCCCCTCTTTTGAAGTATCCCCTACTATTGTTACCTGTTGGCTATTGCGATTGGGCACTCAAAAGACTTGTGCCCTAACCCCTGTCACGTAAAGCACCTCTTCTGGGTAGTAGAGTGAGAGTTGGGTATAGCTACACCCTTCCTTTTGTCATGAAATGGCTTAGCTATGGTGTTACTAGCCCTAGAGGACGCCTGAGAAGTGGGAAAAGATCTACTCTATGAGAAATTTTGGTCACTGGGTTGACCCGAGTAAGAAGGGACTCTCCTAGCGATACCATATAACCTATACTCATTTTCTAGAGCTGATTGGAAAAGGTCATCTAGGGTAGTGATGCCACTAGTCAGATCAGAATGTGTGACTGAAGTTCAGGTCGTAACCCATTCTTGAACTTCATAATGGTCAATCTATCACTCTCATTAATCCGACATCTTTAAGTTAACTCCCAAAATCTGTAGATGTGATCAGCAACAGACATATTATTACCCTAACGAAAGTTGTCATACTGCTCTATTAACCTATCGGTATATCCTACAGGTAAATAATATTACTTTAGGCGAGTTTTCATCTCCCCCCAATGCCTGATAGGTGGCTTACCTAGACGCTCTAAGTCTCTCTCAACCCCTTACCAGAATAAATTGGCCAATTTCACCAATTTTATTTTGGCAAATCGCACCTTCCTATCCTCAGACATCACCAGTTAAAATACTTCTCCATACTAGACAACCAATCAAGGAATGCATTAGGATCAAATCTACCGTCAAACTCGGGGGCATCTATCTTGATTTTTCTATAGTCATCATCATAAAGATCATGCCTATTATGCTCATGGTGCCTAACATGTGGGTTTTCGACTTGCTCATTCCCATTATTCCCTTGAGGTTCCACTACAGGCTGTCTTTGTTCAATATGTGTGATTCTATCATTCATTTGACCCAGTTGTGCAACTATAGCCACTAATTGTTCCTAAATTTTTCTAAAGTAGCTTGGGTATTTATAATTATGATGCAAATGCAAGTGCAAAGCTGAGACGATACATAAATTTAATTGAAACAAATTAAAATTACAAGTAAGCCTATGCAATCACAATCTCAAAAGCTACTGATAATAACCGAATAATATGTAACTAGATGGAATAATATGTAATTTAAAAGAACAAATCTAAAACAAGTCTTCAAGAATTTTAGTACTAATGAGTGAAGGGAATTCAAGTGATTAAGTATTTAAAATCCTAATATTCAAAAGTGAGATTTTTGTTACTTTTTTTATACCTAACTGATCAGAAAGTGTGAAATAGGGGTGAAAAGTGAGGTTAAAAGTTTAGGGGCTCATTATGGAAGAAACAGGGGCTAAAATGTGCATTAATAAACTGGGGCTAATATTTAAACGAGGAGCAGAAGCTGTGGGGACTAAAAAGCAATTGGACAAGACTTTTTTACTTTGTTTTTGGAAAGTTTAGGTTACCTCCTTTGTTCTAAACATAGAAGCATTAGCAGCGGCATGAGAGGATGAAGAGATGCAGTGAGCAGCGACGATGGCGAAAGGACAACGAGCAGCGGTGACGTCAGTGACAAGGTTTTCTGGCGTTTGAACCAAAAAACCCAAAAACCCACTCAAACCAATCAAAACAAACACCTTTCAAATCCCCACAATACTCCACTCCAAAATACCAATTTACAACCATTCAGGCAAAGAACTACGAAAGACCTGATCTCCCCTCATCAATGGGAGTACGTAGGCAACCAACTATGGTGCGGTCAAACCAAGCAAGAAACTCAAAAACCCAAACAAAAACTTCTCAAACCATCTACGAAAGACCTGATTTCTCCTCATCAATGGGAGTACGTAGGCAGCCATCTATGGTGTGGTTTAACCCTTACAAAAAACCACAAAATCTCTTCAACAGCTCAACCAAAGAGTTGGGACTACTTGAGACCTGATCTCCCCTCATAAATGGGAGTACGTAGGCAACCATCTATGGTGCGGTCGAACCCTCAAAGAGGAAAGCCAAGCACTTTGCTTAAACCTCAACCACATTAAAGACCAGTCCCAAGACACCAAAAATGGGAAACCCAAAGATCAATGACCCATTCTGAAATATCCTAGGACATCTCAATGTCAATCCATCAAGGAGAAGTTCGGGACACATCAAGAGAACAAATCATAAAGAAAATGGCAACAAACACAATCTTTCTCTTCCCTTTCTTTTTTTGGTTTTGCAAGTGTTGTTGATGGTCAGCGATAGTAGCGATGAGCTGGTGCTGTTTGGGGTCACGGATTAAACTTCAGTTGGTGGTTGTTGATCAATGTTGTTGATCGACGATGGTAAGGGTTTTGTGATTTCTTGATTTGGGTTGGGTTCAAGTTAGGTCGACCCGGCTTGATGATATGGTACTGATTTTGTTGTTGTTGCAGCGATGGTGATGGGGTTTTGTATGATTGCAGCAATGGCTACTGAAGGAGATGAACAATAATTTTGGGACTACGAACGGTAACTTCAAAAAAATATTCCCTAGTTTATGCTCTGAAACTAATATGATGTAGGATGAAAATTGATGTACAAATAATTAATTAGAAGTGGTAAATCAATAAGGAAAATTAAAAGAACTAGGATGATCCAACTGCGGGAGAACTACTACCCCTAGGGTTTCCCAACCACAGTAAGGAGGAAAAGTATTAATAATTAGGATAATTTTTAATAGCAAAGTATCCAATAATCTGTCATGACTTACATATTTATAATAAAAAGAAACTCTAATTATCTTAAACCCATTAACAATTGGGCTTCTAAATAAATAACCCAATACTGAAATAAACTAATAAATAACAAGTCAACGAACTAAATAAATAAATAGACACTGATAAATAAATAACTAAATAACGAATTATCCACGACGACGACATCTCATGGATCGATTCCTATCAATCATGGCACATGCCATGCATGCTCATTAGGTAAATCATAAAATTATTTTATATTTTGGAATGCTAACCTCTTTCTTTACTTTAATATAAGGTATAACTCCAAAAAGAGTAAATTGTGACATGATTTCAATTCAAAATGTAGGAACCACCAAGAAAGATGCTCTCCCTCTACTAATAGTTCATAGTACAAATTAATCGAGCATCTTAATTGGTGTGGGATTGTATTTAAGGATGACTGTCAAGAGTACATTATCATCTTTTTATTCTTGTATATCTTGTATAGAGCTTTAACCAGTTTGAAGTTGTTGCTACTTTATCCTTAAACTAGCAACAAGAATATACAAACAGGAAGATAAAAAATACAAATTGTTAAGAGGAAGACATGTTTTGTTGTTGAATATGTGATGTTTCCATAATGTGATGTCAGTGTTAATATTGGTCATCTGGAGGCAGTAGTTCACATTCTTCAGCAGCCATTCATAACTGGAGTATCGCGTGTTTGCAAGCCGATTCCTCCATCACCGTCGATTCCAAATGGGCATAAAGATGCCACTAATTATAAAGGGATCCATGTTGATATAGTATGCACTGTCAATGGAGACCCAGTGTGGTTTATAGTATCCGATAGGAATCCAAAGTACATTTGTTGGCATGGTAATGGATCTAGTCGTAACAAAGGCTTAAAGATGCGAATTGAACATGTTCTTCATGCGGCCAGTTCTTCCATAACACTAAAACCTTCTTCTATAATCCTTTTCTTCTCAAATGGACTTGAGAAGAGTGTCATTGAAAGTCTTCGTGATGAATTTGGAGCCACTGACTTTAAAATGGACTTTTCTTGTTTTGATTGTGGGTTTTGTGAGGAACTAGAAGGTGACTGGCTAAATATACTTGCAAGATCATATCGAAAGGCATCTGTACTTGAGATAAAAGTTGGTTTTCCTGGAAGTGCCATTTCCTCGTGTTCAAATTTTGGGATTAAGGAAACTCTCCTGGGTGCTGCCAGACCAGACCTTTCAGGAGAAGACGTTGTTGGGAACTTTGATTCTTTCTGTTCTTTTGTTTCACAATTAAGGTTATCCTTGCTGGATGTTGAAGATGCATGGTCTGCTTTAGCAGGGGACTTTTCAAGCAATTCTGATCTCATAAATTTTGATACCACAGCTTTGATTGCTATCGTATCTGGAATCAGTAATGGTAATACGGAGAAGCTTATGGCTATGCCTGAAAATGAACTGAGAAGTCGGTTTAAGAGCAACTTTGAGTTTGTGATTGCTCAGGTAATTCTTTTCATCATTTTTGGGTGATTCGCGACTTCCGTCTGCCATAATAATGAGGTATTTGTGTATTTTTCAATGTGTGTTCTGCATTTTATGCTAACTTCTGCTTCGGTCCATTCAATTACTTAAAATGTGGACCAGACTGAAACTTTATCCACAAGTATTTCCTTAATATGTAGATGCACCCGGCAATGAGAATGCAGATTGCATATAGCTTTTTTTCCGCTGTTACTCTTTGAGATCCCACGATGCACACATAATACTTTATTTATTGCACCATTGTTATCTCCTTTTACATAGCATGGCGCAAACCCATTGGGGGTGAAATTCGTTTCACTTCCCACTCTACCTTGCAAAAAGGTTAGATGTTTACTTGTTACCTGTTATAATTAGATGGATATATAGTATCAACTACCTCTATCATTCTTTTCACTTGCACCAAGAAGTTAAGAAGTACAACCTTGTCAACAAAAGGTGACATGATATGAATTATCTAACAGGTTCTTGCCCAGTGCCTACTTTGAGAGATTCACATATTACTTTCATAAACAAAAGTATGTCTTTCATTTGATTTTAGAAAACCTTTTAGGAACTGAATTGATTGGGAATTGAGTTGAATTTGGAAGATGAAGACTGAATCACAGGTTGATGTCTTTCATGTTTGTCGCAACTTGATTCAGCTACTTGTGCTTGACTATGTTGGTTGTCATACTCTAATGAGTGAACTAAAACAGATTTCGACGAATCAGAAGAAGAGTTAGAAGTTGCAGGTCAAAGTTGACTAGTTTCTGAGATGTTTTGAATCACTTGCTATGTTTCTATTCTAATTAACTTATCTAAATCTGAGAACGGAATTTGCAGTAGATTAGAACTTAAATTGAACTGTATAGTGGAAGAAAAATGGGATCTTAATTTTACTATTGAAGGAAGACGTGATGATCAAGCAGTAGAAAATTAGCTTTGATACCAACTCGTCACAAATCAAAGTGTGTGATCTGTTTGTTAACTGGATTGAAGAAGAATTAGTTAGGGAGGAAGATTTAAAGAAGAATAGAGAGATTAGAGGCAGAATACTCAACTCAACTCTCCCAAGCTAGTGAGGGTAGGAATCCATATGAAAGCATAAAAGTTGAAAGACGGGGATAAAAATGAAAAAAGAGATAAAAATGAGAAAGAAAAGACTAAAATTAAGAAGATAAAATAAATTGAATAGAGTGAAGCTGTGTTACTCGGACTCTTCACTTTGCCCTGAAGTACCCATGTCTGACACCGTGTCCAAAAATTGGATACTTCACTTTAGTGTAAAAAATTGACAAAATTGAGAAGTACCCGTGTCGGATACCGTGTCCAACCGGACACTCCATCCGAGTCCGAGTAACACAGGAGTGAAGAAGTATGTAAATAAATAAAAACAAAAACCTACCCCCCCATATATAAAAATACAAGCATATATACATATATATATGTATATATACATATATATATATATGTATATATACATATATGTGTGTGTGTGTGTATATACATAAATATATATATATATATATATATATATATATATTTATATATGTATATATATAAGATAGAATAAAGAGAATAGAGTTGAGAATTATGCAAATAAATAAAAACAAAAACCTACCTACATATATAAAAACACATGCATACACACACACACACATAGGGGACTGATTTATAACCAACGTTGTAAGGATAAAGTTATCCTTACAACAAATCTCAGCCGTCTATCCGTTCATAGAACAGTAAAAATGATCTCCCGTTTGCACTTTAATATGGGGGATACCACAGTTTAATTCCGCGGACGGGAAAATTGTCCAAAATACCCCTCCCCGTCCGTAGAATTAAACTGCAGATGCTAGGTATGCTACACCCGTCAGTTTTATTCTGTCAGTCCGCAGTTTAGGGCAATTGGTGTAATATCATTGACAGTCGCAGTATGATAGGAGTCTCTTTTTTAAGTATGGGTTCACTATTTAGATCTATGACTTCTAGATCTGCCAATGGATATGTCAAACTCTAGAAAAATTTCCTAAATTCATTTATTGGTATCAAATCACTTTTCCTAATTCTTGGAACTTTGACCGAGCTATACCTGCCCCTGATGTTAAATCCTTTGACGTAGATCAAATCATAGAGCCTATCGGCAGACGTGTAGAAGTGCAATTCGCTAGTAGTCGATTTGCTACTTCTATATTTTCATTAAGTCAATCTCCTCCCATACAACAAATATCTGGAAGATTTTCTTGTTCTTTAATACCTTCATCTTCTTTTTAATACCGAAATCTTCTAGAGTCCTATCAGAACGTTTATCCTTCCTACAAACTTTCATAACACAACCCAATCTTCAAGGTGTTAATACTAATTATCCTAATATTGCCCAAACATATTACACTGACGCTCGAGTAGTAAATCAGTTTCAAAAATTTAATCTCCTAACATGTGAAAAATAAATATTAAAAAGACAGTGATGCATCAACAACAGAGCCGACCAGTAGCTTCAACTATGACAGAATAACAATAATAATGCAATATGTAAATAATATAGGTGGTAGAGTCAAGCCATCATGTTTTAGAAACATAAATAAAATAATAAAGTTTGAACATTAATTGAAGTTGGCTTACATAAATTGAAAGTTTAAATTTACAATAGCAGTCTTCAGAAAGATTGAAAATTACAAGAAAAATATTGACGGGAAGGTTTGATACTGAAAGTAAGGGATCAAAGCTTCTATCTTTGCACACCTATTACATTTGAGAGAGTCCTGTATTTATAGGACTTGAGGCTACTATTGGATTCACTATTTCGTTCACGTGTCTACTACTGTTTGTAAGGACAAACAACTGTCAACCTGAAAGACTCCGAAAGTGAGAAGAGACACCTCGTCTGACTATTAGTCAACTTGCTACAGTAAAAAGTCAATTTTATGGTAGCAATTTTTTTTGGGCATTATTTTGATATGAGAAGTGTCTGAGGGAATTCCTGTTGCCAATCTGATGATTCTGATCCTATTTGATATTTTGTTGTCTCGAGAATTAATTGTTTACCGTGTAGTACTGTAGTCTACCAGGTTACAAGTAAAGAAATTGAATACATTATTACATTTAGATAATACATTTGTAGAATATAATTTGAAAGAAATACAATAGCTAGAAAACAGATACAATTAAAGAATTCCATAACAGTCATCTTCGTTATCCAGAACATAGTTTGAGCGGTCTGAACCTTGTTCACTTTCCAAGTCAGCTATTTGTGAAGTTCTTCAATTTGCTGAAAGAGTTATTGTAATTCTGAGTCAGAAGAAGTGATAGCTAACTGGGACTGAAGTTGGCTCTTTTGAAGAGCAAAGTTTGATGTCGATTCTTCAATATGCTTTGAAAATTTTGGGTTCTGGGAGAACCATATTTCTACATTACAGGGTGAGATACCATCCATTTCAAAAGAGGCTCACCGTTTGACTTTGAATTGTCTTCCAAGGTACAGGGGATAAGGTTCAACATTTGGGAAAATGAATGATTCCCAATAAGAAATCTAACTGAGTTTGAATGGGTGAAGAACGAAAGAAGTTGAGGAAAACACCGAAATAATCCCAGATGTGCGAATTTTTGGAGAAATAAAGAAAATCCAGTATGAGCAGTTTGAGGGAGAATTTGCTCACAAGGACCAAAGAATTTCCACCAATCTGAGAAACATAGGGGTAATGGAGTGAGTGGATTGTTTAAACGAAAGAAGAAAAGCCAAGAGTGCTAATGTATAGAGTTTTGATAATAGAAAGTGTTGTACCAGGCCTTTTGATAGTCCCAGTAGTTGTAAAGTTGAATGTTTGCAAGACCGAAGTGACAAGGGTTTGGTAGAACTTGGAGATTAGACCAATCAGTTAAAGAGGATTTTCATGATTTTCACTGGGAAATGAGCAATGATGTTTAGGCCATTTTTGTTTGGAAATTGCCTAAGGGCAATGGTTTCAGTGTCGATAAGAATGAATTCTTAAAATTGTTGAGTTTTGAAATGATCGATTTGGGAAATTTTTTGATCTCTGAAATAGAAATTAGAAATATCTCTTGGATTTGTGTTTGCAAACATGTTTTCTTCAAGAATGAAGGGAGTGAAAAATTAAAACTTTGTAAAATAAACAAGTGTTGAGGAAGTGTTGCATGTAGATTTAGAAGTTTGTTGAGATCTTGCAACTTTAGAAAATGATTGTGGGGGATGAACCACCACTTTTTGAGAATTCTGTTGCGGGGGTAAAACCGTCAAAGGTTGGGGGCTTTTTTGTGGGAGATTATTTGCCACTGGTTGATGAACCATCATTTGTTGAGAACACGTTCCTGTTTGTTTAGCTTGATCTGGGCAAATTAAGAGTGACCTAAAGACATTTGAGGTTTGTATTTACCAGATACTAATATTACTGGAATCACTCGAGTCATAGAATAACAGTCTAGTTTTGGGGTCTTGTTTATTGGTACAGCTAAGGGAGACTTGTGATAGATAATTTTGAAGATGAAGGTGGTTCTTGTTTGGGGAATGAATAGTCTGCTTTTGTTTTGAATTGTTGGGGGTGATGAATTTGTTGAGTGTTTGGGGGGTTTTGGTTGCTGAGCTTTGGGTTTAGGTGGCATCTTGTAAATAAAAATCGAAAGTAGTGCTTGCCATCGAGCAAAAATTTGTTTCGAGGCTAAATTTTTTATTTCTTTTTCTAAAACATGCTGAGCTGATTTGCAAACAATAAGAATTAAAATCTTTGTTTAATAAATCACTTTGGAAATTTGCGACACATAAAACAGTAGATAAAATCTCTTTTTTTGATAGTAGAATACTTTTGATGTGGACTTGGATTACATGTTCCAGAAGTGAATTGGACAAGTTGATCTTCGTTATTGAGCTTTTGGTTGAGGATGCTTCCATAATCAATATCGGAAGCATCAATTTCTGCAGTCTTGGAAGCTAAGGGATCTGCTAGACATAGGAGATTTTTGACTTTATGTTTGATAAGTCAGACAAGTGACGACCTTTGTATGTTCTAAAGACCAAGAAAGCAGGACAACTTAACGGAGAACGACTTTTACGAATTTGATTTTTGCTGAGAAGATCTTGAATTTCCTTTTGACAATGCTTAAGTAAATCTTTTGTTCATTTGTATAGGCCTTACTTTTGTAGGGATCATTCCAATAAGCGTTTGGTGTGTTATATATATATATATAGGGATTCCATCCACAGCAACCGGTTGTTGGGGAGCAACCCATATTGGTCAGCCGCTACTACCTGTACCGGCCTTAGACAATTTTTTTTTATAAGCCGGTACAGGTAGTAGCGGCTGGCCAAAATGGGTTGCTCCCCAACAACCGGTTGATGTGGATGGAATCCCATATATATATATATATATATATATATATATATAGAGTACGGATCAGGTACGGACTCCCGCATTTTAACAAAATCCGGACCTTTTTTTTTTGGCTTTTTTTTTAAAACTAAAAAAAATAAAAAAAAATTATGGAACTTGAATTTTTACATAATACAGTGTTTTGGGTGTGATTTGGATACGTATAACAAAACATGTCTGTACAGTCTGTGCAGACTGTACATACATTTTTTGGTATAGGTATCCAAATCACGCCCAAAATATTATATTATGGAAAAATTTCAGTTCCATAAAATATTAATTTTTTTTTAGTTTTAAAAAAAAGGAAAAAAAAGCAAAAAAAAAAAGGTCCGTCTTTTAGTAAAATCCGGGATCCCTGATAGGATCCTGATTATATATATATATATATATATATATATATATATATATATATAGAGAGAGAGAGAGGGAGAGGGAGAGGGAGAGAGAGAGAATTGATCAGGTCCGGACTCCCGGGAGAAAATTCGGACATTTTTTTTTATTTTTTTTATTTTTTATTTTAAACAACTAATTTTTTTTAATATTTTATGGAACTTGAATTTTTACATAATACAGACATGTCTGTACAGACATGTTTTGTTATGTGTATCCAAATCACATCCAAAACACTGTATTATGTAAAAATTCAAGTTCCATAATTTTATTTTATTTTATTTTTAGTTGTTTTAAAAAAAAACAAAAAAAAAGGTCCAGATTTTAAACCTGTCCGGGCTCCCGGACAGGATCTGGCCTATATATATATATATATATATATATATATATATGGAACATTAATCTTACAACTCATCTTTAGCCGTCCAAGGTCAGATCGTGTGGCCGGAATTTTATTGCTATCCAGTGTTATTCTAACTTTGTGATGCGACATCAAAACGGTCATTTGCAGTGTCCCATTGCAGTCATACCTGATATAGTGATATTAACCTATTGCCAGGTCATGTCAGAAGTTCAGAATCCAATCCATTTGGAACTAGGTGGTGTGATATCTGGAAAAGGAGGCATTATATGTGAAGCTGTGTTTTCAGAGTTTAAGGAGCTGGTGTCAATGTGTGGTGGGCCGAATGAAAAGTTAAGAGCCAAGGACTTGCTAAAGCATCTCATGTGAGTTCATTTGCCTCTTTGTATTTTTATTTCAGAAAAAAGTTGCATCAAATCTGAATTCTTTATGATGGCAATGTTCTCCGTATGTTCAAGTTACGAGTATTCCACAATTATGTTGAATACATTTAAAATTTGTTTCGATTGTCATATTAAGAGATAAAATCGAAGTACTCGTATGAGAACTTGGTTCTCTTTCGCTAATGAGAATTTTTTTTTCACTTTTTGAAGAAAAGAGCGAAGATATAAACAAAATCAAAGAATTACACTTATTACGACTTTGTTATGGAAAAGTGAGACTGAATGCTTCATATATATTTAACAAGCATAAATACAAAAATTAGTAGTACCAAATGTTGTCCAATAGTGCTATTTATAAACAGATAATGATATATATTGCGACTTTACATGTCGACTTTTTTATTGCAAGTTATGTGGATAAATCTAATTGGTAATACTTTTACGATGTATTTGATATAGTGGACCAATTTTATAATCCAATCCAATCTCATGTATTGATATACGTCGCAATCGTAATTCGGTAGAAATCTTTCGTAATATATAGCAAGACTCTTTATAAACATTCAAATTTTGTAGGCAATGTTCTAAAAGGCGCTAGGCGAGACGCGGCCGGCCGAGGGGGGCCTATCGCCTAAGGGGCCTAGGGCCTAGGACCTAGGCGAGTTTTTTTATTTTAAGTCAATTTTAATATATTATCTTACATTTATCTAAACAAAACAATAATATAAAGCAAAACAATCTATAATAAAGACCTTTGTTTAAAGTTCAAACACATCCATATTGCTAATGTCAAAGTTCAAACACAGACATACAATTGTTCAAGGTTCAAACATATTTTTAACGTATTAGTTTTATTCATAAACAAGATTGCTATTAAATAATAAAATTTCAAATTTCAAAAATTTAATTCAATATTTAAACTTAAGAAACTAAACATAAATTTAAGAATTATATTGAATTAAACTAAATATTTCAAATGTATCATCATTTATATAATTTGAAGTTGGTACAAGTTCAAAAAATTACAACTATAATAAAATTATCCATTTTTACTTGATTTTGCTTACTTCTTGTTGTGATTTGATATACTATAACTTGTATTATGAATATGGTAAATCATTAAAAAAAATAAATATATCAATATCTGGTTTGGGTAGTTATTAAAATTTAAAAAAAAAACTCATTGCCTAAGCCCCGCCTAATTTCCTGGAGAGATTTTTTTGCCGCCTTGGGCCTAGGTGAGGCGTCAGGGGGGCCTAGCGCCTAGGCGGACCTAGGTGGGGATTTTTAGAACACTGTTTGTAAGTGTAAAATATACATAAAATGCAAAAACTAGCAAGCTTATTGTAGTCTAACAGTTAATCTTTTGGCACCGACCTCAGAAAAATATGCCCATGAATATTGTGGAATATACTAACAAGTTATTTAAATTAATATGGTTTTGTTTATTTCCTTGTTAACAAATATAATATACGAATTTGACAAGGTCATATACTTGTTCGAGGTGAAAAGAATTATGCAGCATTGGATGCAAGTCATATTATGTTAAATTACTACATTTCTAATTATTTTTCTTCTTGCAACATTGAGTATGGCTGAACATGGTAGGTATGTCCACAATAGAAATATACTTTTATGTGCTATTATTAAACCAAAGAATTGGTGCAGGGTTGTGCCTGACAGTCCTTCAGCACGCATGATGAGCCTCCCAACCACTAGAAAGTTGGCCTTGAAGAACAAGCTCGTTTTTGGAACAGGAGACTACTGGCGTGCTCCAACTTTAACTGCAAATATGGCTTTTGTGAGAGCTGTTTCACAAACGGGAATGCCTCTGTTTACCATAGAGCACAGACCGCGGGCTTTAACTGGTGAATAGTGTTATATAGTTGAAGGTGGAAGCAGTTACGAGCATGCTCATGTAGTCATGTCATTGATGGAGCTGGCAACTATAGGTGGAAAAAAAATGGAAGGTTCTAATCTTTGTATGTCTCGTCAGTTGTGATAAAATGATCATCCATGCCGTGTTGGTTTTGTTGAGAAGAATGACATTGGATTAACAACAACAATAACAACTGTGCCTATGACTTCCAGACATAACTGAAATGAGATTCAATCAGGTGAGACATGCCGAAATTGTATGAAACGTCTGTGTCTTGTTTCGGAAGAGGAAAGAGAGAAGGGGGGGTGCTTGCTAGCTAACTTTGGGTTTCATTTCGAGCTGCAAGTCGGTTCCCTTAATTTGAAGTGGAGTAGAAACAGAGTTAAATTTAGTCAAATGTAACAAGCTAATGTAGTGATTAGCTTTTACTCTTCTTACAAGTACTTGGAATGCTAGTCTTTTGTGTGTTTTGTTTTGTATGTATTTATTTCTTTACTTTTAATGACCATTGGGGTCAAAAGTCCCAAACTCAATATGCACAATAATAAACAACGACAGGGAATTGGCAACGGGTCTAGTATGTTGTTTAGCCTCTGAATACCTTCATGATCTGGTGATTTCCAGTTTGACAATTATATTTCAGATAACATAAGAATTTTGGACGAAAAATAGAGATGTCAATAGTTTTGTTTCTCATTCATAACTTGACATGAAATCTACAGGAACTTTAAAATAGCCCCACGAAAAAAGAAAAAGAAAAGACAAGCCTTCTTTAACATTGTGTGCACACGAGCAAACTTGAAGAAGCAATACCAATAACTGTAGCAATATCTTTTACCATTTGATTACATTGAAGAATACTAGTTTGGCATGTGGATGACACAGCGCAAACACTTGCCTTCTTTCATAAGATCAAAAGCTTTATTTATGTCTTCCAATGGGAGATTGTGCGTGATGAACTCATCAACCTTGATTTCCTGTGTTTCCAAAATGAAGAATAACCAAGGCTGGCTTAAACACGTGGGAAAATAAAAGGATGATCACTTATTAAAGGACAACTACATCATCATCATGCAATAATACAATACACAAACAGTCAGTATCTTGTTAACAAGGTTGTCAGAACCGGACCGTTCATCGAATCGGAAAAGGTATCGGGTGGATGGTTCACTGGTCCAACCGTTATTGACCCAGTGACGCCATTAATATATAAAAATATATATATTATTAGTAATTAATAAAAATTTTAAAAATCTCGTTTTTTATAAACTAAAACATGATTAGTTACAATATTAATAAAAGTGGTTAATTTTAATATTAAAATTTTTTTGGTAAAAAAAAAGAAAAATAAAAAACAGTGTCAATTAACCGGGTTTACCGGTTGGACCGGGCCAACCCGAGTTTTGACCAAAACTGGGTCATTGGTCCAAACTGGACCGGAAGGCGGACCGATTCCGATTTTATCAGTGTGACTGCCGGTCCGGTCCGAGTTTTAAAACACTGCTTGTTAATATTTTCAATAGGTGGGGAAAAAAAATTATATTCGACTTAACAATAAATATACTGGATGGAGACCAAAGGTGATATAGCCTGGTGGTAGAGGTCTTTCCCTTTATTGTGGAAGGTCACATGTTTGAGTTTATCACTTAGCGAAAATCATAAGAAGATTTTAGAATTAATCACAGCGCTACATGATGGCAAGTTTTTTCTAGGTTCCCCTAGCTCCTCCCTGGTCCCTTCCCCAGCTTCTCCCCTAGGTCCTAGGATGAAATGTATCCCAAGACTCGAATTATAATAGAATAGGTTCTCCAAAATAAATAAATAAATAAACTGGATGGTAACAAAGATAGGGGGGTAAATAATAGATATTCAGAGCAGTGGAATAATCAGAGTAGGAATAAATTCTAGAACTATTTAAGAACTTTAAAACTACTAGATATGTATTTCAATTATTTGTCTCCAAACATAAAAGGACTCCAAGGAGATCATTTGATCCAAGTGGTCCATCTTGCATTGGTAATTATTTCATCTTAAAAAATGGTCCTGATTACACCTATGGCAAACTACATTCACATTAATCTGTTTCTTGTGCACAAGTGAAAAAGGAAAGAATCCAAGTACAGTTATTGTAGTTACTCTTACCTTGCGTAGATACATTTCAACTAATGAAGGAAGATCAGATTTCGGTTTCCATCCACCAAGCATAGACCCTCTCAACGTCCTCCCAGCAAGAAATAACGAAAAATGAGCCGTTACCTCTGGATTCACTTTTGGCACACCAAGAGTAACAGTTAAACCCCATCCCTATCAGAAGAAAAAAGAACAAAACATAGGGATTAATATAAAAAAGAAAAAGAAAAAAAGAAAAAGAAAAGCTTTGATATATAAAATGAAACTAACTAGGGATATCAAGGAATTACATCACAGCAAGACTGTAAAGCTGTAGTTATCATTCCCGTATCTCCTACACATTCAAATGAATAGTCTGCTCCGCCATCAGTAATACGCTTAATAACCCGTTGGGCAAATAGTTTTTATTAATTATCCCCTTCAAGCTTCATGTTTTGTTTTTGCTTTTCGTGTAGGGGGAGGGGGAGGGGGGGGGGAGGGGAAGAGCACACTGGTGTGTTTAGTCTGGCCATCTACAGATATTTGTTTCATTTGACAGAAAATTGCAGTATTAAATTTGTATAATTACCCTAACATATTATGATTAAATGCATTAAAACTAATATTAACAGCAATCTATTGATGGTTCGTACAGTGGAATTGTATTCCTAACATCATGAATATTCCTGATTTAAGTACCTTCACATTTGAATTCTTCTTAATTCTTTAATATGCAATCCTTTTTACATTCCAATATAGATTTATTAATAATATCGAAGCATTAAAAGTTCACAAGATTTTCTAGCTGTTGTAAAATTACCTGTTGAATAGGTTCATTATAGTCATTTGGATTAACAAAGTCTGTTATTCCAAAAGCCTTTGCTGTACCAACAAGAGAAGAAGATTAAGAACCTTTAGATTTTCATTGGTGTAAGCTATACAGTTCAAAAAATATAAAGAGGAATAAACTGTTACCTTTTTCACTCTTTTCAGGATTAGGCTCCACACCTATTATTCGAGATGCTCCCCTTATTTTGGCTCCTTGTGCAACCTTATCATAAGATATATCAACCATAAATGATCCAAGTACTGGTAGGACTACAAACAACAGTCAGCCTAAAAAGACAGGAGTTCTTATATGTAACAAAGTCTGCGTACTTACCGAAAGGCCTACAGTTCCCAGACCAAAAATTACAACTGTTGATCCTTCAGAAATATCAGCAACATTCCAAGCTGCACCCAGACCTAAAAACAGATCTTCAACTGTAAGGCATACTAACCACCAACTAACAAACCTCTCTCGACCAGACAAAAAAAGAAAGAAGAATTGGATCAAGCTCATTAAAAACACAAAAGGACATGAAAGTACTTAATGTCGGCCAAAATTTTAAATCATTGTAATGTAAGGGATAGGGTTGCAGTGTAATGATATTAGGGGTGTATCAACTGAGGTGTAATGGGAATTACTACAAACATGAATCAAATTCCATAACTAGCAGCAAGTCCCTAAAAAGCTCAATGGTATGCACACTTTCAGTTTATAATGTTGCATTTTGTATTGGTTTGTGAGCAATATTTTAACAATAAAAAAGTCTTTACTACTTGTAGCAATATTATATATACACAATAGCAAGCCAGGATTTCTTTTCTAAGGTGGGCAACACTGTAACACCCCAATCCCACATCAAAAGATATGGAAAAAATTTGTCTATATAAGGAATTAAGTTACTAACAATATTATCTTCAGTCATGACCTTTTGGGCGAGTCTGTGGTGGACTAAGATGACCCAAGAAGTTACTATTAGACTAGTGGCTTAAGGCATTTTTTGGATGAATTTGATTCGATTCGGGCATAGGATTTGACCCGAGATTTGTTTCAGACTCGGGATTTGACCTGGATTGTTTCATATGGTATCAGAGCCTACTCTCGAAAAAGCTCGGGTCGAGTCATCCGACTGGGTTGCCAGAAGTGGGGACACGAAGGCTGGTGGTATTATCTCACAATGGAGAGAGGTCCTAAGGTAGGGACACGAAGCCATCCAGTATTATCCCACAATGGCTGGAGAGGTAAAGATCTGTGGACCTTGTGAATTTTGTGATTTATAAGGAATTAAATTACTAACAATAATATATTCAGTCATGACCTTTTGGCTAAGTCTATGATGGGCTAAGATGACCCGAGAAGATACTAATGGACTAGTGGTTTAAAGCCTTATTTGGATGGATTCGATTCGGACTTGGGATTTGACTTAAGATTTGTTTCGGACTCGAGATTCGACTCGGGTTGTTTCAAACACTAAATCTTTGTTCATTGTTAATTTAAGCTATTTATTAAAATAATTTGATTATAAGCATAATACTTAAAGTAAGGGGGTCAAAATTATATATTAATGTATTTTTCGTTCAAAATCAAGGGGGTGTAGCCTATATATGTTTATACTTTCACCATACTTTTTGGAAATATTAGCGCTAGTAATTTTTATTTGTACCAAATAAAGGTGGCAATTACCCACCTTGTCTGATGAGTGCATCCTCTCAATATATGGGTAATGATCAATAATGACAGTTGGATATGGATCAATTCTTAGTAACCCATCTTACACAACTTAAGGCTATATTGAAAGGTTGCGATTGAGGATTCATTAAACTGTCTGTTAAATAGTTTGTGGACCAGTGCAAAGTGTTTGATGGGTGTGGTCAAAGACTATTATGCCCCCCTTTTGAATTTTTTTTAAAACATACTTCTTGATGCGGAAAGCAAGAGGAAAGTGCCATCTGAATGTACATCAAAAATGTGATTTGCAAAAGGTAAGGTGCTATTTTTTTTGGTGGGGAGGGGGGGGGGTATTTCCCATGCCAGCCCCCTTCAGGTTTCCCCCTGGTAAGAATGTGTAGGTAAGAAATTTAGTTTGTACTTTAAGGGTGTGCTTATTCACATTTCTATTAACATACACATGTTACTATATTAGAGCACGGATGCATGGATCTATTTTGATCTTTATGGGTCTAAAAGTAGACTTCATGCACAGAAATGCAAATTGAAAAGATAACGAAATTCAAAACAAAGGGCTTAGAAATATCAAATCAAATGTGATGAACATACCATAAAACGGAAAAAATTACCTGATGCCACTCCGCAACTAAGGAGGCATATTTTCTCCAGAGGTGCAATGGAGTTGACTTTGACAGCACATCCAGAGTGCACTACTGTAAACTCACTGAAACTTGAAACTGCACAATAATGATAAATGGGTTTCCCTCTTACTGAGAAGCGTGTTTTCTGGTCACTATGCATTACACCTTTTCGTTCTAAACCCAGTACTTGGCACATGTTGCTTTTACTTGAAGTACACTGTCTGCAGCTCATGCATTCTCCAATAAATAATGTAAGCACGTGATCCCCCCTTATAAATTCTGTTACTCCTTCTCCAACACTCTCAACAATCCTGGAGAATTGCTACTGAAATTCAGCATCTCCAGTTTGACATTTAAGGGGAGAACAACATAGAGTAAGCTAGAGTTTTAACAATCGCAAATAAACACTTATAACTAATTGACAATCCTCAACTATGTGAAACCTCACAAGGAAGTTAAAGTCATTCACTAAAGATTATTGAATTAAGCTTAATCCTATTAAAATATATACAATAGATAAATATAATGGAGTATTCATGCTCCTAGAATAGGTGTGAATAAATGATTGCTTTAATCTCTCTTGCTTTTTGAGTTTTCTCTATTGTCACTCTCCTTATCAACTTCAATCTCTCTCTCTTCTCTCCACCTTGAGTCACATAAATTAACCCATTCTCTTATCATAAAATAACATAACCTTAAGTGTGACAATATGACCATAGAGTTTTACAATAATAAGTTGGATGCCATACTTAAAAGTTTCTTGACCATGAACATGACAAAATTAGATTGGAAGGTTGTTGATGGTCCTAACCAACGTTACCTAGACCGTGTTTCTATGCGGTACGTGAAACGAAATTTGGAACGGAAAATGTCACTTTTCGTGGTTCAGAGTACAGTAGGTGGTAGGTTTTTTACAATCACTTAGCTGGTATGAAATAAACTCTAGAACGTGGTACGTTATTACTTTTTAAAAGATAGAGTTAGAATTAATTGAGATATTGTTAAAACTAGTTGAGTTATTTTTAAACGTAGTGTCACAAGTCACAACAAGCACATTTTCAACGAGATTACGCCATATTATCTTACTCGATATGCATAAGGCACTCAATTAGCTACATTAGGTGGCATTCTTATAATCTTCTTTCACATATTAGGGTTTCTAATAGAGTGTTCTAGATTTATTTATGTAATTACTATACTTATAACTATCCTAGATATTTAAGATGATAATTCTAGATAGTGGGTCCTACCATTTCATTGGATTTGATCTTAGCTAGTAGTTATATGGCCCAAGGGCTATATAAGAGCATGCTCTTTATTTGTAAAACATAAAGCAAAGTTGTAATCATGTTTGTACAACATAAGTTTAAGTAAATAAGAAAAATAACTTGTGGATCGCTACATGATAAAGAAAAGTGTAACATGTTTTAAAATATTCGTACCAAAATGCAATTCGTTACCATGTTATTGTTTTTTGGTAACGGTCATACTAATTGTATCTTTAGTTGCAATGTTAGGGATGCACAAAAAGCTTGTTGGCATGCCAACCTGGGATTGGCCTGAAAAAGTAGGTAAGTGCCACAAATAACTATAAATCAAAAACATTAACACCCCTAACATTATCTAATGGATAAACGGCCCATCTCAAACCTAAAATGCCACAAGACCCTCCATCATTCCACATTTCAGGAAAAGAACAAAAAGAAAATGATCATACAATATAATCACATCATCATCGTGTTTTAAATAAATAATTTTATCTTGTAATATATTAAATTTAATTAATACATAAATGAAGTTTAAAATTTGTACTTTAATTATTTTATATGAATGAAGCTTAAAATTTTCACTTTTACAATTTATAACTTTTATACTTTTTAAGTTTTATATTTATATTATTTAGTATTTTAAAATTAGAAATTATAAAAAAGAAGAAGAGAGGCATTGATCGGCCTTGGCCTGGTCTGGTTGGCAGGCCTTAAATAAACACTATTTCATGCTAGAAATTTGGCATGGCCTGGCCTGATCTAGTTGAAATAAGGTCTGGCCTTGCCCTAGTGAACGGTCAAGGCCTGAAAAGCCCACACCAGGCCAGGCCCAATAGTTTGCATGTGCAAGCCTACTTGGGAGGGTAGGCTGTTGTATAGATTTGTCTCTTTATCTTATGCTATTTTTTATCAAAAAAATCTAATATTTCTTGCATCAGTAAAATATTAGAAAATGAGAAGGATAAACTATTCTGAGTTTGCACTAGCTAGAAAGGATAAAGCTTTATATACTAGATTCATATCCTATCATTAATACAAGTGATCTTTATAGAGCCTAAGCCATTTGTATCCAATCATATTTGGCAGGGAATAACATAGAGAATATAAAAATGAACTATTGGAGTTGGAATTAAGAAAGAGACCTAAACTTGACGAAGACAACTATGTCGAGAATTAACTCACTTCTTTCCTCACCAACTTCAGTTTCTTTCTAACCTATATTTCACACTTCCCCAATTGCCTTTTGGGTGGATGAAAAGCTTCAAAAATCTATAATAGGTTGGTGTTCTTTCTCATGAATCAACTAACTTTATATAATAGTGGCTAGTTTATTGTGTTTTCCACTTTATTTGTATTCTAGGATCTCTCATTCTCCTCTTTTGTTTTTTGTCTCTTTTATGACATAATTTCTTCCTTTACTTAAAAAAGAAAGGTCAACCAGATAGTAAATTAATACTAAAGAAAATTTCAAAGAAACTGCAAGGAAAGAGAGATAGAAGTGACCCTGATGCTTCATGGCCAAATATCCGAGGAAATAAAGGAGGGTTTGCCTGCAAAAACATGCATAAGCTGTCATTAAAAGTTACATGTGGAAAAGCAATAATAAGTCACACAAATGGAGTTTACCAAATAAGAATGGAAGGTTATTGACTAACTTAGAATAAAAAGGGAAAAAAGGGAAAAACATAGGTAGCAGACTATGCCAACATGGCAACATATATGTATATATTCTTACTTGGTCCCCAACAAAATCATAATCTTAAAGAGATAGCTATGTCCCACCTTATGGGCATCTTATTATCAAATAAGAATGATTGCCAACACAAAACACAAACATTTTCTGAAAATAAAGTTAAAAGAAAACGAGGAGAACTTTAATATATGTTGTGGTCCCTCTTCTGGAAAAATATTTGATTTTCGATATATTGACAAGTATACTCCAGAGGCCAACTCTTCCGGCCATGTTTTCCTACAATTTTTAGTGCCGAAGAGTTTTGTATAACAGAAGGTGGGGAGGATACTTCTGCCCTTTATTTCCATTCCATTTCCTCTCCCCCATATAAAACTATAACCTTCTACTATCTAGCTTACTTCCACCCCTCTAACTCTCCATTATCCCTTTTTACAGAACAAGGGCGTAGTACAACTAGCCACTTGATTTATGATGGAACATTTTTAGTGAAGTTGAATACCTTAAAACTCCTAGGCTATGTTTGTTTGCAAAAACATGCTTGAAATTGGACTATTTGTCTTAATTTAACACTATTTCGGACTATTTTATCCCATGATAGGGGATTAATAGTAAATAGTCCTATGGACTATTTTTTGTCATCCTTAAAGCTATTTATAAGGGATTATATAATCCAATGATGAATGTGGGATTAATACCAATTTGAAGCTATTAAATGGCTTTTTGGGAATTGGGATTAATAGTATAACATCAAGGGACTAATAGTCGTTCGTCAAAGGATTAAATAGTCCGAAGTAGTGTTAAATTAAGACAAATAGTCCAATCCCAAGCATACTTTTTGCAAACAAACATGGCCCAAGTGTAGTTACATTTTTACTTATATCATTCCTCGTTTTCTTTTTTTTTTTTATATAAGTTCAGAATCAAAGACAAAAGGTAAATCTGTCAAGTGTGACAGAGTGATTCTATCAAAAGAAAAAAGGAAGAAAGAAACTAGAGCTTTTTGGCTACAAATTCTATATAAATAAAGAAATTAAGCAACTGTAGAGAACGGAGCGAACAAGAGGAAAACTATGTAAATATTGTCAACTTTATTCCCTTTTACTCCAACTTGGTAGTACAATTCAACAGATTTAAACCTAACCCAAACCTCAAAATTTGGTCATTTTGAGACTCAATGAGAGCACCATTAAAAGTCACAATTTTAAGAAAGTCTGACTGGCATAATCATTTAGTCAAAGGTCAACACCATCTTGCTTAAATATGATGAAATTTGTTAGATTAATTTTGAAAGGAATCCCCTTTTTCTTGGGAAAAAAAACGAGTAGTATAGCAAAAGAATGGGTAACAACCAATGCCTTATAGTGAAACAACACATCTCTAGATTATTCACTAATCAAATTAACCATATTTAATATAAATAATTAAACATATATTATATATATTTGGATTTTCGAAATCACAAACATTATTGCACTATAAGAATATAAGTAGTTTATTGTGGACTATGGTCATAGTCTATTTGCACATAAGAGAATTATATGGTCATAGTCTATTTGCACATAAAAGAAAAGGAATTGAAGAAATGGGGGAGCTTGGTTACATGAGAGAGCCAAGCATTAAAATCACTGCGGCAGAGGGCGGTGGAGACGACCTTGATGCGTATCTCCGATGGGTGGGGTGGACTCACTTCCACCTCCTCTATTACCATTGCCTCTCCAGCTCCCCATGATACCGCAGCTTCAATTCAACCCAATTCAATTCATTCATTCATTCATATATACAAATGTTTAATCAAAATATTAAAAAAGAGTGATGAAAAAATACCTTTGCAGGTAATAACTTGAGGGTGTTTATTTGAACTTGTAATTGACATTTTCTTCTAGTTTGATGCCCAATGAATTTCCGGCCTTCATCTACTTTCTGCAAGTGTTTGTTTAATTTGGAAGAAATGGAAAGCTTAGTGACTGGTGGAGAGGGTAGTTAATTAATTAATTAATTAGTAGTGGGGTGCAGCGGTTGGTAGAAAGGGTTTGGTGAACATAGACAGCCTACCGAGTAGTTGCAGAAGAATATATATATATAGAGAGAGAGAGGGGGAGAGAGGATTAACAGTATTCTTGTTGTATAACAATAGAACTCTTTTATTAAAATTATATCATATTGTTTTAGAAATTCTTAAACGAGAGTATCTCATTAAACGAAAGTACTCCTATCTCATTTGCTTCTCTTTTATTTATAAAAATAACATTCCCGAGTTAGACTATAGACCTTTCAATCTGGTTTCTTTCATACCTACCGCTTTTATTTTAAGTTATTATATATGGAGTATCAGGGAAGAGTAACTAACCACATTCATAACTGCAATCATATTGTAATTGTAAAAAAATTGTACAATTGTGGATGTATGTATGTATACGTTGGTGCCATTTTTATTTTTAGTAACCCCAAATATGTACGGATCCAGAAATTAGTTCAGCCCAACATAATTTTTTTAAAAAAATTAACTTAAAATGATTAAAATTAAGATATATGTGTAACACACACACACACATCTATCTAATAAAATACAAATGATTTTAAATTTTTCACTCACTCAATAAATCATCTGGGCCGTCTAAAATTTGGAATAAATCCCACCGTTCATACATCTATCTAATAAAATACATCTATCTATCTAATAATCTAATAATAATTTAATAAAATACAAATGACTTTAAATTTCCCGCTCACTCAATAAATTATTTTGATCGTTCAAAATTTGAGATAAATCATATTGTCCATACAGTGCCGGAGGCACGGGACCTAACTAGTATATATATATATAGACAGAGAGAGAGAAGCTACATTGGGAGAAAGTAATCTACGTGCTTATACTCTGATCCAAGAGAGAATCATAATGTAACATGGATAAATAAATATGGAACTGGCCAGGAACAAAACAAAATAAACAACTACATCGTCTTTTAATACACAGAACAAGCTATTCAAAAGCAGGGGGCACCCCGTCGAGTTACAGTCAGTTCCATCTTCTGAGGCCAACAATCCGCGTATTCACAGTTTGTCCAAACAATTAATTTCATTCTTCGTTTCTGACTGGAGCAGCAATCGACAAATGCTGAAACAACATCACAATTGGCAAGGCAAACAAATTTCACTCATAAGAAATAAGGTACTCCTGTTCTGGGACCTCGCATCTGGTTGTTTTCCTCAGTTTCTGTGAAGAATTTCACCTCTCTCTCCTGATGGAATTACGACATAGAGGGGAAAGGAGAAAATAGCATCAATGAGAAACAAATATATATTGATAGATAGACGTATCAGGATAGATTACATGTATAACAGCATTTGAAACTAGTTTGAAACATAAAATCAATCTACACAGCTAAGAATGTCGATCACACACGTGTTAACGAATCAGTAATATTATGTTAAGCTCAACCTAATGAGATTAAGAGATCATAATACACTTGGATAATAATGGAGGCTGTTGGATAAAATAATCTGAACCATTAGGCTACAGCAGAAATATGTGAAGAACCATGGATGCAAGGGTGTTTTAGTATGAGAAACAAAAAGCTCGAGAGTAAAGAATAATGGATTAAGACGTATCCATTTCATATTCATTTCTTGATAATGACGATGATAAGTTTTATTCTTATATAGGAGTACTACTGACATAAGCTATCTAGCTAAATTACACCATGAGATCACTACAGCCCCAAAGCCCTATTTATATATTGGAAAATGATATATATGTCGACAAATCCGATGACGAAGTTGGATTGCAACTAACGTGGAACTCTAACCAATAAGATAGAATAATAATGTGTAGATCCCTTCTTCATTCCTTCCTATCTCATGTATCCACATACGTCGACATTTAATATCGACACAAGTTTACCGTCCTATGTAGCAGGACTCTTACAGATTACTATGCATAACTAACAAGTCTCTAACTACTAATTCCTCTGTTCCAAAATCTTGTCGATACGAAATATTTTCAAATTCAAAATTGATACAAAAGTATTTAATTTTAATCAATTACGCAATTAATGTTCAAAACTTAAATGAATCACATCATTTGTCTCAAAATGCCTTGAAAAAAATCAAAGTGACTCTTATATCTTGGAGCAGAGAGAGTATGTACTTTCTATATTTGGCCCACATATTATTGTCATGGTTGAGCCCTTTCAAACAACTGTGGAAGTCTGATCTAATTGTGTGCAAGGATCTCTCAAAGTATTTGGTAAAACAAGCCCACAATATAGGACGAAAAATAAAGAACAAGGCAACACCAATATATATATATATGACATGGTTCCACTAAACTTGCCTACATCCACTGATCCACGGAAAAATAAATTCACTAGGCCAAGCCCCCTAAATGACCGCCCAATGACAAAGGAGGTAGGGGTGCAGAGACAACAATAAGGTTCGCCTAGAAGTTTGAAGAGCTTATGACACAAATCAACGACTGTCTTTGCGTTTGTCACCCAAAACCTAATCTCAAAGCACCCATGTAACTCTCTCTAAAGCCCCTTTGAAGATCTCTATCCTATCTCTCACTCAATAATGTTTTGCTTATGCTCTCTGTATCTTGTCTTGTTTCCAATAGAGAGCCCAAGGATCCCCTCCTCTTTATAGAACCATTGAGAGATCCCAAATCCATAATGAAATAAGAAAACCAAATCCTTACTGATGGATAGCAAACCAAATCCTTCATGAGAAAGGATTCAGGTCACATCACAGCAATTATTTAGCATCATGCAGGAAAAAAAAGGAAGAAAAGAATAAAAATAAATCAATATATATACACACACACACGTATGCATGGAGGGAAAAACATGGAAGAAATAAATAAAGCAATATATTTAATCAGAAGTTGGATACTCAATTTTGGTAATGCAGATATAAAACCACCCTCATCAGAGTGAGCAATTTCGAATAGTCTAGCCTGGCAGAACACACATCATTGCACATGATCTGAATGATAAACTACTTATGTAAATAGTAATCAACTAAAGTTTGAAAATTTGTAAATAGTACCATATTCTCATTAAAGCTCAATATTGAAGCTACATTTCCACATCGGTAACAATAATTTGGTGCAGACCACACCTGCATCAGCCAAGAAAAATAAATATAGTACATTAACACTGTTTCTGAGTTTTGAACAGAAAAGAATAAAAAATTTAAATTAGAACAGAAAAGAAAAGAATAGAAAACTTGAAGTTTTCCTTTGTGTTGTTTCTGAGTTTTTAATAGAAAAGAATAGAAAAATTAAAATTGAGGACATGAGTTGTAATTTAAAATTTATTATATTAAAAGTTGAGGATAATATGGGAATTATAAAAATATTACTTATTCCAATTTCTTTTCCATCCAAATCAGGCCAATTTTGGACGGAAAACTTTGGCACGAAAAGTGGCCAAAGTTTTCTATCCATTTCTTTTCTTTTCCGTTTATTAAAAAACTCAGAAACATAAGAATTGGAAAAAAAACTTAAATTTTCAGTCCATTTCTTTTCTTTTCTGTCCATTTTAAAACTTAGAAACAGAGCGTAAATGTCAAACAATTCTAGTGCAAGAGCTGATGTTATAAACTTCATAATATTGAATAGGCAACTCACAGTTACAAGTCCTTTATCTTGAAACATGTACTTCAGACCTTCTTGCACAAGTTGGTGGGCTCGACATACAAGATCAAGTTTGTTAATGTGGTTGAACTGCAGATAAATAAGAAAGAAATAGAACAATTCTTAGTTTGGGAATCAACCAAAGTAAGATATAATAATTACTTCTACATACCTCTGAAGTAACCCTGGATCCGAATAGCCACCCAGCACCACGAGGACTGACTGCCCACGTTTCAATTTCCTCAGGATCACTCCACATGAGGTCACAGAAAGGCCCTTCATGTGGAATTTCACAATTTCTCTCAACGACTCTAATCTGCAAAGTGAAAACAGCGGAATAAATAAAATATAATTTCTCAGATTTCACATCAACACTTCAGCTAAAAAAACACAACAGATTACACTAGAAAATAACAGACAAGAATTGTGTAATATACTTAAAAATAAAATCACAAAAGAGTATGGCATCATGAAAAAAGAAGGGTTATTACAAAACAAGCCAACAGATAAAAGCCTGTGTAGCAATACAACTTCCCAGCAGCCTTCATATAGTCCGGTTCCATTTTCCCTTTTCTCATTTTCTCCCTTCTTCCTTGAAGATGAATTTTAAGGTTCCATTTACTCGTAGTCATCAAACAGGCCAATACTTTAAAGGGAGAAAAGGGAAGAAAATTTTGAATTATTGGTCAACTGGCACAACGCCATAGGGATATCGATTTCACGTAGTGTTAAGAGATATACAGCAAAATCCTGTCCTAACCACTCTAGAGAGTTCAACACATGTTAAGAGCAAGAGACGGACTAACAGAACCAGTTAGAATAACAAAACAAACCTGGTCTATAGTTCTAATGTCGGGAGAAAGTCCACCATGGACACATAGTACCTAGATTTCAAAGAGGTGACATATCAGTTTAACATATGAATACACAAATACATCTATATCATGTGAGAGAGAATGCATACTGTTCCATCTATAATTGCAGAGAGAGTTAGGTAGTCAAAAACATCTGTGCAATACCGCCAAGCATTAGCATTTCCATACTTTCTTTGACATTCATCATAGAATCCATAGACCTAGAAAAAAAAGTAACTGTAATTAAAAGTTCGCAAATCAGCAACTCAAACATGCAAGGTGCTTTGTGCATCACAAGCATGTATTTCATCATAACAATGAGGCGAATGCACTAAGAAACCTCATATTACCTCTCTAGAGACTCATAATAAAGTTAAAAATGATAAAGCAGGGGGAATCAAAGCAATGCAATTCAATTGACAACCTACTGACCTTGAGACCTGGGCCTGTGTTTCCTAAAGCAAAGAATAGTGGCCATAAAACACCACGCAACACACATAGAATAAAGAGTAAAGATCAAGCAATTCTGAGAATTAGGCTATATAGCATTCTGCAGCAATATGGTCAATATCCTTTTGGAAAGGCGAGACACGAGCCTTGTTTAAGTAAAAGCCTGGTTAAATTGAGCAAGTAAATTCTCACTTCCATCAAGGACCTTATAAATAGGGATCCTAGTGCCAGCAGCTGTGGTGAGGTATAGGGGGGTTGCTCTTCAATAATTTTTTTACATGTTTTTAAATTCTAATACTATTTTTACATTATACTTCCAATATATTTATAAAATATTATGCAGAAATTGTGCTTTTGGCACATTCCAAAGACACCCAAAAAGAAGTCACCTAATTAAATTGGACAGAGAATAATTAATAGGTATACAAAAGAAAATGAAATATCTGGAATATCCAAGGAAGCATATTCATCTAATAAGAAGCTATAGGAAGTAAAAACTCTGTTTCTAAAGGATAGAGAACCCAGCTGGAGAATGAGATATTATATTATATTCATGGGAATCCAACAAAAACCGCAAGACAAGAGAGCAGCAACTGTGTCACAAATAAAAGATTGATTTTACTTGCAACTGTAGTGTGTAAATAATTTCATATTTGGATAGTGAACGAGTATCACTGAATTTAAATCATAGAAAGCAAAATCACATAATGGCCATCCAAGGCATATCAACTTCATATTAAAAGAAAATACATAATTAATTACCTGGGTTAATTGCCTACTTTCATGATTTCCACGTAGAAGAGTAATGTTGGCAGGGTATCTGGTTGCAAACGCAAACCCAAGAAATTAGAAACATCATATATAAAGAAAGCAACTTGAACAATAAATTCAAACAAACAATCAAACATATACCAAAATCTGAAGTTGGTCAAACAAA
Source organism: Panax japonicus (assembly GCA_020205505.1). Taxonomy (NCBI): domain Eukaryota; kingdom Viridiplantae; phylum Streptophyta; class Magnoliopsida; order Apiales; family Araliaceae; genus Panax; species Panax japonicus. Next base: position 3,890,583 of record CM035098.1, on the reverse strand, counting down.
AGCCAGTTCACTCTAAAATATCCCAAGTTTTTAAATGAATACAAGAAAAAAGATCGTGACAAAAAATAATACATAAAACACACGAGCGCATATATATAGACATAGTTCCATGGTCCTCCAAATGATGATCCATCAAAATCAAGTGGAAAAAGATACTTGGACTACAATAAAGATAAGGATACTTTTGTTCAAGTAAAACAGTTTCCAGACAAGTTCTTCGGGAAAATGACTGGTTATTGACATTATTGACACATTTTAAAATCTTAGCTGTCATTTTCTACCGTGTCTCTTGCTGTTAGGGTTCAAAGTCGAGGTACTAGAAGATATATCGGACGGTCAATTCTAGATATATCAGATAGTCAATTCTTGATGCGGTATCGGGTATCGATCATTACACACAGAAAGCTATATATTGCATAAAAAATTGAAAAATAGTAAAAATAAGAATAAATAAGTAAATCGTTGACATTTAATACATATAACATTATATAAGTTAATGATACATAACTGTGGACTTGTTAACATTTCATGATGCAAATTGTAAATTCTATTTACATCTACCTTTATGTATCGGCTGATAATGGCCAATACCAATATGTATTGGCCGGTTCGAGACCATAATTGCTATATTTAAATGCCAGCAGAGCTGAAGGTCTTAGCTCCATAAATACTGAAAGTTATTCTTATTCTCTTGATACTTCTGCCCTTAATACATATGCCCTAGTACAATTCAAAATCTTAACTCCCAAGATAATCATGGATAATATTAGCATTACACAATCTTCCGATGGTTCGAAACTGCAAAGTGAGCTTCGAAAACTGGCAACCTATGACCAAAAAGCTCAAAATGAGGCACAGTAGCTGTTCAACTTTTCAAAGGATTGATATGAGCTCTATCAGACTGGTACCCGACTAAATATTAGGGGGTTTGAATTGTCTGGTCAGCCTATATGAATAGGATTGTATTCACAGGACATTAAAAGTCTCTAATAATGAATTATAATATAGAGGTGCAGCCATCTGCAACTAAATATGCACATGTGCTCAAAAACAAAGCCCATAAAGCATATATCTATGTATACCTTGCTTTAAGAAGCAAAAGAATTGTGAAAACTTCAAGACTGTTGTATCCACGGTCCACAAAATCTCCCTGCCAAGAAACAGGAAGTTCTACAATTTAACCACAGAGCATAAGCAGCAATTTTCAATAAAAGTAAAGGTTTGGTGCAGATAGTATAAAGCTTACCATAAAAATGTAATTTGTGTCTGGTACATGACCTCCTGTCTGGAAGAGTTTCATTAAGTCATGGAATTGACCATGGATGTCACCACAAATTGTAACGGGACTATTGACAGGCTGCACATTTGACTCCTCAATCAAGATATCCTTCACCTGGCAATAGATATAGAAAAATACATGATTTTATACAAAAGACGGCCATTTCCTATAATAGATAAATTCTAGGACATAAGAAACACACCGATAACATAATCTAATACAAAAGAAATTAAAGAGATATGCTACTTTTGACATTATCCATACCATGTGGTCTGGAAACCAAACATGCTGCTTAAATATGGTAGACTTGGCTGATTATGTAGAATTATTACCGCAGTATAAGGGGTTCACATAATAAATACATCACGTGACAGCAATGATAATACAAATTCCTCCAACAAAACAGAAATATCATGACATCATTAATGGACAAATTATAAGTTGAGGACACTCATAAATCTTAAGCCTGCTTGAAATGTTTAAACCCCATAAATACCTTGGTTCCCAAAATGCCATCCCCTATTGTATACCAAAACAAATATGTAGCAAAGAACAACACAACTACGATGATTCAACACAGTATGAGAGTATTTGGGGTAGTTAATGTGTTTAAAAATCAAGTGAATCAATCAATTCAATCCAATTCATCATCGACAAGGCTTATTCATACTGATCATGAGAATGGAGTAGATTAATTCCCTACCTTTCATCAGTGCTCCCTTATAGAATTCAAAATGGTAAAGGGTCAATGATTTGAATCCCGCCTCGCACACATAACTCTTAAGCTAGGCTTCTTGTGCTTAAATCATTATCCAAACAATTCCCATCTACCACTACCTTGCTGTCGTTTTTATTATAAAATCATTTCTTTTAGCTTCCGCAGGAAAATAATTGTATAATAAAGCAGTTACTTGCACCAATAATTTGATTTTCTCAAATTGAGGAGCTAGAAGAGAGATGGAAGGTAGAAAAAACAGAAGGGGTGGATGGACAGGACAATCATATATTTAATCCAAACAATCCTTTACAAAAAGTAGTATGAATCTAGTACCAGGAGGAAATCGCAATAATTGGCATAAAAAGTAGGTAGACTTTACTGAACTTCTTAGCCTTAGACAAAGTAACAAACCTCTTGACAAACTTCCAATATGTTAGTGGCTGAATCACTTGTCTACCAGCAAATTAGAAATTTCTATTATTCTGTCCCTTGTGAACAATAGAGTGCAGACCTACCTAGCATTTAAACTTTCACCTTTCAAGATTCATTGGGAGAAAGGTAGGGGGGGGGGAGGGGGTTTGAAGGAATAAACTTCTTGATCCTGCATGATTGATGATACTCTAGATAATTTCACAGTAACAACTTAAGAAGATTTTACTCCTAAAAAGCTAGAAACCACCTTACTGTTTTTCATCTATTTTATTTTTTTCGGTTCTTTTCTCTGGTAAGTAAAAACTAGAAGGGCTGCTATGCATCAAACGTTTATCTATTTTTTTGGACAAACATTACATGATTCAACCATGGAGACCTAGATACTCTGAAATCAATTTTATATGACTATCTATGCTTGTAAGAATCAATAGAACTGAAAACAGAATGAATCTGCTTGGTCATAATGCTTTGCACGTTCATATATTCTATGTTCAAAATTCTAGCTAACAACCTCTGGTAGATACTGAACGAATAACCCTTGAGCATACAGCTTTATTTCAAGAAAAATGTTATGGATTCATCTGTAGGGAATGAGGCAGCTATTATCCAGAGAGACAGTTTCATAATGCCTATTTCCTTTACTGAATCAGTAACATGAGAAATTTTTGTGGGACATAGAAAGAAGGGAGAGGATGCAAAATGAAAAGGAAAAGCAAATGGAAAACAATCAGAGTTTACTTTACAAAAAAAAAAATTTAAAAAATTAAGAGTTTCCTCAACAGCCCACTTACCGCTTTTTTTTAACAGCATGTTCTGGCTTTTGTACACTAAAAGGGAAATTTCCTTTTAACTTTCATTTTCCTTTTCCCTTTTTTGTCATTTTAAGTTGCCTTTTCTCTACATAGCTTTCCCCGAAAACCAAACATAGCAAAGTGAAAAATTAAGTGAAATCCAGTAAATCAGTAAACTCCACGCTTCTTCGTATTTTCCTTTTTTTATTTTGATGACAGTGCAACCCACAGTTGCTACCCTTATGTGCTCATTTGATAAACTTGGTTTACGAACCCCACCAACCACGCCAACTGGGTAGTCCAGTAGTAAAATATGTGCTGGCAAACCCAAGGAGAAGTACTGAACTACGCACATTTATCATCACCATTATAGGTAACCATGCCTGTTCCCATACCAAACTCTCAGGAGCAAGAATTATTTACTAAGTGAACCATAGGTTATTTTCATTATGATCAATAAATTGGATGATTAATCTCTCAAGTTTCTGGAAAATTAAAATACTGTACTTTCTGTAACAATTCATGTGCAATTAATAAGTAAAAGTACCTAAACGAGAATATTAATAAGCTAATTAGGACAACCATTTCTAAAACAAACAATTCACAAAAACCAGTGGCAAACTTTAAAGGCATGTCACAACCGCCCCATACAACAATTCCCATTTCAATTATCAGTTAGAATTGCAATGCGACATCCAATTAAAAACACAACAACAAAAATAGCAAAATTAAAATTAAGTTTTTCCGCAAACATGAAAGCACTCTGCCCATCACATATAAACCAAAAAACACAACTACATATTAAAAGCCCTAATTAAACGTAATAAAACCCTAGCCTTGGACAAGATTCAATCCTGTAAATACGTAACACCTGTACAAAAATACGCACATATTCGCATAATAGCTGAAGCTCATCTTCCGATAAGTGCTGCCCTTCTTTCACCTTTGATATCCACAGATCCAAATCCATCGTCCGTCTTTCTTTCTTTCTTTGTATATATGTATATATATAGATATATATGTGCGTATATGTATGTGCTAAGAAAAGTAAACTGAAGTGTTAGATATGGAGAGGCGATTGGCTGCTCTGAGGAATTCTCTCCTGTGTGAAAATGGAACCCAATGAAGGACGGAGAAACAGAGACAGCTGAGATTCAGAGAATTTTCTTTTGAAACCCTCATATTTTATTCCCAAGGGGATCCCGTTTTGTTAATTGACGCTTCTGCCCCTACTCGATATTTAGAAGTGGCTCTTATCGAGAGTAAGGTAGTGTTTGTTTAGCTCTTAATGCCTCTGAATGGACCGCCTCTGATTCGGTCAGAGGCGGTGTGTTGTTTGTTTTTTTTTTTTTACCTCTTAATGCCTCTAGATGGTTAAGCTACAAAATCAAGTCTGTAGAATTAAGAGGCATGTCTGAATGAGAGTTGCTATTTTTTGGACAAAAATACCCTCATTAATATTATCATTTTCCTTTTCTATCCACCACCATCACTACCAGATCTTACCACCACCGGTGCCACCGCCACCACCGTCGCCACGGCCACCACCTCCACCACCACCACTACCAGATCCACCACCACCACTACCAGATCTACCACCACCGCCACCACCACCGACCCCATCTTAAAAATATAGTTTGAGGGGAGGGCCAGCGGGGAGGGGGCGGCGGGGATGGGGAGGAGAGGGGAGGGGCTGGGGAGGGGAGGGGAGGGGAGGGGAGGGGGCCGGAGCAGGGGAGGGGAGGGGCGGCGGCCGGAGTAGTGGAGAGGGAGGAGGGCCGGCGGGGAGGGGGCGGCGGGGATGGGGAGGAGAGGGGAGGGGCTGGGCTGGGCTGGGGAGGGGAGGGGAGGGGAGGGCAGGGGGCCGGAGCAGGGGAGGGGAAGGGCGGTGGCCGGAGGGCCGGCAGGGAGGAGGGCCGGCGGGGAGGGGGCGGCGGCCGGAGTAGTGGAGAGGGAGGAGGGCCGGCAGGGAGGGGGCGGCGGGGATGTGGGTAGATAAAGAAAAAAATATTTTGTTTTGTTTTTTTATTTTATTTTATAGTTTTATTTAGAAGGTTAAAATGGTAAAATACTTTTATTCAGACATTTTGAAAAAAGTAATCATCAAACAATATTTTTTAATTCAGATACAATTCTATTCAGATACTCTATATTATTCAGACGTCTAAACTATTCAGGTCTTAACACTAAATTTTATCAAACACCACCTAAGGTGGTCTTTCATAAATTTCAGTATGAGTTATGAAAATGAAGATATGAATGATTAGTATATTTAGGTCTATTTAGGTAGGTGTGAGCATTCGGTTATTAACCGAACCGAATACACATTTCGGCTATAATCGAAAATTGAATTTAGACTGTTTTAAATATCCGAACAACTATCCGAACTACATGATAACCGAATAACCGAATAACCGAACTAATTATTCGGTTAATAACCGAATAAATAAATAAATAAATGGAGTAATTAAGTAATTCAATGCAACACCTCATATCATATTCCCTCTCTCTCTCGTTTGCACAGCCTCGTGTCCTTCATATTCTGCTCCAATTCTCTCTCATCATAGTTAAACGGTACTAATAATTCACTCCAGATTCACCGAAGAGTGATGAATTATGGCACAATACCAACGTTGTCGTCATCCGGAGGCACAAACAGCTGAAATAATATCGCCACGCGCCGGCCATGGAAATAGATGTTCCAAATCCACTCAATCAACTTACCCTCAGGATTCGCAGTCGGACGGATCAAAACGAACGTCGGCTACTTCCGAATGAATTGTGTAATCATCATGCTATTGATTCTGTTTTTGAGCCTCTTGTGGCACCTGATCTCGTTGATCGTACCAGATGGGGAAGCTTACCGGATGAGACTTGAGAGATGAGAGATTTGAGAGTTTGAGAGGTCAAGAGTTGAGAGATCTGAGAGACCCCAACTAGATCTGAGAGATGGGTGACTCTGAGAGTTCGAGACTTCATAAATCTGAGAGTTGAAGAATTTAGTAAAGTAGAAAATGACTAATGGGATAAGTGATACTGGCTTTTGAGTCAAGACATTAATATTAGTAAAGTAGAAATTTCGGTTATTCGGTTTAACCGAATAACCCAAAAATGAAACCCGTACAAGCTAACCGAAAATTGTAAAAAATTCGGATATAACTGAAATATTAAAAATAACCGATTTTTTTAGAAAATTTCGGTTAAATTAATTCGGTTCGGTTTGATAATTCGGTTATACCCGTTTTTTGCTCAGTCCTATATTTAGGTGATGTTTGATAAAATTGAGTGTTAAGATCAGAATAGTTTAGACGTCTGAATAATATAGATCATCTGAATAGAATTGTGTCTGAATGAAAAAATGCTGTTTGATAATTAATTTTTCTAAAATGTCTGAATAACGGTATTTTACCATTTTAACCCTCTGAACAGTTTAAACAAAACCTGTTTGATAATCAGAAGTTCTGAATAGTATTTTAAATACATATTTATAATATTTTGACCATAATATGATAAAATAAAAATAAAAACGTACAAATTAAATTAACTTCAAACATAGTATCATGTCCCAAAAATATCAACATAGCATAATAATTCAACCATACAAATTAAATTAACTTCAAACAGTTCTTAAGAGTTGAAGTGCAATTTGTTCACGTAGATTAACTGTGACGCCCCCAAAACAGGTATACATTACCTATCTTGAGTCGCCAAATACATGGTACAAAATTCAAATACAAACTTAAATATACAACTATCGTGTAAAATACGACAAAACATAAACTGAGAGTTCAAACAAGAATATTGTCTTCTAGACAATATCCACTCTCAATGGAGTCCTCATAGACAGTATACAAACTCAAATTCAGTCCTCATTACATTTAGTGTCACACTATTTAACAGAATAGTGAGGACTACTAATGCTATCATCTGGATCGTCACTCCGTTCCCCGACTCATCCCAACTATAATCTCATTTCCTGAAGAGAACAGTGAAGGAAAGGGTGAGCTCAACTAGCCCAGTAAGAAATATTATGACTAAGATAATGCAGAATAAATTATCATTAGTCTTCAACAATGTTAAACTGATAAAATACAATAGACATCAAGTTTAACTGCAGCGGAATAAACAATCCATTAAAAGAGTCAAGTAGAGAATAAAATCTACTATCTTTTATGATTTAAAAAGTTTTTTTCACTTTTATCGCTGGGATTCAGCTTAATAAATAATCCACTTTATCGAATCACCCCTGCACTACGGCCAAGGATATTCTTTAGTATCACGACCATAAAGTATCCATGCACTACAGGCCAAGGATATTCGTGTATTCATCAATGGTCATGATCATGCCAACAACTGTCCATCAATGCACTATGAGCCAATGATGACTTTTACCACATCATTTGTAACATTATGGTCATGATTACACCGAATAATCCCTGGTCATAATCATACCAAGTCCATCTATGCACTACAAGGCACAGATGATGACAATGATATAAGAATCCAATAAAACAATTTCAGGAATTAAATTATCCAGGAATTAATAACGTCAAAATTGTCAACATGATACTTCTTTGTAGAGTAAAATTCAAGAATAATATTCATGCACCAAAAATAATTTGGACAGAAAAGAATCAATTTTTCGTCGTGAATAATACTCCGTGAATAGTACTTCAGAAATAGTACCTCATGAATAGTACCCCGACATGAAAAGTACTCCAAATACCCGAGTGAATAATATTTGGGTGAATAGTAATTTTGGTGAATAGTAACCCGTGAATAGTAACTCGTGAATAGTATTCTGGCATGTAAAGTGCCCCAAATACCCGAGTGAATAATACTAGAGTGAATAGTAACGGGGTGAATAGTAACTCGTGAATAGTAACTCGTAACAGAAAATACCAAATAAAATGATATTTCATGACGAATATAGAAATCAAAACTTTAACCAACTGAGTATAATAAAGAATGGAATAACAAAAGAAATCACCATGCATGCGGTACTTCGCATAGACAAGTTATTCCAACAGAATAATAAATAACGAAACCAGGTCAGGCGTAATTCGCACCGACAGGATATTCCAACAGAATAATAAAGACGAAACCAGGTCTGGCGTAAAACACACAGACATGATATTCCAACAAAATAATAAAGACGGAACCAGGTCCGGCGTAAAACGCACAGACAGAATATTCCAACACAATAATAAAGACAGAACCAGGTCCGGCGTAAAACGCACAGACAGGATATTCCAACAGAATAATAAAGAATGGAATAACAGAAAAATTTCACCAAGTATAAGGTAGCCCGCGTATACAGGTTATTCTAACAGAATAATAAAGAATGGAATAACAGAAGTTCTCTTCATGAATACAAAAGAAATAATACCCCTTACAAGTACAACTAATAATATCCCTTACCTCAGAAGAAACTAGATACTAGAATAATGAAGTAGCAGACTTCTCTTCTTCTATAGATTTTCTCTCTATAATTTCTCTCTATAATGATTGCTATATAGCTTTAGTGAATTGGTGAGAAATGAAGAAGAATGATCTTCTATTTATAGGAAAACATATTTTCGATAATTGCACGTTTTGGGGCTCGAAATAATATAGTATAATACCTTTCTCTTTTTCTTCCTTTTTAATTTAGTCCCGCAAGTATTATCAAACTTGCACCACCTCCCCTAATAGTAAATAATGTGATTTAATAGTAAATTATGTGACTCAATAGTTCTAGACATATGAAAATACAAATTACAATATAGTACCTCCATCTATACTTCCATTTTTAACTTAGTAATGCAAGTATTATCAACTTGCACCAACTCCCCTAATAGTAACAAGAATGTGAATCAATAGTACACACATGTGAATAAATAGTTATAATCATGTGAACTAATAGCAATCAATTGCTCATTTATCCGGTTAAATACCCGATTGGTCAATATAACCTCCAGACATCAATTATTATCGAAATAAATGTCGATTTTCACTAACACAAATCATTCCAACACAATGAAACTATTTTTATCAATAATATAAAATTTGAAATTTCAAAGTTTGACTTTTCCCAAAAAAGTCAACTATTGATTTTTTGACCAAAAAGTTAATCCCGGAAAATTTTGTGTTTATAGACTATTTTTATTAATTTCATCGTTCCGGACTCAAATATCACGTCCGCGTCTCTAAATTTAAATCTGAACACAACTTCAATTTTAATAACATTCATCATTAATATTATAACTCACAATATTTATCAACCAGGTCATTCCCAGGAAAAAGGGGGCTTTCCAATAAGGATTTCTCCTTATTGGCGCGCAATTATGTGACCAAACCTCTCCTTGACAGAACTTTTAGACATTGTAAATATTGCAATTTAATAATATGAATAAATTTGTCGTCTCAATTATTGATTTAATAATATATCATATAATGCAGATGATATTGTGACAATAATCGAATCAATAATATGAGAGATATGATGCAATAATTACTGTAGCAATAATTGAGTAAAACTGAGTGACTTCTCACGTAAGCATCAATAATCAATACCGTGTGCTACTATGCAACCACGCGTATTACTGTACTTTTACTATCGAGTAGTTCAACAGTATTAACGGTAAAACTTCCGCCGTTATTTTCATCAAAAGATATTTTTATCGTTTTCTCAATCCGATAATAATTCCGTTGTGGGGTCCACCAATGATTGTGCCATCGTACAGATATTTCTGATAAAAAGAATATTCTCCGAGCAATCGAATATTATAAAATAACTTACGTACTTTGAAAAATTTGTAAATACTACCCACGACTATAACATTATATCAAATTCATTAAAAAAAATATTTTGAGAAATTTAAATCTTTATTCATAAAATTTGGGGTCTCACAATCTCCCCTCCTTATGGAATTTCGCCCTCGAAATTTACATACGTACTTGATATGCCGAACAGATGAGGACACTTCGTTAGATTCTAACTCTTGATGTATAACCTTTAAGCGTATAATATATTCTAGGATTTTAACAGGTACATCTTCATACGTTAAATTATCCGCTATCTCGTCCGATTCTAAATCAATAATATGGTCCGGGTCATCCACATATTTACGTAACATCGATACGTGAAAAACGTTATGAACATGCGATATACTTGGCGGTAAAACGAGTCTATAGGCCACAGTTCCTACTCAATCAAGGATTTCAAATGGGCCAATAAAATTAAGGGTTGAGATGTCCTCTCTTCATCGATTATTGCTTTTAAAATAACGCCCTCTTGAACCTTCTTCTTCACATTCATCACATTCGGGTGTGTAGCTTGAGCGGCTTTAACTTTATCGATTAAAGTCGATTCTACTCGTATATTCGTTATCTTCACATGGGTTCATATATTCGCACTTGTAACCGCGTATGATCTTCTACTCAACGCGTTAGTTACCATGTTCGCTTTTCCTACGATGGTATTGAATGGTACAATCGTAATCTTCAACAGCTTGAGTCAACGTCTTTGGCGCATGTTACGTTCATTTTAGTTGAAGAAATATTTGAGGGTTTAAGAAATGAGTTTTGTACTGGGGTCAATACAAAATTTAATTTCACGCTCTAGGGTAGGCTAAGAAGTCTTCAAGAATACGTTAGAAAATTTATTAACAATAGAAATATCATTCAAAACTGTGACTCTCATCCATAACTTGGATAGTACGTCACATTGATATCTATCAACTTGTCATCGTCATTCACGACGACGCCTACAAAAAGTTTGATTTCGGTGCATTCCACACAAGGAAGTCAACAACGAAAGGATCGGGGCTCATTACTTATGACTTGATATGATAATGATTGACTTTAGTGGTTTGGTTGCTTGAATTCGCATAACAGGTTGGTTAGGAATATGAAAGCTAATAACCTTACAAAAAGTATGATGAGTAGTTAACCAATCGATTTCTAAAATCACATCAAAGGCAAGTATTTTCAAAGAGATAAGATCGACAGGTAACGTAAAAGTGTCGATTTGAATCAAACAAGATTTATAAACAGTGGAGGTAACGAAGGTTTCTACTAAAGAAGTTTTAACCAATAAGTCAAAGTCTAACTTCTCTGTGGTCAAATTTAAACGTTGAACGCAAGCAAAAGAGATAAAAGAATGGGTAGAACCGGTATCTAATAAGGTATAGACTTCACAAAAAAAATTAAAATTAACTAACCCGTGCTAACTTCGTTCGGGTTACTCGCTTTTTGAGAAGTCACGAAAAACGCTCTTCCTGAAACCACCGACTTTGTTTTATCCGTATCCGCCTTTGGTGCCACCGTCCCAGCTGGACTTGACTTTGGCGCACGATAAAATCGGGCTAGGTGACCTTCTCTTCTGCAATTGTAGCATGCTTTGGATGGCAATGCGCAGTTTGGACTGATGTGTCCTTCCCCTCCACATTTGAAGCATATGATAGGTGGTCGTTCTCCTTCCTTAACGACAGGTGCTGATGCTAACGTATTTCCATCATCGTTGAATCTCCTCTTCTTGAAATGTCCATTCTTGTTGTTTTGGCCATAATTACCACCGAAGTGGTTACCATTTCTGGCATGTTGATTCTCTCCATGCTTATTGTCACCGCTTCGGTGTCTGCTATCACTAGTATTATCATTTTGCTGGCTGCTCTCTTTTGGTTGGGTTGACTCATTATCGCGCTCCAATAACTGATCCCTATTAACAACATCTAAATACCAACACAGTTTATGAGAGATAAGATATTGACGTATCTCGGGTTTCAAACCTCTTAGAAACATTCGCGTCATTCTCTCCTCATTATCAACCAAATAGGTCGCAAACCGGGACAACTCGGCAAACTTAGCTTCGTACTGCGACACGGTCATGTTGTTTTGCTCCAGCTTGATGAACTCTACCTCTTTCATGTGACGAATACTTTCGAGAATGTACTTGTCGTTGAACAATTCTTGGAACTTCTCCCAAGTCATCTTCAGTGCGGCAGGTTGAGTACGTTTTACAGATTCCCACCAGTAATCTGCCTTTGCACGCAACATGAAGGTGGCAAAGGGAACCTTTTGCTCCTTGGAACATCCCAAGACATCAAATATCTTGTAGATCTGCTTTATCCATGTCTCCGCCTTAAGTGGTTTTGGCTCTCCAAAAATATTCGGTGGTCCCAGCTCCTTGAACTGCTTAGCAGTGAAACCGTGGGTTGCCATTGTTTCCACCTATATTTTGAACATGCGTCTCTCTTACCTGATGTTGTATGAATTGCATAAAGCCTCTGAACATCCCATCGTTCATCATCTGATCGGTGTTGTTATTTACCTGAGGATTATTATCTTCCTGTTGCACATTATCCTGGGTATTAATCGTTGGTGACTCAACGGTCTCATGTGCTTCATTGCTGATCTCAACATTTTTAGATGCCATTTTCAAATACTACCACAAAACAAGGGTTAATTAATATATCACATATTATCCCTATACTCTGACCGACCAATTAAATATCAAACAAACTTAGGTAGATCATACTAGTGAAGGAATTCCCCGTCTCTCCCCTCCTAGTTCTTGTCTCACATCTCAGCCAGTGATCATATCCCTAAGCTTTGATACCAACTGTGACGCCCCCAAAACAGGTATACATCACCCATCTTGAGTCACCAAATACATGGTACAAAATTCAAATACAAACTTAAATATACAACTATCGTGTAAAATACGACAAAACATAAACTGAGAGTTCAAACAAGAATATTGTCTTCTAGACAATATCCACTCTCAATGGAGTCCTCATAGAAAGTATACAAACTCAAATTCAGTCTTCATTACATTTATTGTCACACTATTTAACAGAATAGTGAGGACTACTAATGCTATCATCTGAATTGTCACTCCGTTCCCCGACTCGTCCCAGCTATAATCTCATTTCCTGAAGAGAACAGTGAAGGAAAGAGTGAGCTCAACTAGCCCAGTAAGAAATATTATGACTAAGATAATGCAGAATAAATTATCATTAGTCTTCAACAATGTTAAACTGATAAAATATAATAGACATCAAGTTTAACTGCAGCGGAACAAACAATCCATTAAAATAGTCAAGTAGAGAATAAAATCTACTATCTTTTATGTTTTAAAAAGTTTTTCATCACTTTTATCGCTGGGACTCAGCTTAATAAATAAGCCACATCATCGAATCACCCCTGCACTACGGCTAAGGATATTCTTTAGTATCACGACCACAAATTATCCATGCACTACGGCCCAAGGATATTCGTGTATTCATCAATGGTCATGATCATGCCAACAACTGTCCATCAATGCACTACGGGCCAATGAGGACTTTTACCACATCATTTGTAACATTACGGTCATGATTACAACGAATAATCCCTGGTCATAATCATACCAAGTCCATCTATGCACTATAGGCCACAGATGACTTTCAACAAAATATAAATATGAGGATGATGACAATGATATAAGAATTCAATAAAAGAAATTCACGAATTAAATTATCCAGGAATTAATAACATCCAAATTGTCAACATGATACTTCTTTGTAGAGTAAAATTCAAGAATAATATTCATGCACCAAAAATAATTTGGACAGAAAAAAATCAATTTTTCGTCGTGAATAGTACTCCGTGAATAGTACTTCGGGAATAGTACCTCATGAATAGTACCCCGACATGAAAAGTACTCCAAATACCCGAGTGAATAATATTCGGGTGAATAGTAATTTCGATTAATAGTAACTCGTGAATAGTAACTCATGAATAGTATTCCGGCATATAAAGTGCCCCAAATACCCGAGTGAATAATACTAGAGTGAATAGTAACGGGGTGAATAGTAACTCGTAAATAGTAACTCGTAACAGAAAATACCAAATAAAATGATATTTCATGACGAGTAAGGCTGTAAATGTGACGCCCCCAAAATAGGTCCATTTCATCCAACCCATTCTGAGTCGCCAATTACATGGTACAGAAACAACTACATCTTTATTAATACAACATAAAACTGTGAGTTTAAATACAAATATTACCTTCTAGACAATATCCACACGCAAATAAATCCATATCATAATTATTGATACATTATTTTACAAAAATGGTGAGAACTACTAAACAACTCTCTCTAGAACCATCATTACATCCCCCGACTCGTACTCGCTACATTCTCGTCTCCTGAGAAGAAAAATGGAACAACAAGGAAAAGGGTGAGCTCAACTAGCCCAGTAAAGAATATTATGACTAAGATAATATACAACAAATTATCATTAGTCTCCAACAGAGAAAAATCTAAGAGAATATAGTAAACAACAAGTTTTAGATCAATATTCGCAGCGGAAATAATAATTCATAGAAGAGTTATGTAGAGAATGAATTCTACTATTATCTATGAATTTAAAAGTCCATCATAAATATTTTATCCCTGTAAAATCAATCAATATTCATCTTGAATCAAATATTCATCTTTGCACTACAGGCCAAAGATATTCATTAGTCGGTCATGTTCATCTCAACACCTATTCATCTTTGCACTACGGGCCAAAGATATTCATAATAAAATCAATCATCTTTGCACTACAGGCCAAAGATATTCAGTAACACCATCATTTAGGACTGAGGATGATGAGAAATATTTTAAAGGAAACGAATCCAGTGAAACAAAATAACAAGTATTAAGGATTCGTACTTTAAGCAATCCGAGTTCAAAAATACTTCATAAATAATCATACTGAAGTAAAATTCAAGAATGATCAAAACATGGATACAATCAAAGCTAGTATCCATAATAGATATTTTGGACAAAAAGAAGAAATTTCATTTTTTGATGAATAGTGTTGTATTCATGAATAGTGCCGTATACGTGAATAGTAACTCCGACACCAAAAGATAGAAATTTCACAAAAACATCATCACGCTTCGTGAATATTACTCGTGAATAGTAACTCGCGAATACTAACTCATGAATAGTAACTCGTGAATAGTAACTCATGAATAGTAACCCCGACATGAAAAAGTTCTAAATTTAATAAAAATTTCCAACCAACATTATGGCATAATGATATTGAAGAAATAATATCATTTTAGAAGAAAATAGCATCCCTTACCTCGAAAGACAATACTTCTAGTTGAAACACCGGATATAGGCTATGACTTGAACTTGCACAGTATAGCAATACTCAAAGTATACTCAAAATACTCACAAGAATACGCTCGATAATATAGAGAGAGAAAACTTCAATTTCTGGTGTGATTTTCAATTGTAACCTAAATACCCTATTTATAGGAAAATGCTTAGAACACCAAAGTAAAAATTTAATAAAATATTATATATTTTTTAAAAATTCTACGCCCACTCTTGAAATTTGATTTCAGTTCATTAAGCACATGCTAGGGCTGCCCACAAAACAAAAAAAAACGTTTTTATTATTTAAAATATTTTAAACTTCAAAAAATCAATTATTTCGGAGCTTCGAAACTTCAATAATTCATAATAAATAGCCCTTTTGCCAGAAAATTCGAATCTCGCGAGTTTTATAGGAAATTCAATTATCTACAACTTTGCAGAAGGAAGTTTTTCCAAATTCCAAACATAAATTGACCGAAATCAATAAACGGACGATTTTACAGGCTATAATCAAATTTCAGTCAAGAAATAGGTCTACCGATACACAAAACCTGTTTTTAATATTTATTGCAACAAAAATACTATTCCTCCTCATATCCTCATATATCCCACATTCATTGTAAAAATATCACCATTATTATATTATTAAAATATAAAAATAAATTATTTTATCAGAAAAGATAAAATATCATTTTTTAACAATTGTCACTTTAAAAATTTTCTCCATCTATATCCACATGAAATCAATATTTTCCTCATCATATAAATCAATAATTAATTATTCACAAATAATATTACAGAATCACAGTACTGACAACCAGGCCGTTCCCAGGAAAGAGGGGGCTTTCCAATAAGAATTTCTCCTTACTGGCGCTCAATTAGGTGACCAAACCTCTCCTTAGACAGAACTTTCTAGACATTGCCAATAATGTTATCCAATAATATTATTCAGATAATATGAATTATTGCTCCGATAATGGAAAATACTGTGTAATGACAATTATTAAAATAACAGTAATAAAATATCAACGCAGCAATATTGAATCAATAAAATAAAATACTGAACAGTAATTACTGTAACAATTATTGAGTAGTGCCTTCTTACGTAAGAATCAATAATTGGTGCAATACCGTGTGCTACTGTGCAACAATGCGTATTACTGTGTTTTAACCACCGGGCAGTCCAACAATATTAACGGTGACAACTGCGCCGTTATTTATAAATAACTTATTCTTGTCATTTTCTTCCTCCAATCGCTTTCCGTTATGGGCCCACACAAGGCTGCACCGTCGTACGAATATTCCCCGACAGCAAGAATATTCAACGACCAAACGAATATTCTCCGACAACAAGGAATATTTTATAACCACCTGCTTATTTAAAATATTTGCGCATTTTTCCCATAACTAACCACATTAATCAAATCAACCCTTACTATTTCAAAATAATAAATAGAGGAATTAAAGTTCATTTATTAATAATTTGGGGTCTTACAACCTCCCCTCCTTATGAAATTTCGTACTCGAAATTGACGTACGTAACTGGTGTTTTGAAAAGGTGAGGATACCTTGCTTTCATTTTCGTTTCCAACTCCCAGGTTTTTTTCTCTATAGCATGGTTTCTCCACAAAACTTTAACTTGTGGTATGACCTTCGTGCGTAGGACATGTTCCGTCCTATCCAAAATCTTGACAGGTACCTCTTCATACGTTAAGTCTTCGGCTATCTCGTCTGGTTCTAACTCAATAATGTGGTTTGGGTCGCCCACATATTTACGTAACATCGGTACGTGAAAAATGTTATAAACACGCGACATACTTGGTAGTAAAACGAGTCTATAGGCCACAATTCCTATTCGATCGAGAATTTTAAATGGATTAATAAATCGAAGGTTTGAGCTTTCCTCACATCACCGATTCTCGCTTTTAAAATAATAACTTCTTGCACCTCCTTCTTCAAATTCATCAGCTCCGGTGTGTAGCTTGAACGTTTTTAACTTTATCGATTAAAGTCGATTATACTCGTATATCATCACGTGGGTACCTAGAGTTTTCATCTTCATCTCTAATATTTGTAAGTTATACGAAATGAGTCTTTGACAATATCGTACTCGTACTCGTATACGATCTTCTACTCAACACGTCAGCTACCACGTTCACTTTTCCAAGACGGTATGGTCAGAACATGTGCCGAAATGAGTCTTCTCTTGAGTTCTTCGAAGCTCTTCCCACATTCCTTGCTCCATTCGAATTTTGTATCTCTACGAGTCAGCTGTGTTAATGGAGTAATGATTCAAGAATATCCTTCAACGAATCTCCGATAATAACCAACTAAGCCTAGAAAGCTACGTATTTCGATTACTAACTTAGGTTGCTCTCAACTGTGACTCATATCCCAATCTTGGATAGCACGTCACAATGACACCTATCAGTTTACTACCGCATGAATATGGCGTCCCCTACGGAGAGTCTGGCTTCGGTGTAATCCACAAAGGAAGTCACCAGATAGAGGCTCGGGTATCAATTTCTATAGTTGAATTTTTAACTCCTGAAGTTCAATAGGAGCCATTCGATAAGAGATTTTAAAAATGGGTTTTGTACCAGATTCAAAGTCGATACAAAGTTCAATATCACGCTCTGGAAGTAGGCCAAGAAATTCTTCAGAAAATACGTCAGAAAATTCACTAACAACAGAAATATCATTCAAATCTGACGTACTTTTGTTCAAGTCCATGACATGGGCTAAGAAAACATGACATCCATTTTTCAATAAATGAGTGACTTCATGGCTTGATATAAAAATGTTTGACTTCAATGGTTTGATTGCTTGAGTTCGAATATCAGGTTGCTTAGGAATATGAAAACTAACAACCTTACGAAAGCAATCAATTTTGGCATGATGAGTAGTTAACTAATCAATCCCCAAAATCACATCAAAAGCAAATATCTTTAAAGAAATAAGGTCAACAGGTAATGTGATAGTGCCAAACTGAATCAAGCAAGATTTCTAAACAACGGATGTAATGAAAGTTTCTCCTAACGGAGTCTCCATAGATAGGTCAAAGTCTAATTTCTCCGTAGTCAAGTTCAAACGTTGAGCGCAAGCAAGAGAGATAAAAGGATAGGTAGAACCGGTATCTAGTAAGGTATAAACTTTGCAAGAATTTATAATTAACTAACCCGTGATAACTTCATTCGGGTTCCTCGTATTTTGACCGGTCACGACAAACGCTCTTTCAGGAACCGCTGACTTTGACTTTTCTGGGACATCCTTTTGAGTCACCATTCCCGCTGGACTAGGTTTCGCTACAGTGCAATCTCGAGCGATATGTCCTTCCGTTCCACAATTATAGCATATCTTAAACTGTTGTGGGCAGTTTGGGCTGATATGTCCCTCTTTTCCGGATTTGTAACATACGACCGGTGGTCTTTTTCCTCCCTTGGAACCAGTTGCTGCTGGCGCTGACGTCTTCACATGGTCATTGTTGAATCTCCTCTTTTTAAAATCTCCCCCCGACTCGCTTCTTCTATTTTCATGGCCATGATTACCACCAGAGTGGTTACCGCCTTTGTCCGTATTCTTCTTTCTCCGCTGGTTATTGTTATTTTGTTTCTGCTATCTCCGGTATGATCCTGGTTATGGTCCCTTGGTTGAACGTACTCGTTATCTCGCTCTAACAATTGAGCCCTGTTGACAACATCTGAATAGAGAAAAAATTTATGAGAAATGAGATATTGCCGAATCTCAGGTTTTAAACCTCTCAGAAACATCCTCGTCATTCGTTCCTCATTCTCTACCAAATGAGGTACAAACCTGGATAACTCTGCGAACTTCGCCTCGTATTGGGACACCGTCATGTTATTTTGTTCTAGTCTAATAAACTCTACCTCGTTCATATTGCGAATAATTTCAGGAAAGTATTTTTCATTGAACAGTTTCTGAAACGTCTCCCAAGACATGCTGAGTGCAGCTGGATGGGTCCATTTCACAGACTCCCACCAGTAGTCTGCATCGCCACGGAACATAAAGGTGGCGAATGGAACCTTCTGTTCCTCCGTGCATCCCAAGACATCGAATATCTTGGTAATTTGCTTGATCCACGTTTCTGCCATGATCGGATCTGGATTTCCCTTAAATTCTGGTGGTCCCAACTCTTTAAACTGCTTGGCCGTGACAAGCCGCGCATTGCTAGCATTTCCACCCGTATTTTGTACACGAGTCTCCCTCGTCTGGTTTTGCATAAACTGCAAAAAACTTCTAAACATCTCATCGTTCATCGTCTGCTCAGTGGTGTTGTTTACAGGAGGAATATTGCCTTCCTGTTGCACGTTCCCCTAGGTGGTGATTAAAGGTGTTTCCACGGTCTCATTAACTCCACCGTTAATATTCTCAGCTGCCATTCTTAAATACTACCATAAAACAAGGGTTAATTAAACAAATTAACATATCACATATTAACCATATAGTTCGACTGACCAACAAATAAGCTTAGGTATGACATACTAGCGAAGGATTACTCGTCTCTCCCCTCCTAGTACTATTCCCCGATCTCCGCCAGAGACCATATCCCTAAGCTCTGATACCAACTGTGACGCCCCCAAAATAGGTCCATTCTATCCAACCCATTCTGAGTCGCCAATTACATGGTACAGAAACAACTACATCTTTATTAATACAACATAAAACTGTGAGTTTAAATACAAATATTGCCTTCTAGACAATATCCACACGCAAATAAATCCCCATCATAATTATTGATACATAATTTTACAAAAATGGTGAGGACTACTAAACAACTTTCTCTAGAACCATGATTACATCCCCCGACTCGTACTCGCTACATTCTCGTCTCCTGAGAAGAAAAATGGAACAACAAGGAAAAGGGTGAGCTCAACTAGCCCAGTAAAGAATATTATGACTAAGATAATATACAACAAATTATCGTTAGTCTTCAACAGGGAAAAATCTAAGAGAATATAGTAAACAACAAGTTTTAGATCAATATTCGCAGCGGAAATAATAATTCATAGAAGAGTTATGTAGAGAATGAATTCTACTATTATCTATGAATTTAAAAGTCCATCATAAATATTTTATCCCTGTAACATCACTCAATATTCATCTTGAATCAAATATTCATCTTTGCACTACAGGCCAAAGATATTCATCAGTCGGTCATGTTCATCTCAACACCTGTTCATCTTTGCACTACGAGCCAAAGATATTCATAATAAAATCAACCATCTTTGCACTACAGGCCAAAGATATTCAGTAACATCATCATTTAGGACTGAGGATGATGAGAAATATTTTAAAGGAAACGAATCCAGTGAAACAAAATAACAAGTATTAAGGATTCGTACTTTAAGCAATCCGAGTTCAAAAATACTTCATAAATAATCATACTGAAGTAAAATTCAAGAATGATCAAAACATGGATACAATCAAAGCTAGTATCCATAATAGATATTTTGGACAAAAAGAAGAAATTTCATTTTTCGATGAATAGTGTCGTATTCATGAATAGTGCCGTATACGTGAATAGTAACTCCGACACCAAAAGATAGAAATTTTACAAAAACATCATCACGCTTCGTGAATAGTACTCGTGAATAGTAACTCGCGAATAATAACTCATGAATAGTAACTCGTGAATAGTAACTCGCGAATACTAACTCATGAATAGTAACTCGTGAATAGTAACTCATGAATAGTAACCCCGACATGAAAAAGTTCCAAATTTAATAAAAATTTCCAACCAACATTCTGGCATAATGATATTGAAGAAATAATATCATTTTAGAAGAAAATAGCATCCCTTACCTCGAAAGACAGTACTTCTAGTTGAAACACAGGATATAGGCTATGACTTGAACTTGCACTGTATAGCAATACTCAAAGTATACTCAAAATACTCACAAGAATATGCTCGATAATATAGAGAGAGAAAACTTCAGTTTCTGGTGTGATTTTCAATTCTAACCTAAACACCCTATTTATAGGAAAATGCTTAGAACACCAAAGTAGAAAATTTAATAAAATATTATATATTTTTTAAAAATTCTACGCCCACTCTTGAAATCTGATTTCAGTTCATTAAGCACATGCTAGGGCTGCTCACAAAACAAAAAAAACGTTTTTGTTATTTAAAATATTTTAAACTTTCAAAAATCAATTATTTCAGAGCTTCGAAACTTCAATAATTCATAATAAATAGCCCTTTTGTCAGAAAATTCGAATCTCGCGAGTTTTTATAGGAAATTCCATTATCTACAACTTTGCAGAAGGAAGTTTTTCCAAATTCCAAACAGAAATTGACCGAAATCAATAAACGGGCGATTTTACAGGCTATAATCAAATTTCAGTCAAGAAATAGGTCTACCGACACACAAAACCTGTTTTTAATATTTATTGCAACAAAAATACTCTTCTTCCTCATATCCTCATATATCCCACATTCATTGTAAAAATATCACCATTATTATATTATTAAAATATAATAATAAATTATTTTATCAGAAAAGATAAAATATCATTTTTTAACAATTGTCACTTTAAAAATTTTCTCCATCTATATCCATATGAAATCAATATTTTCCTCATCATATAAATCAATAATTAATTATTCACAAATAATATTACAGAATCACAGTACTGACAACTAGGCCGTTCCCAGGAAAGAGGGAGCTTTCCAATAAGAATTTCTCCTTACTGGCGCGCAATTAGGTGACCAAACCTCTCCTTAGATAGAACTTTCTAGACATTACCAATAATGTTATCCAATAATATTATTCAGATAATATGAATTATTGCTCCGATAATGGAAAATACTGTGTAATGACAATTATTAAAACAACAGTAATAAAATATCAACGCAACAATTATTGAATCAATAAAATAAAATACTGAACAGTAATTACTGTAACAATTATTGAGTAGTGTCTTCTTACGTAAGAATCAATAAATTGGTGCAATACCGTGTGCTACTGTGCAACAACGCGTATTACTGTGTTTTAACCACCGGGTATTCCAACAGTATTAACGGTAACAACTGCGCCGTTATTTATAAATAACTTATTCTTGTCTTTTTTTTCCTCCAATCGCTTTCCGTTATGGGCCCACACAAGGCTGCGCCGTCGTACGAATATTCCCCGACAGCATGAATATTCAACGACCAAACGAATATTCCCCAACAACAATGAATATTTTATAACCACCTGCTTATTTAAAATATTTACGCATTTTACCCATAACTAACCACATTAATCAAATCAACCTTTACTATTTCAAAATAATAAATAGAGAAATTAATTTCATTAATAAAAATTTGGGGTCTTACAGGTTTGATCCATGCTATTAAGCTAAATATGTGATATTTGTATCAATCTTTATAATTTATAAAGTGTAGTATGAAATTGTGTAAACTTATAATTAAATAAATCAATGAATTGAATGTGAATTTTTATTACATTATTTATAATTTCAATACATAATTAAAAGTGAAAAAGTTATATATATAAATATTAATTAAATAACCAATTTAGTATGCAGTGATTCAGTTTTAAGTGAAATGGTTCATATTCAAAACTCGATTTGAAGGCTCATGAGTAACTCGCTTTGTAAACGAGTCGAGTAGGTTCGAGTAATGATCCAAGTCGAATCTGGCACAAAAAAATAAATCTCTTATCGAATCCGAGTCGAATTCGATCTCAATTTTTTCGAGTCGAGCCAAATCTGAGCATGAAGGTGTTCGCTGAGATTCGACTCGTTTACACCCTTAACTTTGGCGGGTCTTCCATTCTTAGTATGTGGTTAAGCCTAATTTTCCTCCCCCTTTAAGGTCAGTTTCACAAGTCTATCGTCTTAGGTTTTATTTGATAAAATTAAATAAAAAGTTTTTAATATATAAGAGAATCTGAATGAGTTAAATAAAGTAAAAAATTTTGAATATATAATGAAATAAAAAATTCTTATTTAAAATATTTGCGCATTTTACCCATAACTAACCACATTAATCAAATCAACCCTTACTATTTCAAAATAATAAATAGAGGAATTAAATTTCATTTATTAATAATTGGGGTCTTACAGTAAACGAGTCGAACCAGAGCGAACAAAGAATTACGCAAATTCGACTCGAAATAATAAATTCGTACTCGAATTCGGCTCGAATTCGAATTATATTTGAAAATTCCTACTCAGATTCGACTCGACTCTAATATTTATTACTCGAATTCGATCAGACTCGACTCGAATATTTATTCAAACTACTCGCGAGCTTCAAATTCAAGCTCGAATTTGAATATCCACATAATAACTAGTTTTATAATAAATATAATTATAAATTGAATTTTTTATTTTACTTAAAAATGAGAAAATATATTTATTATTACACTTTACAAATATAAATCACAATTAAAATTAAAAAAAAAGAAATAATAATTAATTATCCTAATTTGATTTAAATTTGTATATATTATAAGAGAATGTATCGAACATCTAATCGAATATGTATTAACCGAGTATGTATCGAATCATAATTAAAAATTCGAGTAGTTTAAACCTTAAACAAGTCGAGTATAACCTTACTCAGATTCTTCTCATATTTTTATTCAAACTATTTTTAATGCTCATATTTGGATCATATTATTAACAAATTCGAGTCTCGCTCGTATTTTTTCGAGTCGAGCCCGAATCGAGCCCGAAGTGTGTTAGCTCGTTTACAGCCTTAATGACGAGTATAGAAGTCAAAACTTTAACCAACTGAGTATAATAAAGAATGGAATAACAAAAGAAATCACCATGCATGCGGTATTTCGCATAGACAGGTTATTCCAACAGAATAATAAATAACGGAACCAGGCGTAATACGCACCGACATGATATTCTAACATAATAATAAAGACGGAACCAGGTCCGACGTAATACGCACAGACAGGATATTCCAATAGAATAATAAAGACGAAACCAGGTCCGGCGTAAAATGCACAGACAGGATATTCCAACAGAATAATAAAGACGGAACCAGGTCCGGCGTAAAACGCACAGACAGGATATTCCAACAAAATAATAAAGAATGGAATAACAGAAGAATTTCACCAAGTATAGGGTAGCCCGCGTATACAGGTTATTCCAACAGAATAATAAAGAATGGAATAATAAAAGTTCTCTTCATGAATACAAAAGAAATAATACCCCTTACAAGTACAACAAATAATATCCCTTACCTCAGAAGAAACTGGATACTGGAATAGTGAGGTAGCTGGCTTCTCTTCTTCTATAGATTTTCTCTCTACAATTTCTCTCTATAATAATTGCTCTATAGCTTTAGTGAATTGGTGAGAAATGAAGAAGAACGAGCTTCTATTTATAGGAAAACATAGTTTCGATAATTGCACGTTTTGGGGCTCAAAATATTACAGTATAATACCTTCCTCTTTTTCTTCCTTTTTAATTTAGTCCCGCAAGTATTATCAAACTTGCACCACCTCCCCTAATAGTAAATAATGTGATTCAATAGTAAATTATGTGACTCAATAGTTCTAGACATGTGAAAATACAAATTACAGTATAGTACCTCCATCTATACCTTTATTTTTAACTTAGTCATGCAAGTATTATCAATCTTGCACCAACTCCTCTAATAGTAACAAAAATGTGAATCAATAGTAGGGCTGTAAATGGTAACCGAAAAATTCGTATTCGTCCGCATCCGTATTAGAAAAAAAGCGGATATTATTCGCATTCGAAAAAAAACGGATATATCCGTATTCAGTTTAAAGGTATCCGTAAATAAACGGATACGAATACGGATATAGGCGTATTCGTATTCGATTAACATCCGTCCGTAAATATATTCGACAGATACGGATATCCGGAATATGATATCCGGAATTCGTATCCGAATAACTTATATATATATATATATATACACACACACACACTTAATATTTACATTAATTAAGTTATTAATTAATGTAAATTATTAATTAATAATTTACCTATATAAGTTGTTAATAATTTAATTAATATGTATGGTTTAAATATTAAATTGTGTTTAATTAATATGTATGATTTAAACTTTAATTTTTTTTTTTGTAAATATTTTGAATGAATTTTATATTAGGTTACTGATAAACGAATTCGGATATTCGGATATCCGAATAATTTGTCTATTCGAATAAAATAAATGGTAACAGATATTATCCGTATTCGAATATTTTTCCGAATATCGGATACGGATAATATTTTTAAAATCCGCCGGCTACGGATACGGATAACGAATTGGTTTTCCAGATACGGATACGGATATACCTGTATCAGTATCCGTTTAATACCGTTTACACCCCTAATCAATAGTACACACATGTGAACAAATAGTTATAATCATGTGAAGTAATAGCAATCAATTGCTCATTTATCCAGTTAAATACCTGATTGGTCAATATAACCTCCAGACATCAATTATTATCGAAATAAATGTCAATTTTCACTAACACAAATAATTACAACACAATGAAACTATTTTTATCAACAATATAAATTTTGAAATTTCGAAGTTTGTCTTTTCCCGAAAAAGTCAATTGTTGACTTTTTGACCAAAAATCGGAAAATTTTGTGTTTATAAACTATTTTTACTAATTTCATCGTTCCAGACTCAAATATCACGTCCACGTCTCTAAATTCAAATTTGAACACAACTTTAATTTTAATAACAATCATCATTAATATTATAACTCACAATATTTATCAATAAGGTCATTCCCAGGAAAGAGAGGGCTTTCCAATAAGGATTTTTCCCTATTGGCGCGCAATTAGGTGACCAAACCTCTCCTTGACAGAACTTCTAGACATTGTAAATATTATAATTTAATAATATGAATAACTTTTTCGTCTCAATTATTGATTTAATAATATATCATATAATGCAGATGATACTGTGACAATAATCGAATCAATAATATGAGAGATATGATGCAACAATTACCGTAGCAATAATTGAGTAAAACTGAGTGACTTCTCACGTAAGCATCAATAATCAATACCGTGTGCTACTATGCAACCACGCGTATTACTATACTTTTACTACCGAGTAGTTCAACAGTATTAACGGTAAAACTTCTGCCGTTATTTTCATAAAAAGATATTTTTATCGTTTTCTCAATCCGACAATAATTCCGTTGTGGGGTCCACCAATGATTGTGCCATCGTACGGATATTCCCGATAAAAAGAATATTCCCTGACCAATCGAATATTATAAAATAACTTACGTTGTGACGCCCCCAAAATAGGTATACATCACCCATTCTGAGTCGCCAAATACATGGTACAGAAACAACTACAACTTTTATTATTACAATTGTCGTGCAAAATATGACAACACACATGCTGTAAGTTTAAATACAAATATTGTCTTCCAGACAATATCCACACCCAAATAAGTCCTCATTATATTTATTTATACACTATTTTACAAAAATAGTGAGGACTGCTAAAACGACTGTCTAGGACCATCACTCTTTACCCTGACTGGTTCCTGCTATATTCTCACCTCCTGAGAAGAAAAATGGAAGAAAAAGGAACAGGGTGAGCTCAACTAGCCCAGTAAAGAACATTATGACTAAGATAAAGAACAACAATTTATCGTTAGCCTTCAACAAATCAGATAAAATATAATGGACAACCAGTTTTAGATCAATATTCGCAGCGAAAATAACAATTCATTAGAAGAGTTACGTAGAGAATGAGTTCTGCTATCTTCTAAGATTTAAAAGTCCATCATCAATATTTTATCCCTGTAACAACAATCAATATACATCTTTAATCAAATACTCATCTTTGCACTACAGGCCAAAGATATTTATTTATATCACCAGTTGGTCATGTTCATCTCAACACCTGTTCATTTTTGCACTACGGGCCACAGATATTCATCAAGTAATCATACATCTTTGCACTACAGGCCAAAGATATTCATCAAGTATCACCATTAAGGACTGAGGATGATGAAAAACATAAGCAATAATACTTCATAATAACCAATTGTGAAGTAGAATTCAAAATAAAGATCAAAACATGGATTCAATTTCAAGAATAAGGGTCACAACTGATAACTTGGAAGGAGAAGAAAAAAAAAATAATTTTTTTTGTGAACAGTACCTGTGAACAGTAACCGTGAATAGTACTCATGAACAGTAACTGTCATAAAAAGTTCCAAATTTTTTATGCGAGACTTGATTGTTTGTGAGTTTTTTTTAGTGAGGTTTGATTGGTTCTTGATATTGTAATAGTAAATAATATACTTGATTATAAAATTATATTGTGAGTTTATTTTTTCTCTTCTTCTAATTAAGTTTAATTGGTTATTGATATTTTAACAATGAATAATATACTTGATTATAAAATTATATTGTATTACCCAAAAAGTGAGACTTAAAAAAACCAAAAACTAGGATCTACTTATTATGGTCACTCCAAACATCTTGCAATCAATAATGGCTATATTTCTCCTTCTCCTCTTTGTACTTGTTCCTCTATGCCTACTACTTTTCCCACTAAAACCGAACAAAATTGGCCGAAAACACCGTCATCCACCAGGCCCTCAAGGGCTTCCCTTCTTAGGAAACTTGCACCAACTTGATAGCTCAACCCTTCATATCTATTTATGGAAACTGTCTCAAAGATATGGCTCCCTCATGTCCATGAAGCTTGGTTCTGTCCCAACTCTTGTAGTCTCTTCAGCAAGAATAGCAAAACAAGTCTTTAAAACACATGATCTTGCATTTGCTAGTAGGCCATCTTTACATGGACAAAGGAAACTATCTTACAATGGATTAGACGTGGTCTTTTCTCCATATAGTGACTATTGGAGGGAGATGAGAAAAGTTTGTGTTCTTCATCTTTTTAGCTCCAAAAGATCACAATCTTTTCGCCCTATTCGCGAAGATGAAGTTGCCCGTCTTGTGAAAAAGATATGTGCTCTTGCTTCTTCGTCTGAACTCGTCAATTTGAATGAAATCTTAATGACTCTTACTACCTCCATAATTTGTAGAGTTGCTTTTGGTAAGAGATATGATGAAGAAGGGAGTGAAAGAAGTAGGTTCCATGATATTTTTAATGAAAGTCAGGCTATGTTTGGAAGCTTCTTTGTGTCAGATTATTTTCCTCTTATGGGTTGGATTGATAAACTTCGAGGTATAAGTCGAAGGTTGGAGAAGAATTTCAAGGATATGGATTCATTCTACCAAGAACTCATCGATGAACACCTTAATTCGGAGAGGACAAGCTCCATGAAAGGCGATATTCTTGATATCTTACTCCAGTTGAAAAGGGAGAAACTATTTTCATTCGACCTCACTTTTGATCACATAAAAGGAGTGCTTATGGTATGTATCAATGTTTTTTTTTGTTTGAGAACCTATTGTATATATATTACAATTTATTAATTCTAATGATACACTTCAGTCCTTCAAGTTTAGGGGGAAATCTAGGGAAGGAACTAGGGGAGCAGAACCTAGGTATGGAACTAGGGGGAAACCTAGAGATACTTATCTTCATCATGTAGCACTTGTGCTGATTTTGACAACTTTGTTGAGTAATAGACTCGAATCTTTAACATGTATAGTAAAAAGAGAGGCTTTAGCACTAGGGTATCACCTTTAGTTTGTATGTACATGGCCCTACAACATGGTCCATGTCAATGTATTTCTTATGTTCCTTTATCTTATCAGAATATTGTGGTTGTTGATCGGATACATACAAGTTTATAGGAAATTGTTGCATCCTATAGGGCAGAGTTGCATTTCATGACCTTCGTTATTCAACAGTGCAACTCAGTGCAACATGGATGCAACATTTCTTATAGGCTTGACGGATGGCTTGAAAAGTTGAATTAACTTGATCTTATATTTAAGAACAGTGGAAGTATTTCTTATATGTTCCTTTATATCTGTAGAATATTGTTATTGCCGGGTCGGATACAAGTTTAGCAGCTGTGGTTTGGGCCATGACAGGACTAATGCAAAACCCTACACAAATGAAGCAAGTACAAGAAGAGATTAGAAAGACAATTGGAAAGAAAGGACATGTAGATGAAGATGATCTTCAAGAGCTTGTTTATCTCAAGGCAGTAGTAAAAGAGACTATGCGATTATTCCCACCAGCTCCACTTCTTGTGCCAAGAGAAACAATTGATAGTTGTGTCATTGAAGGGTATGAAATTCAACCAAAAACCCTAGTTTATGTAAACGCGTGGGCGATTGGAAGGGATCCTGAAGCTTGGGAAAACCCAGAGGAGTTTTTACCAGAGAGATTTTTGGGGAATCCTATTGATTTTAAAGGACAAGATTTCGAATTAATTCCCTTTGGGGCAGGCCGGAGGGGCTGCCCGGCCATAGCCATGGGAGCTGCTACTACAGAGCTTACACTGGCTAACCTTCTCTACTCTTTTGATTGGGAACTGCCTGATGGAAAGAAGCAGAAAGATATTGACACAGATGTGAAACCTGGTCTAACTATGCACAAGAAAAATGCTCTCTGCCTTGTAGCAAAAGTATTTAGTATAGGGACAAATAAATGACATTGTATCAAGTGTTCATTTATGCTTCTGCTAGATGTTTCATAAAAATAGACTATTGTAAATTTTGTTGTTTCGCAAAAAAATTTAGTGACAATAGTATATAGTCACAAAATGTTCTCAAGTTTGCTGACGAAATTTCACATCATACCACCCCATTAAACTGAAAACTTATTATTTTCGGAATGGTTTCAAGATTGAAAATATATCTTTAATATTTAAAATTTTTATAAATCAATTCCACCCTTTGTAGTTTGAATAATGTTAATGGTCTCAAAGTTTTTATCTCAAATAGTGTTTCAAATGATGTGATATCATCATATTGGCTAAACAAGTCTTTTGTAATTGATTATGTAATAAAATATCATTTGTCTTATTTAATTATACATCATTTAAGACAAAAAATTTGAAAAATCCAACTCCTAGTTTGTTCTTTCGAGTGTCTAATCATCCATGTCTTAGGTGGTGCTTGATTACATCTTAATATATCTTAACAGTCTAACTCTTAATGTATCTTAAGAGCCCACATATTTGTATTAAGAGGTTCTCTGAATAGTTTAGACTAAGATTTGTATTTTAACTATTCAGAGTACCACTTAATATAAAAATATAGGTTATTAAGATACATTAAGATGTGAGCAAAAATGTAAGTTATTAAAATGTAGGTTATTAAGATAAAAATGTAGGTTATTAAAATGTATAAAAATGTAGGTTATTATATAAAAATGTAGGTTATTAAAATGTAGATTATTAAGATGTGAGCAAAAATGTAAGTTATTAAAATGTAGGTTATTAAGATAAAAATGTAGGTTATTAAAATGTATAAAAATGTAAGTTATTATTAAAAATGTAGGTTATTATATAAAATTGTAGGTTATTAAAATGTAGATTATTAAGATACATTAAGAGTTTATTAAGATGCATAAACATGTAATTAAATAATACGAGTCTTTTTCTCAAAGACTATAACCGGTGAGAACTATAATTTTTCTTATTTTTGGGAACGTACACGACACTCCAATCCGCTTTTGGTCAAGGTTAAAGGATCTGCCTTTAACCTTATCTCTTATTAAGAGATAGGTTGTTTGGTTGTGTGTAATCTTCGTGTCTTGTTTCCTTGTATGTTAAGCCTTTAGGTTTGGTGATGGGACCTCAACACTAGAAAAATAAAGAATTATTATTTGTTTTGTTTTAGAATTTTATAATATAATTTGGGTAGAAATTAATGTAATTAGGGGTTTATTATAATAACTGGACATATATGGTAGTGTAGTAGTTTTATTAAGTAGATAGGGCATTGTGGTCATTAGGTATTTTGTTGGTGGCCAAGGGTTTGTCACATTTATTATCTCTATATGCATGTAATCCCTCAAATATATATAAGTATTTAGAATATATAGACATTCGATTATTTTCTTCTCGGGTTATATTAGTGAGTCTCAAAGTTTGAGTCTCTTACTATTATTTTTCTTCTCGATTATGAAATTTTTGGGATAGTGTGAAGTACGACGCCTCAAGTTAATTTCAATTGTTTCTTAATTATCTTTATTTCAAAAATCATGTCTTGCATCATTTGGACTTGGAAAGTGTTTGATAAAATTGTGTATTAAGAATTTATTAAAATAGACTCTTTTTAGGACAATGTTTAAATATAAAAAGTTGTTTGATAACCAATGTATGTCTAAATACAATATTTTACTAATTTACCTTATATTAGTTTATGCAAACTTATGGTACTGAGGATAAAAATATAATAAATATTGTCGACGCTGGAAATTCAATTCTTAAAGTGTCAGTGTTTCTATCCTTTTTATTTTGATATTTCGATTAATTTATTTGAAAAAGACTGACATAAATTCTTCCGAATTTAAAAGATTGATTTTAATGATGGGCTAATTAGACAGAGATGCCAGTTGTTATAAGTTTAAATGGATGTACAAACTCATTCAGATTTTTAAGTATTTTCATAATATGGCCTAATATGTGACTCTGTAAAATTGATCTTGAAACCGAGATTCATAGAGTCCGGGGGCTTGCTTAAGCGAGGAGAAGATTTTAGACACCCCCGACTTCCGTGAAAACACGATTACCACATCTTGTTGTTAATTTCCTAAGTGTAAAGTGTGTGT